>NJDD01000892.1:141438-197200 GCA_002245505.1 Calephelis nemesis
AGTTGAAGTTTGAGTTTTAACACTGAGTTAGCGTCTAACTAGGGTTAAATCACCTTATATTTGACAGTTTAACTTAATATTAAATGTAACCCGAGAATGTGCAAGTGGTCCTAAGTGACGGCTACTTAACCTTATAAACCAATCCGAGTGAGTAATCCCAGATTACCTTCTGTAAGTACTAAAATTTAGTACAGATGTCCTACATTCAAGCTCAGCCCTACAAATACAAACACAACATTGCAAGCACTGTTGTAGGGCGGACATTGTAAGCGGTATGCGGCGGCACTATTAACCTTTAAAGATCGTGACACGTAGATTCGGTAGCAGTGTGTGTCATGTCTTACGGCCAATATTAATAATCAATCCTAATCCAAAACTCGCTGTCCAAGATTGATGTTTTGATCCATTTTTATGTTATCGCTTGCCAATAACATATATGTGGACTGGATTAATATGGCAATTAGGTATGGGATTGGCCGGCGGATACGCAGCTATCTAGATTGCTTAAAATCCATTAGATTGAGATACATTATAAACATTGGCCGTAAAGGAAGTACGAAAGACAATATATTTGGATTTTACTAAAGAACGGATACATGACCTTATAAATTGGGATACGACATTTCATCCGCATATATAAAGGAGGTAGGAGTAAGGGTAACGGAGTGATCAGTCCGAGTAAGTAAAAAAAAAAGTATTTTCACGCCCATATCCCCGAAGAGGTAGGCAGAGGCACAACCAGGGCACCCACGACTAGCCGAAGATACTAAGGCCCACAATGTGACAGGTGGCAAGCCTATCGCCAACCGGGCACATATCCTATCCCGAGCAACATTTTTTTATTAAAATATTGGAAAAACCCAATTTTCGGATTCGAACCCGGGACCTCATGCACTCAAGTCCAACAACTGAACCGCTAGACCACAGAGGCGACTACTGAGTGATCAGTCCGAGTAAGTAATCCTAGATTACCTTCTGTTTTACTACAACTTGTATCATTATGACATTCGACATCCGTGCTTAGCTCTACAAACCCGAATACAACATTACAAACACTGATTTAAGGCGGATAGTACACTGTACAGTAAAGGTGCTGATAGACTTGAGCATTCACTTGTAATGAGCATTTGTGCGAATGTTACATTACATAAATATCACGAGAACATTTTAGCGAGTATTCTTCCGAGCGTTCTGGCGAGCATTCTAGGGAGCATTGCTTCGGGCTTTTTGCCGAGCCAAGCTTCGATTATCGTTCCGTACCCTGTGCCGCTCTGAGACGTCACTCCCCGCACCCCTATTGCTCTGTTTCTTTTTTTTTTCACGTAATGAGAATGACCACTGAACGTAAATGTAGCACACGTGACCGTCAAGTCTGACATCATCGAAAAGAATAGTTTTTAGCGAGCATCGACTAGAGTGTTCACTGGAATGCTCATGAAAATGTTCATAGCAATGTTTGGCTCTATATTTGGCTTGGCTCGTTGTTCAGTTTCACAAATATAAAAATAGCGAATGCTGTTGAATGTTCTGTTACAAGTGAATGCTCAACTCTATCAGCTCCTTTACGTGAATATACAGTATTACGCGAATTTTGACCTTGAAATATCGCGGCACGGAGATGCTGTAGCACCTCAGAGTGTTACGCCCTGCGGTTTTTAACAAACAGATATTTTTCAGTACATAGCAAAACTCCGAATCTCCGCCAACTAAGTCGACGTAATGTGTTATCCCCCTAATGGCGATAGGAATAAGGCGGTGGAATAATCTGGGTTAGTCTAAAAACATTCTGTGACAATTTGCTTGGCCTTTATTCGATAAAACTCACTTGATATCGTTATGGCATCCTCGCCAGAGCGTTTTGACGACAACAATACGGCGGCGATTGCAACTCGGGGATTCCTCGTCGCTGAGTTCTTCTATCCCATCCGTTTCGCAGATTTGGAGCTGGAAAGAACCTTCAGTTAATGACCTCGTTGATTACACCGATACAAGTAGTATATTTTTTTTAAACAAGCAGACTGTTATCCATATGGTAAAAGAAAACAGGTTATTGGTTAGGGGTAAAGCTATCCTACGTGATAATCCAAGTTACCGTGTATGTGCGTGCCAAATTTCATTAAAGTCGGTTCAGTATTTTTTGCGTGAAGGAGTAACAAATAAACATACAAACTTTTGCATTTATATTAGTAGGGTGGTCCCTCAGTAACATTTTATTCGGGGTAAATACTATCCTATGTGTTAATTCAAGTTTCCTATATGTGTGTGCCAAATTTTATGAACATCGGTTCAGTAGTTTTTGAGTGAAGGAGCAACAAACTAACATACAAGCTTTTGCATTTATAATGTTAAAAGGATTTGGTCTTGTGTGCAATTTAACCGGCTACAAGCTGGAGGCTCCAGATACAGCAATGTAAAAGAATGACACTTATGACAGGAATAAATTACAATAAGATGGAGACTAATTCAACTCAAAAATATGATAAAAAACAATTTGGCTGTTCTTAAGATAAGAAAGTCAGAGTTTTGGCGCCATCGTGAAAGAAGGTGGTCGTATTTTTTTCTTTATTATTGAATTTTGTGTTAATTTTGAGTAAAACTAGTTAATTTAGATGGGAATTATTTGATTTAGTTCAGATAAAGAGCACAGGTGAAATATTTATGAAGAAATTAGTGTGTCGTGTATTTCCTCGCTGTCGCCATATCTCACTAAATGAGCTTGATTAACGAAGCCACTGCTTTACTCAAGACCCTGATATGGCTTTGACTTGTTTAAAACAATTCATTAATACGAAAGACGTGGCAGGTGGCCAAAAGGTCTTGGCCGGTTCCAAATAAGCTTAAGAAAAAATGTCGCAAGCATCCAGTTGTTTGTATGACATTGGTTTTATAAGAGGAATCTACCTTGAAGGTCAAGGACAACAAATAACAGCATCCAAATTTGAAACGATACGTTTCATAGATTGGTCTTAACCCGAGAGGTCATGACCCCTTGTCTTGGTCTTGTTAGGCTACGTGTAATATAAAACTTATAGTTCTTCATGGAAATAAGCCAACTACGTTGTTGTTGTTAAAATAATATTTAGAAAATAACATGTTGTTGACATTTAAGTATTTAATCAATTCTATGAATTTCGAACTAATATGTAAGAGTTTGCAAGAAAAATAAATAATGATACTTATTTTATAATAACTCGAAAGTTATTTTTCGTAAATATAAAAACATATTTATTCCACAATTATTTTTGTTTATACTTTACTAGCTGTTGCCCGCGTTGTCCCACAGGAACGATCCGGGATAAAATCTGTCCTATGTGTTAACCCAAGTTACCCTATATGTGTGTGCCAAATTTCATGAAAACCGGTTCAGCAGTTTTTGTGTGAAGGAGTAACAAAAAAATGAACAAACATACAAACTTTTGCATTTATAATAATACATCTGAAAAACTAGAAAGATTACTGCTACCTTAAAAAAAGTACGCTCTCAACTCGATTGTATGTTTTTTCTTGTATGTTTGTTACGTGATTACTCGGTCAAAAACCAACCGATTATAATGGTTCTTTTAAAGAATGATAGGTCATGATTCCGAGGTGATCCCATGTTAGTTTTGTCATTGTTCGTCTCGTTGTTTTTGAGCTATACTTATAATTTGAGTGTTATACTATTATACTGAGAATGTTTCACTTTCAATAGAAAATCGTATGCACCATTGTAGCTTGTGGTATTAGAATAGGTCTTTAAAATGTTCATCACATAAATGCCTTCCTCTGTCGGAAATCGAACCCGCCTCACGGTTAGTCGGTGGAGAGAGGGTGTACGCTAACCCCTCGACCAACGATAGAGTCTATTATGTAGTAATTGTTTATTTTTAATAAGTAACATTATTTCATAACTCAATTATTTATAAAATACTAGCGGCCCGCCCCGGTTTCGCACGGTCATGAAATATACAAAAAACCTTCCTCTTCAATCACTTTATCTATCAAAAAAACCGCATCAAAATCCGTTTCGTAGTTTTAAAGGTTTATGCAAACAAAAGGACATAGTGACAGAAGAAGCGACTTTGTTTTATACTATGTAGTGATAAAAGAAAGGCAAACTAATTGTCCATAAGTGGAAAAGTTTCCACCCTTCAAACAATAAAGGGGCCGTTAAAAATAAAGGATTTAATATTATACATTTTTATTCCGAAGCACGTGGAGTAGTTGCCAAGGAAATAGTTCTTAAGCACGTAAATAGTGAGGGAAGGTAGAGAATTTCCTGTATATTTTGCAGAAGCCTACTTTGCCCCAGTTTCTGAGTTTACGGAGCGAGAAAAATGACTTTGCGTCTGCTGGATTTGCAGACCTTGAGCCCACTTAAATTCAAGGTGCTTTCTTTGTGTTTTAGTGTGCGGATTTACGAATAAAAATCTTTTTATTAAATGCCACGGTTTGTGACTCCTGGAAAATATTTTCCAGGAAAAGTTTTAGGTTATCCGGGCCTCGTTGGCCTTTTACTAGAAGATGATAGAAAGCTGTGTAAGACCTCGCTTTGACCTGTGTAACCGCTTTATGTATTTCGGCGTCCATAGCTTTATTGCTAGCCATTGTCGTGTTCCGTGTCAGAGGGTAACATAACAGGCAGATTTGTTTGCTTAAAGAGCCTGCCAGTAGGATACTGTTGCGCCAGTATTTTCTACTGAGTGTTATATATTGATACAAACTTAGTTTACGGTAAAGGTTATAAAAGTTCCAAGTTTTGAATTTTTGTTCTTTTTGTACTTATATTTTTTAACAGACAAATATATAGTTTTATAGTACTTCAGGAAGTACATATATAGTAAATATATATTTTACTATTATATATATTTTAATAACATAATTCCGGTATATATTTAGGTATTTATACGTTTTAGTATTGTTGATTTACTTTAAGGGCCACTTGCACGTTCCTGGGTAAAATATTTAACACTGAGTTAGCGTCTAACTAGAATTAAATCAACTTATATTGACAGTTTAACTCAATATTAAACGTAACCCGGGGAATGTGCAAGTTGCCCTAAGAGATCCTAATACAGACATAATTCCTAAAAGAGACTCCTACAGGAGTATTATTATAATGTAAGGACCTTGGTAACGGATTCCATTGTAGGGGAGTACCTTTTTTATCCCTAAGTAATATAACACTGAATAGGGCAAGATAAAAGAATACGGTAGTTATGATTCAACTCACATCGAAGGGCATTGAGAGGGTTCAGAGGGTTCACGTGTGATTATCGAATCAGTGTTTTAGGGGTTTTTATGAAGGCTAAGGTAAGTTTCAATTTCAAAACACATAACAATATATCTTTACTGTACCTTTTATGTGTAAATTAAACTGTCATGAATAGCAACAGGGCTTGAGTAAGAGGCTTTTTTTCAGTTAAGAAATCAATTTTGTCTTTAAAAATGTTTTACCTTTCGTTTTATTTATTTGTGTAGTAACTAGTGTACCTAGTACATGAAAGAAGTTGCAAAAAAAAAGAAAAATTAAATAAAACAAGATTTAACACACACCGGAACTGTTTAATGTTCTAAGAATGGCCTATATGAGGCACCAGAGCACCCACGACTAGCCGAAGATACTAAGTACGACAATGTGATAGGTGGCAAGTCCATCGCCAACCGGGCACATGTCCAATCCCGGCAACGTTGTTTTTATTAGAAGAAAAAGGACATTTTCCTTTTGTTGCTTGGCCTGAAAGTCGAACCTGGGACATCTTGAAGTAAAGTTTAACACCAAGCTGCTAGACTACAGGGACACAAACGATAATAATCACTTCATTCAAGTCGCATCCGCTATCGGTCGCTATGTATGCTTGGATCTTTAAAAATACGGAACGGATTTCGATGCAATTATTTCAATAGATAGAGTGATTCAAGAGGATTTTTACATTGATAATACCATATAAGTTCTAAGATGGGTATGTTAGTTATACTTATATTATAGGCTTTACCGATTTTCACCAAATTTTATATGCATACTCAGTAGGTCTGAATATCGGCTACTATATATTTTTCATAACCTTTAGTGATAAGGGTGACTCAACCATTTTTTTTTTAAAAGCACTTTTAAAAATAGCATAACAACCTAATCTATAAAAGCTATCAGCTAATATAAAAATAAAATCATTTTTACTATAAAAGTTTTGCCGTAAGTCGCATGTGTGAACGTACGGTAAATACGAATGGTATTTTGACATTAGAATAGTCCTGATTCTCTGTTAACCGCATATTGATGGTATACTATTTACTCCAATGGCAGAGTAATGGCCGATTCGGAGTATAATTATTTCACATAAGTTACATGGGGATACTGACTGAATAAATAAATAAATTTGTGGCAATGTCCATAATTTAGGTCGGCGAAGGGATATAATTGTAGGTACATATAGTAAAACAGTAATGAAACTAAAGCTGTTCATTAAATATTTTTTTAAAAGCAATCTCTTTTTAAAATCTAACTATTGTATCCAAATAAAAAATCAAAAAAGTGTGGTGTAACGCTTTCTGACCGCATTCGTAACAGTGAGATCTGAGTGAGAGTGGGATTGTGTGCTTTGTCAAAGTGGGATTGCCAGAAAGTGTTGGTGTAAAAATGCGAAAGGGCATGCTCCGCTGGTTTGGTCATGTGGAAAGAATGATAGATTAAAGATTAAGAAAGATATATAATGCGGACGTGGATGGATGTAGGTACCCGGGGAGACCAAGGTTTACATTCCACGATCAGATGCTATCCGAGGGTGGTGTCAAGAGTCTTCAAAACCGTCGTGTTTATATGAAAAGAGTAACGAATATGAAGGAATCCAGGCAGGTTTATCAGGATCGTAAGGTTGGCACTCGAAACTCTCTGCCTACCCCGTAAGGGACTTGGCATGCAGATATATAAAAAATTAAACGTACTTAAAATGATTGTTGATGTGTCTGTTCACTTTTCACGCAAAAACTACTGAAAGGAGTTTTACCAAAATTTGTGTAGTTTATGGTCAACATTGAGGATATCTCTTACTGTGGGATATCACTAATAACTATAACGTGTGTAAAAAGTCTCGGGCAACAGCTAGTGTAATAGTACATACATAAATATCTTCACGCCAAGTCCTGTACATGGTAGACGGAGAGTATCGAGTGCCAAATCTCATGGTCCCAGCAGACCTCCTCCTCCATATTCCCTGGTTTCCTCCATATTCATTACCCTTTTCATACAAAAATGCCAGTTTCAGAGAATTTTGACACCACTGCAACGCATCAATAACCTTAACGGTCTAGGCGGCGATTTTTATCAGTTATCACCATGAAAAGAGGCGTCTGCTAGTTTCTTATTTTATAACAAAAATGTAGGTATATTTATTATGCGCACTAATAAAGAAAGAAAGGAAAGAAAAGAAAGAATATGTTATTAGCACAGACATTCACTACACACATTACACTAAAAAAATGAAGATAAAAATACTATGCAAGGAACAACAATCTATAATATAAAAATGAATTGCTAGATGTGATGGTAAACGCATAACTTCCGAGCGACTGAACCGATTTGGCTAATTCTTTTTTGTGTTAGTTATTTTCAGAAGAAGGTTCTGATGAAGAGAAAAACTGGGAAAATGGGAAAAACAATACTTTATTTTTCCCCATACAAACTAAACAGGTGAAACGAAGTTCGCCGGTACAGGTAGTTAAACATACATAAAATATTGTAAACGCAGTGTGCAAGGGTCAAATAGGCCAAAAGCTTTTACATTGATGTGCTTGCTTAACATTGTTAGCATATATTCAAATTTAGCGTGATCGGCTATCAGTAAATAACTGTTATGTTAAATTTAAATGACAGGAAACAGACTAATTGGTTAATTAATATGTGTCTGCGGTTTGGATCAGTTACGGGAAATTAACGGAAATTTTATTTAAATACTACCCTCTAACGTAATTGGCGAATGACAGGATACATTTTGTCACAGTAATTGAAACTTGCAAAATTGCACTTGTTTTTAGGGTTCCAAGGGCGAGTGGTAAAAACTGAAATATTCTTCATGATCCCTTTAATATCTTCTGTGAATAGCTTTATGTTTTTCAAAATAACAAACAATCATGAAATTAACAAAATCAATAATCACTGACTAGATTTATCCGTAATGTGGCTAAGATCTATTTCGAACACGTCAGCTTTAAATCAAACCGCATCGAAAACAGTTCATTTGTTTAGGCGTTATGAATCCACAAACAGACAGATACATACAACACGTTAAACTTATAACACCTCTATTTTTTGTCGAGCGTTCAAAAAAATTATGAATTAAGGGGTTATATATGGAACTGAAATAAACATTTTTTAATTCTACATTTAAGCTGTTTGTAGATAGTATTTTAATAATGACATTAAAGTCCTTAAATTTTTTTGTGGAAGATTGAAAAATGGACACTTTGATAGTGTCTATCTCTTAAAAGATTGACGTTGAGTCATCTTCTTCTAAAATCAGATATTGTAAACCTAAAAACATATATGTTAAATAGAAACTGTCAACGGAAACGAGATCAAACGAGATATAGTTAGCAGTTGTTGAAATATAGCAAATTTTCACAAAAATCGCAAACAATATTTTGTTATTAATACAAAATATTATAAAAAGAACCTTATTTTTGCTTGTGAAAAATTGTACTGGTGTTTTGAAACATTTAGTAAAATATTAGAGATATGATATATTAATATCTATGCTTGCTACGACGGAACCCTTCACGCAAAATTACAACTCGCGCATGACCACTTTATTTCTTACTTGGTTTACAAAACTGAAAATAATGGTAACAAGTTTGCGTTGTTATTTCCTTTCATGTACGCATCGATTAAAATTAGCTAATCTTGGTGGCGTTTTTTTATGAAGACTTATTCATTAGTATGAGCAATAGATAGTTTGATGTTGTTTACTGTATGTATGTATTTAAGGACCATTTTAAATACTTGTACTTTTGACCACTTAGTATATTTTGTGTCGAATATAGTGTGGCCGCGGCGAAAGGGTTAAAGGTGTAATATAGTTGGATACAACTACTCTTTATAGTTCACTAGCAGTTTCACGCAGCTTCGCTTGCGTAACTTGGCTTCTACTATACCGATTTGGATGAAACAAAGCCTATGTCACTCGTGGATAATGTAGCTTTCGAATGGTAAAAGAATTTTTAAAATCGGTCCAGTAGTTTTGAGCCTATTTATTACAACTAAACAAACAAACAAATTTTTCCTCTTTATAATATTAGTATGATAAAAGGATCCTTTAAATATTTAAACGTTACTGGAAATATTGGAACTACACGAGAAAACGAGCGAATTACGAAAGGCTAAACAAGCAAATTTGAGTATCCACATAAAATACTCGTATAGTAACGCTACCATTAATAAATAATATTATCAATGTTATTAATATTATCGCCTCTGTGGTCTAGCGGTTCAGGTATTGGACTTGACTGCATGAGGTCCCGGGTTCGAATCCCAGGTCGGGCAACAAAAGGAAAAATTTGGGTTTTCCAATTTTCTGATAAAGGAATGTTGCTTGGGATTGGATATATGCCCGGTTGGCGATAGGCTTGCCACCTATCACAGTGTGGGACTTAGTCTCTTCGGCTAGTCGTGGGTGTCCTGGTTGTGCCTCTGCTTACCTCTTCAGGGATATGGGGGTAGGGATATTCAATTACCGAACGTTATCTATACCAGCTCATGGTAAAGTTTTCATAACTTTAGTAAACACCCAGACCCGGAACTCCAGACATAAATTCATTTTCAATTCATTACACAAAATTCTGTCAAAAATCTAATCCGATCCTTGCGGCTGGTCGTATTTTTTTTTAAATATTGGATGGCAAATAAGCAGATGGATTTCCTGATGGTAAGAAATGTTTGCCGTTGATGTCTCTAACACCAAAGGTGGTAATGGTGCTTTGCCAAACTGAGGCCGGGATGTTAGGCCTCGAGCAAAAGTAAGTTTAGCGGCTACCTTACCCTCCAAACCGGAACACGTCAAGACGTTATGGCAGCAGAAATAGTTAAGGCGGTGGTACCAATCCGGATGAGTGGCTCTACCATCTAGTCAAATGTCACGGTTTTAGTGACGGTAAGCCTAAGCTCGCCTTACACGGGGGAATAAATAGGAATCGTAGTTTGGCGTGTACGCTTACCACTCGGCCAACGAGGCAATCAATTTAAAAAACAAAATTATACGCTCATTTATAGCAGTCATATTGAAATCATTTTGATATACTTTTAACCCTTTGTTCCAGTACAAAATTTATTTTACCATTCACCTTACAGGTAAAAAATATATCTCCAGATCACTATAGAAGAGTACAAAAAAAATAATTAAAGCTGATTGCGAGAAAGCGATGAGCTTTGGAGCTTACAGCTTTACAGCCGTAAAGTTTTAAATAATTCCTTTCAATGCCAACTTGGTTTCTCACCTACGAAAACAAAGGTCAAGGATTTATTCAAAGTAAAACCTGTGAATCTTCTTTTGTTCTTATCTCACTGCTCAGGGTTATGTATTTTTCATCTAGATATGCAACAAACATAAAAATTAGAATGTATATTTTTCTTATAAAAATAACGTTGTTCAGTATTGTGTTATGTGCCTGTTTGGCGATGGGCTTGCCGCCACCTATCACATTGTGGGACTTGGTGTCTTCGGTTAGTCGTGGTTGCCATGGTTGTGCCTTTGGCTCCCCTTCAGGGATATGGGCGTGCAGATACTTCATCTTATTATGTTATGTGTACCTGCATAGATATTTTTGCATAATCCGTTATATTAAAAATATAGGGTTTCACCCTATTTTGCGTGATCAAGCCCGAAAGAGTGGGCCAATTTTGATAATTCTTTTTCTATTGTGTTATTTTTTGGCAGGTGCAGAATGTTATGAAAAAATGTGTTCTTATTTAAGACAGGACATCACCTGTCAGCTCAGCTAGTAGTTATATTTTAAATCTTCAAGCCGGATATATCTGATTTAGATATTATTAGATTCGCCCACAGCCAGTGTATTTTTGGATACGATATGACAAACACTGAACACTTGACCACTTCGCTGGTTGAGGGGTAAGTGTACAAGCCTAATGTTAAAGATCAACCGCAAGGCTCGGGTTCAAAACCCGTCGGGGGCAGGCATTTGTGCGATAAACATCTCGATGTGTATTTTTTTGGGTCTGGATGTTTATTTTTTTTTAAAACTCCTGTCACAAGAATTATACAGGAAGAAAAATAAAAAAAGCTAGTCTTTGTTCGATTAGATTGTTAATCACGTCTTATATATTCATTCAAGATTTTTCATTTACAATATATTTTTATAAAAAAAATGTAATTATTTATTATGTAGGTAATGGCGACCATTTTAAATTAGATTTTTTGCATGTGGTTATATTTCCACTGACATCAAAAAAAAGAAAAGGTTGCTTGTTAATGGAGAACGTCCGACAAGTTGGATTCTTATACTCTTTGTGTACATGTTAGTTGATTTTTCTGAACTATTCATACAATTTTAAAAATTCTTTTTGTTTTTTAAAATAATGCCAAGGTTTTTTTCTTTTCCCATTGTCGTCAAGTCTGGATTTGATAATAGGATCCCAGAGAAATCAAAGAAGTTACTCAATTTTGTGCAATTAGATGACGTACTAATGAAATTGACGTTGGTTTTTGAAGTTTTAATAAACTTAAATCATAAAAAAATCTATTCATTCAATAGGAAGATTTTGCAAAAATATTAAATCCGCCATTTTGTTACAGCGGCCATTTTTGATCGACACCTATACTGATTAAATAGAAAATATTACTTTAATCAGATAAGGCTAAAAAAAACTAAATAAAAAGTTCAGAATTTAGTTTCAATATTAAACCCTCACTTACAACGAAAATGCCAAGTTAAATAAAAGCTTTTAAAAAATACTAGTGGTCGCCCATTGGTCGAAATTGGACCCTAATAAATTTTAATAGCTTGTTAATAGGAACGCCATCTCCATTTCTCAAGACCAACTACTTTGTTTCCAAACTTTATAGTGCGCCATGTGTGATTTTTTATCGTTATCATCAATATATTTGATTGTGTGTGTCAAATGAATGGTAGTGTGGGAAATGTTTTATTTATTGATTTAATGTACTTTATAAGCATTATTATTAAAAAATATTAGCGTTCTGCACTTCTCCTACACATAAACTATAAATGTGTCAAATTTTATGCTCCTGCGTTAGCGCAATTTTCGTCAAAAAAACTTTGGCATCACGTATCAATATATAGATGCTATATTTTATCACGTAGTTTGGTTGACTAAACGATTGTAAAATCGCTAATGGGGTCATCACATCCTTATGATGGAAAGCTTTAAGTTTTTCAGAATTCGCATTTACTGCAAATTTAAAATCTACCTGGGTCGTTTGTACACTGGAAGCTCTTAAGGGGCACACTAAGTTAGAATAAGATTAAGTACTTTAAGGAAAATGTACTTACGTCCTGTCTTTTATGGTTCTTAACTTCTTACCCAAAGGGTATATGTTTCGCGCTTAGCTTTGTACGGTTGATTAAGAAATAGAAATTATTTATATCACATAAACCTTTTAGAATATTTTCAACTTAGGAACTTAACTTTTCAGGTGTTTAAAATAAAATTTCACACATTCCAAAGACAAAAAAAAAATCACCTTGATAAGGATTTGCATTCTTACCCTTCGTGGAACGAGGACAATACGCTGCTATTTGAGCTACTGAGTGTCCAAAACATGTGACAAACTTTTTAACCCCTTTCTATAAGTAACTGACGGTTTATTTGCGAGACCAGTTTTTGACAGAATCCAGACATTCCGTAACGAAAATTACCTGACACCCCCACTCCAACCGACAATTTGTTGACTCATGCCTGCTTATGCAATAGCTTTACCGCGGCAGTTTACGAGTGCCAAACGTCCATTTTTTATTTTAAACGTTCAAACTTAGAACATTAGTAGCAATGTTAATAAATTATAACGGTAATAATACGTTTACTTCACCACAACGATACATGGTATGCAAAAATATGTATAGGTTATGACTTTGTTATTTGTCATCACAGACTCTCAGGAAGAGAGGTCTTTACTATTTACATTAAATATTATCAATAAAACCAGGTCTGTGTTAAGAGTGTAACCTCCAGTAGTAATATAACTTCATCTTCATAGTTACAACGTGCAACGTAATTGCTGCAGAAGCACGGTATATTTGGAATGCGTGGTCTAGTTGCTGCCGTGTTATTTTCTTAAACATTTAACGTTCTTAAATTTGGTAAATAATTAAAAAACACCAGTTTATTTGCGAAATCAATATGTAACCTGATATAACCTAACGGGATAAGTACATATTCTTTTGACAATACTTCTTTTGTTATTTTCGTTACCGAGAGAATCCCCAAATTTCATAAGAATATCTAATACAATTAAGTAGAAATCGTTTATTTTGTAGTAAAAAAACACTTACTTTGTTTTAAAATAATTTTCATGTTATTGAAGTTAAGTATACTACTTCTTTGGGCGCGTTATAAAAAAAATAATGACAGTGAAACTTAAAGATGCGCGCGCATCTGTCACACAAAAGTAACACCTCAGATAAAGTAAGTAACACTAAAACGTAGTGATTAGGTATATTCTCTTTGAAGTTGCCTACTATAGGAACATGTTGCTACATTCACACACCTGTTTTAGTTTCATACAAGTGCGATTTATATACTTTTCGTTATAGATTTTTATATTTTATTTAATAATGCCATTGAATGCCATAATCAAGTACAACATCTCGAAAACAAGTACATAAGTACACGCACATATTTTTTATACATTTAACGGTTGCTGTAATATCTTCTTTAATATTTGTATTACACGGATTTTCGGTATTTGATTTTTATGAACTGTAAATATAAATATATTTATATGCCAACATTAGCTCTGCACTTCTTCGCGCGCTGACTTATCTGTTGCGCACTATGCGAGTACTTTAGGGTTTTTTGGTGTCATTGAGAGAAAATATGGTAGAAGTTTTTTCATAAAATTACTGAATTTCGTATTTATATTGAATGAAATTGGTCAATTTTGGTGGCATTTTGTACAATTTTGTTCAGCGAAAGTGCACAAATGATATAACCATGAAGAAATTAGCCTATACTGTATTTCCTCGATGCCGCCAAATCAAACTAGATAACATTGAGTAATGTTTTACCGCATTGCCCTTTTATCTAAGATCTTTACAGGACTTATTAGCGACTTATGAATAATTATAATTGAACCCTGATTTCGATAAATATGATTCAAATTTATGCAACTTTCTAATTTACTAATGTCAAAACACTAACGCGAATGCCAAAAAAAGAAATAAAGAGTACTTTATAGTTGTACTAAACTTACAATATGACATCCATTGGTTAATATGTATCACAAAAATACTATACGTACTAGTTTAAAACTGTAGTACGCCAACGATACTCGACCTAAATGAAATACTTGCTTAGTTACCGAATTTTCTAAATGAATATTTGATGTCGTGATGGCGTATACACTGTTATTTTTTTTATTACTACAAATACTCATCAGAAAGTTTATTATCTACCTCTCGCCTCTGTGGTCTAGCGGTCCGGGTGTTGGACTTGACTGGGTGAGGTCTCGGGTTCGAATCCCAGGTCAGCCAACAAAATGAAAATTAGATTTTTCCAATTTTCTAATTAAAAAAAAAAATGTTGGTCGGGATTGGAAATGTGCCCGGTTGGCGATAGGCTTGCCACCTATCACATTATGGGACTTAGTGTCTTCGGCTGGTTGTGGCTCTGCCTACCTCTTCGGGGATATGGGCGTGAAGATACTTTACTAAGTTTATTAATGGTACCTATTTAATGTGTGTATTAATAATATTATAATTTAATGACAATAATGTCGAAAATGTTGCAGCAGTTTTATTACCAGTTTTTATAAACCCTCAAGCATGTTTTATGTTTAAGAATTTTGGAATATAAATAAAAGCAGCTGTCGTCAACCGATGTATTGGCGCGATATAATATAGTAGTGCTGATATTATAATGGTGGTGGATGGTGGTGGAAGGTGGTCATAGGAACTCCAAAAATTCCTAACGTTATCTTATCACGATTGAGCTCCTTTGGTACATCTTGAATAGTTCTTAAGTCTATTGCTGTGGTTATAAATATGAAAGCTTCTCACAAAAATAAGTTTTTTTTAAATAATAAAATTAAGGAAAGTCAGCAACCCTTGACGAAACAACAAAGTGCCATCTCGATCATGTCAGGTTTAAAAAAAGCGCAAAAAATGGTTCATCCATTTAAAAGTATTTTCACGCCCATACCCCGACGGGATACACTTGGCATCGTGACTAGCCGAAGATAATAAGCCCCACAATGTGATAGGTGGCAAGCCTACCGTCTACCGGGCATGCATCCAATCCTGGGCAACGTTATTTTTATTAAAAAATTGAAGAATCGCATTTTTTTATTTTTTTGATGCCTTACCCGATGATTGAACCCGGGACCTCAAGAACTCAAGTCCGGCGCCAGATTGATAGACCACAGAGCGGATATGATAAATATCAAACTTATGACACCCTTCATTTTTCGTCGGCAATTAAAAACTTATTAAATAAAGCGCTTGCTTACACAAAACAGCGCTTGGCACTTTTGCGCTTACAGCAGTACTATTTAAATTATGCGATTCGGCTAAATTCGTCAAGCTTCGGAAATCCAAATGTATTTTAAAGATATCTATAAAGAGTTGTTATTACATAATTAATCATTTCGCTTAAATTTAGATTGGGTCAGCCAATTTAAAAATAAAAGGATAAAGTGTAAAAAGAGTAAAAAGTGTACAGTCGAAGCGCATAATTTAAATAGTAGTATTGTACTTGTTCTTGTGTCCAACAACTCTTCGTACCTTTATATTAATACTTGTGTCCTATACATTTATGTTAGACTACAACAAAACAAGACAAGATTAACGACTTTTTAAAAACTTCCCTATTTGTGTTAGTCAATACTTATAACTAAGTTTCATAATAATTTTGTTAAAGAACATCTTCGCTATAAATCTTCTTAAAGTTTAAACTTTCATAGAACATAATGCATAATTTATGGCAAGCAGATACAAAGTTACCGTTTTATACTGACCGTCAGCCCTGGCTTCTTGCAACCAGCATTGAGTAATATATTACTGTTTTGTCTATAACACATATACCTATAAGTAATTATTATTTTAATGCCACTTTATTATATTTTCACTGTACCCTGTTGATTTTTTTCAGAATTTTATTTATATTATCCTAAGATGGTAAAATACGAAATGAATGTAATATCTGGATAAAAATAAATAAACGAAAATAAAAAAAAATAATTCCGAATGAATTAATCAATTATATACATTCTGAGTAGGTGATTGTGGTGTGCTGAATTATATCAATAATTGATCAAAGAGAATATAATCACTACGTTGATATTCAATTACTTGATTAACAAATTTTAATTTAATATACCTTAATTATTTGCTGCATGATATTTTAATGTATTATTAAATATATTTCATTGATTAAATCATCATTTAAAAATTGTCCATTTAATTTGAAATTGGTAATACTATTAGGTATATTAAATAACTAGCTGCTCCCGCGAACTTCGTTCCGCCCTTTCAGTTTGTATGGGAAAAATTAAAATGTTGTTGTTTTTCCCTCACAATTGAACAGGATAAAAAGTATCCTATGTCCTTTTCCCGGTTTTAAGTTACCTCCCTACCAATTTTAAGCCTAATCGGTATAGCCGCTCTTGAGTTATAAATAGTGTAACGAACACGACTTTCTTTTATATATATAGATTTGTTTTGTTAAGTTTCGAATCATAATATAATGTGCTAATAGTTCTGCATTGAATCTACAATGTCTGCCTACATATGTGAGATAGTAAAACTGATTGCTGCAAATTTTAAATTTTATTTCGTAAAATTTAAGTACTTTTTTCTAAATAACATTTGTTTGCCACTAGGCAAGGAGTAGTTGTTCTTTTGTAATGTAATCTTTAAGACCTATGACTATACCTACTTTTACTAATAAATGAATTGAATGTTTTGAAACCTTAATAATGTATTTAATAACATTATAATATCTAAAATTACAGCTCTGTCAAATTTCACCCCTTAATAATGATGGTAAGAAACGATATATGTCCCATATTGAAGCAATAAAATATATATGATTTGATGGATCCTCGGTACGTTATTATCATGTTAAATGCGAGCATTGAGCAAGTCTCTTAACACGCGCGTTCTACAAGCAACATGCTAGGTCCACACTGCTTCGTCCAGTACAACAGTCCAGAAGACGTGGGTAACTCAATCAAAACGCGTCAACTGCAAATCTATATGTAAGCTAATGAGATTACAACTATTTTACACATAAGCATATATACATTGCAATCGAATCATGAGCTACGAATTAAGACTTGAGCTGCAGCTCTTGTTCAAACATTACATCATTGGAACCAGTTCAGTCCCTCTCTACCCTTACAGTCCTATACTAAGCGCGACCTGACCTTTAGTTCAAAGTGGACAGTGGTAGCGCAATACGAAACATTTTACAGATAAAGTTGCAAAAAGTAGACGAATGAAACCGTCCGCACGCTAAACTGTCGTCTTTCTCTTTATTTAAAATGTTCGATAGGTATAACTAAACTAAAGCAACTAGCAAAGACGTACGTCTAATCGTAGGAACGTGCGCAAAAAGTGATATCTGTATGCAATATAAACTAATGCAAGTTGACTTGCGCGTTAGACGCCTCATCTGAAAAGGTTCTTATAACAAGCTCGTTATAAGAACCTTTCATGCATCCATGCTTTCATACCTAAATTATATTTTAAATTGTAACACCTATGTTATGGTGTAACTTTAGTATGCAGAGATAGTTAGAAGGTTGCAGACATATATTTTTGAAGTGAAACTTCTTTATCGGGGTTGGAAAAAAAATTGTGTAACATTTTTTCGTTACGCGCCATCTTTGTTCTTATCCCTACCACGCGTGATTCGAAGTAGGTATACTTTCTCTAGCGGAGTAGGGATTGGCAATAAACTTTATTTAACCAATTTCTGTAAAGTTGCATTTAGTAAATTATTTTTTGAAAAATAACGTCATAAAGAAGTTTCACTTCTTCACTTCTTACGAGTGTACGCTAGTACACGCACACATTTTTTTTATCCCGATATCTAAACGGGCTTTCGCCGGATAGGTTAATAACTTATTAGGTTGGGATAGTCGCGGGCAACATGTAGTCTATTATAATTTTATAGTGCTATCACGTGTAAAATTATAGTAAATTGTTTTGTCTGCTTTAAAGATATACTTTTTACTTTTATATTTACATTAGTGAACCAGCACACGGGTCTACTGATGGTAAGAGACAACCGAGGCTTATAGACACCATAAATGTTACAGGTGCATCGCTGTCCTGCGGCTGAGATGTTAGGTCTACTGTGCATGTCTGTAAAGATTCCGGACCGGAACGTGATAGAGTAATTATAGCGGCAGTAATAGGTAGGGCGGTAGATCCCCAACCCGGTCAAGTTGCTGCACAGCACTTGTTGGTATTGACCAAATTTAAAGAGTGCTCGCCTCTTTCAAGCTGCATGGCTGGAGAAGATTGTCTGTCCTACTCAGCGGACCCGGATCGACACGGGGAAAGATGGGGATAATAAATAAATATCCCTGGAGAAGTCACACAAATTGAATCTAACCTCAAAGTAAGCATGTCATATGCTTGAGTTGTGGGTGTTAGTCAATGATTCCAATACATAGAAATACTTAAGGGGCCATATACGCTAAAATACGTCAGCAGTTTACTGTTTTTTTCATACAAAGCAATCATGGATCTTGCTGACAAAAATACACAAAATTAACATGAATATGCTTTACTAGACTAGTGTTTCCAAAACACGATTCATTTCACTTTGCTCGATAGAAAAAAATCAAAAAGTTTACCCTTTTTTGAAAGCTTTTGCTTTCTGTCTACTTCAATTGTGAAAATATCGACACCAGATTTAACATAAACATAGATAAGTACTATACCTAAAAGATAAGTGTTTCAGTTTTTATACTTTTTTCAAATTACTTTTATAGTGTCAAAAATATTAATTTGTCGCTTAAGAGTTAAGACATTTACTTTAGAGCGCAATATTTCATAGTAATCATGGAACGGGGGAGCGCGGTGATTGGCTCTTCTGACTGACTGAGTATGGGGCCTTAATATAGATACCAGGATAATTTTTATAAGCACTATGAGGCCCTGATTTTCATGGCAAATATTGCAAATGAACGGTTTCATTTTATTATTAAATTAAAAATGTATCTTCACGCCCTTACCCCTACAGGTGCAACAGACCAACCCACGATTAGCCACGATTCCAGTCCGTTTTTATATAAAATTGGAAAAATGCATTTTGAATCGTTCGAAACGCAAATCGAAACCGGGTCTTCAACACTAAGGACTTAATACCAGTGTTATCAAAATTAAACAATTATAACTTGGACGTTTATATAACGTCTGTTGTTTCGGAGGGTTTTTTATAGAACACGTAACTTTTAATAAAATAATGAAAAATGTATAGCTACGCAAGTAATATTACATTCGTATTTAGTTTAATGAATATAAATACATAACGCCATCTAAGAGGTATTTTTTTAAGTTTTAAAATGTTGATTATTTGGAAAAATACAAAAAAATACTCGTGAAATATGAACCGAAACGAAAAATCTTTATTTGCGGAACATGTGTGTTAGAAGGTCTTTACAAAATAATTTAATCATTCCAACATGTTCCACCAAATTGTGGTATGCAAATATGTTAACACTTTAAAAAGTAATCATTTTAAATATTATATCGCCTCTGTGGTTTAGCGGTCCGGGTGTTGGACTTGACTGCATGAGGTCTCGGGTTCGAATCACGGGTCGGTCAACAAAAAGGAAATTGGATTTTTTCCAATTTGCTAATAAAAAAAAATGTTGGTCGGGATTGGAAATGTGCCCGGTTGGCGATAGGCTTGCCACCTATCACACTATGGGACTTAGTGTCTTCGGCTAGTCGTGGGTGCCCTGGTTGTGCCACTGCCTACCTCTTCGGGGATACAATTTAAATGATTAATCATAAACATTTAAATACTAAAAATATTAATCCTTTCTACCGTAAACTACCACCGTTTGCAGGACTATAATTTATCAGATTTAACTAACTACCACTGTTTCAAAACATAGCCAGGCAGGTCAAGAAACGGCGAAACAAACTCCCCTGTAACCAGGACTTTAACTTATCTGACTTTTACTACTACTGTGTTGTGTTGTGTACCTAGCTAGGTAGGTGAAGAAACGGTGAAACAATCGGTAGTGTGAAGTCTGCAAGATATGGAATTGAACCAAATTCCCTACAAAACTACGACATTAATTAAAAAACAATCAACGTATTAACGATCTATAAATTATTAATGAAAAATAAGTACTTTTGCAAACGTCCTGCACAAATATTAGTTATGTCGTAAATATTGTGATAAAAGTATAAAATAAACTTGGGTGGCTATTAAGGAAAGGGGGGNNGGAGAAGGGTGAGTGTGAGCAGATTGCATTTTCTTGCTACGGCGAGTAATCAATTTTTATGAGCATTTTTGTAGTCCGGTGCTCGCTTTGCCCCTCCCTCCCTGCAAGGGCGATGTGCAAACTTAGCCCTTACAACAGGGGTGTAAACTACCCCTTAATAATTACCCTGTTTTAATCCGACGAAATTTAATTTAGTTTTGCGATATTTCAGATCAAATGAAGAACAGTTTTAAACCTTTTATATTTGATGGATATTTTCCGGTTATGGTGCAAAAGCTCGTGAATATTTATGAAGTTAATTATTCAAACTAATTAATAACTATTAAAATGTTGATTATCGTTTTAAATTTCTATTATTTTAAAACTGGAGACCCATAATTTTTTTAAAATAGCTAGCCTGCGGCGTTTTTGTTTTATGATAATAGAAGGCAAACAAGCAGACGGATTTCCTGAGGGTAAGAAATTCACGAAGCCTAGAGACGCCAAAGGTAGTAATGGTGCGTTGCTAACCGGATGCCCCGATGTTAGGCGTCCAGCAAAAGTAAGTTTACCGTCAACGGCAGACATTGGACGTTATAGCGACAGGAAAAGGTAAGGCGGCAACCAATCTTGGCGATTCGAAATACTCTACCACTTAGTAGGATGTCACGGTTTTAGTGACGGTAAGCCTATGCTCGCTTTTTACGAGCTACCTGGCAGGAAGGCAGACGGTCCATACTGCAAAGAAGCCCGGATCAACACGGGGCGTTGTCTGTGTTTGAATATTTGCTGGCTTTCCTAGGGAATCCACTGAAGCAATTAGAGCAAAATGTGGTTTCTTTTACCCGGTATCATCTATATCTATACATATAATAAATCTGTAGAAGAGTCAATTCTGTACATTGAAAATATTGAAAAAATAAATAGCATAGTGTCACTGGATCGATACCAAACCCAAATATGTGATTAAAAATTTTTTTGTCAGTTTGTCTGTATGTTCAGGCATCACGTGAAAACTAACAGTTCCAATTTGATGAAACTTGGTATAATTATACCTTATTATCCTAGGTATAAAATGTGATACTTTTTATCCTGAAAAAATTCGCTGAAAAAAAATATCTTAATTTTTCAAGACCGACATCAGCGCGGACGGAGTCTCGGGTGGAAGCTAGTAAAAAAATAGGTTTAGCATTTTAACCTCACTCTGCGCAATTCGGGGTAGGTAGGTCGGGTTGTGGTCGTTTCGGAAGGTATAATATACGCATCTCATATGTTTTATGTGTTACAGGTCGTCATTTGCTAGTCGACACTGAACCGGGGGGCCGCTTCGTAATTACGTAGATTCAGGCGGAGTACTTTTTAAAGAGTTACCGGCGATACCGGTTATAAATAAATAATACTTCAATAAATTTAAGAAGACGCTTTTATATATAGATCAACTAAATGGTTTATATATTAAAATACTGCCACTTTTCGTTGTAATTTTATATCTCAAGAACGGGCTCACCTATCCAAACCAAATGTTTAGGCTTTGTTCGGACTATTTAGTAGATGGTTTATGTGAAATTTGCATAAAATCGGTCAAGCGGTTCTTCACTTATCACATTTTTGTAATAAAAAAAATCAACTTTATCTGAGGGTCATTGGCATAGATTCATTCTAAATCTATGGTCATTGGCAAGGAATATAAATACTCTTTAGCAAGAAGTCATTGGGTTATATACGTAGCGATGCACGTATCGGGCCGCTTGTTTTTTTGTAAATTCAAATAAATATTGAGTAATTAAGAAAATAACATTTTATCGTATAAAAGCACGGGGGCTTAAAGCTGTTTTATAATAAGTTTACTGTTCCAAATGTCTGTCGATAAAACAATCGAAACTTCTACTGAAATAGCAATGATATTGTCTGGAGCGTGAACCTAAGTTGACAACCATTTACATCGTAGTACTACTATATGTATAGTGCTACTATTTAAATTATGCGCTTCGGCTTTACACTTTTTTAAATTTTATACTTTTATTTTTAATACTTTAAGCGAAATGATTAATTGTGTAATAACAACTCTATATAGATATCTTTAAAATACATTCGGATTTTCGATGCTTGACGAATGTAGCCGAAGCACATATTTAAATAGTACCTACTGCCATACACATTTTTATACTTATAAAATATGGGGTTTCACCCCATTTCGTGTGATCATAGCATCGAGTCTGAACGAGTGGACCAATTTTGGTAATTCTTTTTCTGTTGTGCATATTTATATTCATACAACCTTATGTTATGTAAAAGTTTCAATTTTGCTTGCATGAGTAAACTCTTATTCATAATGTGTTTTTTTCTGAAGGAGAAAGTGTAATTTTTTTGCACTATTCAATTATCTCTAAGTCTCTGGCTTAGTATGAATAGCAAAAAGCAATAGAAACAGGTGTCCTGGTTGTACCTTTGCGCAGCTTTACAAAGATACAGGCGTGAAGATAATTCATTTAAGAAGTCCAACGTATACCCTCTTCCTTTTTTAACACTTAAAAATATGCTTAGTTTTCCATCGTTTTTAGGTCAAAGCGTTCATTACACAGCTAACACCCGTGGTTTCTAAAAAGCCTTTTATATATAAGAATCAAAAGAAGACACTGTGTTTAAATTAAAGAAGTTTTAAACTTATTGTAACCAGCGGCTTGTTATTTCGCTGTTCCGTGGGAACTTACTTAAGTGAGGCTAAAAGTAGCCTCTGCTGGCTTTGGACTATAGGATATTCCGTGCAAAGTTTTGTTCACTAAAAGGGTTCCCGTGGGATAGGGGTAAAGTCAAAATTGGGCTATAATTAATTAACGCGTTATTGGATTTCATTTATTCATTTTTTGATTTCTAGAATGTGTTTTAAATATTTTTATAAATTTTGCAGGTAAGAAATTAGACTCAACATCACTTAGTATAAAGTAATCAATTAACTAAAAGAAATCTTTGTACAAACACAGGCTGTTTACAAAATGGCCGCGGACAAATTGCCGTATTAAAGTTTAAAAAGTGTTGCATCCAATTGTTACAGCAATATTAGTGTTATTTCACCTTCAACCGTCAAACTAGCAATAATATGTAAGATTAACTGTAGAAACCTGAGCTCAGAATGCTCTGGGGACAAATTGCAATATCCGATACGTTTTAAAACAAGGAAAATTCAATTGTTACCATAAATACAGCACAGTTACAGCAACTTGCCGTCCAACTAGCTGTAATTTGTAAGATCAACAGTGCCAACTCATACAACCTGAGCAGAAAACGCCGGAGGGTTTCTGCGGTAAAATATTTAAAACTTCTAAGCTTGAAAGAACATTTTAAAATGTTTTAATTAACCAAATGTAAATATAAGGAAGAATGGTGGTAGTTCTGCTGAGCACTAAATAAACCTTGTTTAGGTAAGATATCTTTTTTAGGTAAGACATAGGTTAATTTGTGACATTTTTCATCAACGTTTTTTTAAGGTATTAGTGTTTTTTGTCAGCTGTAAATGAGTTATTGTGACCCAAATTTAACAAATTACGTTAAGTCAAATAAGAAATAATTTTCATTCAAAGCTTATGTCCGTGTATTACCATAATGATACATAGTATTAGGCCTATCTGCATATAATTCTGGCAACCCTAATAACAGTTTACCACATTAATGTTTTTTTTCGACGTTTGAATTTGTGTTTTTATGACACACTGTCAATAAATTATGAGCCCAGTCGATAAATATTAATTTGCGGTCAAAGCTCATGTTCATATATTGCCATAATGGTAAGTACAAAATATTTACGTTGACACACAACAATATCCGCAGTTATTGTGCTATTGATCTTAATTAATACATGTGATTACCATCTCATCGTTTACAGGAGAGATGCGCTGAATATAGACCGATAATCGACTGGCGAATAATCCGATTTTACTATTCGAATAGCTGACTCGAATGACGTTGATCTGTTTTAAATAATTGCCATTTAAGTAAAATTTATTATTATATTAAGTTTTCTTAAATATTCGGTTATGTTAAACTTACTTAAGTGTTTCCTAAAAGCTTTTCCTGACAACAAAAATCACAACAAACCACAGATTTGTAACATATTCTTAAAAACCTGTTAAATTTATCGAATATTTTCAATTCACATATAAGGGTCAATATTTCATCGTTAGCTTCAAATTGATTGAGTTTACGACTTCATAAAAATTGAGAAAATTTTAAAGCTCATTAAACTAGAAGGTAAATATTAACTTTTTCTGATTTATGTAAAACTCATATTTTGAAAGATGCAGGTAGGGGTTCGACCAGGGTATCTACCACTAGCCGAAAGTGCTTATTCATATAACGTGATAGACGACAAACCTATCGGTAACCGGACAATTATCTAATCCTAGGCAATGTTGTTTATATTTATTTAACCACAAGACAGTTTCTTTTTGTTGCCTGACCAAAGAATTGAACCCGGGAGTTCATATAGGGAACACCAACACCAGAGTACTAAACCAAATAGGCGATGATCAATTTATGTTAAGTATTATATTGTCTGGCACATTAATGTCTAATATAACACCAGTATAAGAAATTTTGTAGTGTATATGGAATCTTAATAATTTTGTCTACCGTTATAGTCACGTCGAACAAGTCAGAGCACATTTACATAATTACTTATTTCAGATTATTAATATTCGGCATTCGATACTCGTTATTCGACTAAACCACAATTACACGCATCACTAGTTCACGTGTAATATGTTAAGCGGGGGTTTTGCGGTAATACTAAGTTATATTGAAAATCATTCTGCGGCTCCGGCCGCGGGGAAATTCAGGTTATGGAGCTTTTAAAACTAAATGAACTGCCGCAAAGTATATGTCAATCAGTCTGAAATTTAAAATGTTCATACTTTTATGAAGTTCAGCTTTCAATACTAAAACTGTTCAGAGGATGACTCAAAGTGATACAGCCTTATTTAGTAATCAATAAGAAACCATAGACTTTTTTTTGTTACACAATAACGAGCAAGCATGAGGATTTCCTGATTGTAATAGACAAACGTCGCTCATACACCATAGCAAAATCTGGTGCGTCTTAATCTTATTTCCAGGATCTTTGACGATTTGTGCACGTCCTCCGGTTAGCCAGCATGGAACACGATAACAGCGTTACTCTTGACCATGAGGTCAAGAGTAAGCAATACGGTGGTGCCAATCCTGGTGAGCTGCACTATATTCTACCACCAAATAAAACTCCACTAATGTAAATGTTTAAAATTCTGAAGTAAAATTTATAAAAAAATATTGGTAATAGCGAAAGCATACGGCTCCCCTGATGTTAAGGGACATCTGTGGCCTATATACACCATAGATGTTTTAGGTGCGTCGCTGCCCTAAGGCCGGGTTGTAAGGTCTGATGTGCAAGTCTACTTGCTTCCCTACTCTCCATTTAGAACATGACTCTGTCGTAATGGCAGCAAGAATAAGTAAGGTGGTGAAACCTATTTAACTTAACCAGACAGGACAGCAGATGCTCTACAACATAGGGGATCTGGACCAACACGTGCAAAATAATAATTTAAAACTTTTTGAAGTGAAACTTCTTTAAAATCGTTGTAATTTAAAAAAACGGGTGTAACGGAAAAACGACTTGAAAGAGACACAAATATATATTCATCTCATTCTTTTGCAGGTAAGAGACACAAAAATATATTCATCTCATTCTTTTGTCAATTTACTGACGTTTCACTTCTATCGTGCGTGAATCGCACACACACCTTTTTTTTGTGACAATTTTTGTTATAGTTTTGTAACAGTTTTCGTTTATGCCACGGATTAATTCAATTGAATTGAAAAAAAAAACAATTATTGTTCATACCAGAATAAAAATCCACGAAATAGAGAAAACTAGTTTGGACTACATTGTTTTAAAATGGATAAAAGTTTTATTTGAGTTGGACCAGTTAACGAAATACTAATAGAAATAGCTTTCTGTCGATAGCTAAAATATTTTCTGTATCAAATAAACTTAGTTTGAAATATAAGTAACAGTGTATTTGAAATAGTGTAGTGCTTGATTAAGGCGCGTTTATATCATTCATAAAGAAATGGGTCAAGAATTGTACATACGTTTATTGCAATTTTAATTTTATTTTTTTCCAACTCTCGTTTGGAAAAGGAGTAAGTCTTGAATTTTAACTTTGTTTAAATTTTTTGAATTGATTTTAATTATTGAGCTACTGTAGTATCGCCTCTAAAAGTTCCATGTATGTGTAGAGCATCCCAGATTAAATTTAATAAATATACAGACCCGAAAATGCCGACAACTAAATATTCATCATTCGATTGTCTGCCCCCATCGGGAATCTTACCCGAGCCTTATGGTTAGTCGGCTGAGTTCGGTGTGGTTGTCAAGCAACCAACGGACGGTCAAATATACCGATATTACAGTTCTTTCCACAGATATTACTGATCATCAGACACTTTTAAAATCATTTGCACATTAATTATTTTTAACTCTATGCCTGCACTTATTAGTGGCACCCGACGCCACACATCGCGTCGCACACACTAGCGACAACGTAACCACACGTATATTTGTCGATATCAAAATGCAACGGCACAAAACTGCTGCGTAACTGTTCAAATATTCCCACTGCTTGACCACATTTTGTCACTGCGATATGCTGTGGTTGTGGTACGTGTAAATCAAGCCTTATTTTTTATTCATTTATTTTTTATTATAAAAGTTAAAATTTTCAACAAACTTCGATAAACTTATCTGTAATGCAGCACGTCAGCTTTTAAACAAAAAATGCGCATTGAAATCGGTTCATTCGTTCAGAAGTTATAGTGCCACAAACAAGCAGTCTCACACAAACACTTTAGACTACTATCACCCCTTTTTAAGACGGGGGTTTAAAAAAACAACAGAATGATTTCAATATGAAACTAACTACCAAAGTCTTTTCTTACATTCAATAAAGACTTTAAGTGTTTGTCTAAATACTCTTAAAAACGCGATAAGTATAAGAAGATTCCTGAGGAATAACAGGAACCCTCAGATCAGCACCGGGGCGTTTACAATTATGATAATAATTACCTCTTCTAGGGTTTAGTAGTCCAGTGTCCACTTGACATTGACGACATATCCTAAGTACGATTCCCTGGTCGGGCAAATCAAAATGTTTTTTGTAAGAACAGCTTTATCTGGGATAGGATGTAAGCCCTGTTTGCGAAATATCACCTATCACTTTGGAACTTTGGATAACCGTGGGTGCCCTAGTAACATCTCTGCTAATAAACTCAGAGATAAGGGGGTGTAGTTAAGATAGAATGTAGGCCCTGTTAGTGATGTTTTGCCACCTATCACTTAAGAACTTTGGCTAATCGTGGGTGTCCCAGTAACACTTCTGCTTATAAACTCAGAGCGTGTATGTGTTACTTTAGAAAAATTAAAGCACTTTAAAATATTTTGCCACTTATAACTTGGGAACTTTGGCTAATCGTGGGTGTCCTAGTAACACCTCTGCCAATAAACTCAGCTATAAGAGCGTGTATATAAGTTACTTTAGAAGAATTAAAGTACTTTAAATATTTACGATGACACCAACGCAAAAACTTTATAACACTTTTCCTATCTAATCAAGAAACTTATCCAGAAGGCACACAACCCACTCCGCTTGTGGGTAAACAAAAACACCCTCCACTGTTGTATTTTCATTATAAAA
Organism: Calephelis nemesis; assembly: GCA_002245505.1. Lineage (NCBI taxonomy): Eukaryota > Metazoa > Arthropoda > Insecta > Lepidoptera > Riodinidae > Calephelis > Calephelis nemesis. Next base: position 169,778 of record NJDD01000892.1, read on the forward strand.
GAACAAACAACAAATTAGAGAGCCGCAAACCACCTGCGTCCTTGTTGTGTTTGTGTTTTTCGTTTTGATGTAAAGTATCTTCACGCCCATATCCCCGAAGAGGTAGGTGTCAGTCAGCGAAATATCACTTGAGAACTTTGGCTAATCGTGGGTGGCCTAGTAACACCTCTGCTAATAAACTCATAGATAAGGGGGTTTAGTTAAGAAAGAATGTAGGCCCTGTTAGTGATATTTTGCCACCTATAACTTAGGAACTTTGGCTAATCGTGAAAATTGGAACAACCAAATTTTTTATTTTTTAACCTGACCTGGGAGTCGAACCTGGGACCTCATGCAGTCAAGTCAAACATCTAAACCGCTAGACCACAGAGGCGACTTCTGACGTGTCGTATTTTGGGTAGATTATATTATTTACAAGGCAAGGTAAATCTCTCTTTTTATGACTTATGTTTCCTTTTCTTAAATGACTTTTAATGGAAATATCTTGTCGGTGCAAATGTTGAACTTTGAAGCTACTTTGTGGTGAAATGCAAAACGTAACCCTTTTAGAGTCAAAATGTCTGTTTATATAGATACTAAGCTGATTTTAATTGAACTGGCTTTGTTTCTTTTTGTATAATCTAGCTTTTAGTATAATAGTCTGTGGTCTAGGTGTTCAGTTGTTGGACTTGACTGCAAGAGGTCCCGGGTTCGAATCCCGGGTCGGGCAACAAAAAGATAACCGGGTTTTTCCAATTTTCTAATAAAAATAATGTTGCTCCTGATTGGAAAATTGCCCGGTAGGCGATAGGCTTGCCTGCCACCTATCACATTGTGGGACTTAGTGTCTTCGGCTAGTCGTGAGTGCCCTGGTTGTGCCCCTGCCTACCCCTTCGGGGATATGGGCGTGAAGATGCTTTTTTTAATATACTAAGAGCTACAAATTAAAATTTATATATTATGTGGATCGAATAAAAATTAGAAGCACATAGCTTAAACATAAAAATAAAAAGTATCTTCTTGCCTCTACCCTCAAGAGAGGCAGAGGCACAACTAGGGCACCCACGATAGGGCATCACGCTTGAACGAATGGACCAATTGTGCTTATTATTTTGTTGTTTTTTATTAGGAGAAGGTTAAATCCATACAGACTGTTAGTAGCTGGTAATGTCATGCGGTACGAAGTTCTCCAGGTCAGCTAGTTGTTTATAATTTTTTATGAAAATTCATTTTATAGTAATAAAACCGCCTTGTACATTAAAATTCTATTGGTTAATATTTTTTTACTTCTATGCATTGATAAAAATAAAAAATGACAACTTCATGTCACTCATAAATAATAAACCGCAGGTTCCACCCCATCTGGTTATTCTAAGTACATAAATACAATTATTTTACTAAAACAACCATTATCATTTCAATCAATAGATACTAAAAATGGAAGATTTTGTCAAAAATATTAAGGAAAAGTTCCATGGTGGATTCAGCGGTCTCATAAAAGACGGTAAGGTGTATTTTGTTGAAGACTGCAAGGACAAGAAAACCAAACTAATGTCGTTCGTCTTCCTTGGTTTGTTGGGGAAGATTCTTTTTAAATGGTTCACACGTACAAGTTTTGTAGTTAAATACAGTGAAAATTGCACATATTATCTAAGGTCTTTACTATAACGTAACTCTCTATTTGATATTTTCCATCGTCGGCGCATGGTGAAACTTCCAAATACTCATATTTTTAATCAAATTTTTAATGTGAAAATATAAAAAATATTGTTTGGTAGTTTAAGTTTTAGCCCTGATGACACTGTATACGCGAAACCGGTAGGCTATTTACAAAGTAATAAATTATAAGTGATACGTAAAGCAGTACAAGTGTTTCTTTGTTTAAAAATATGAACCGGCACCCGGAACACGACAATAGCAAGCACTGAGATTAAAATCAATCGACAACCTTGATAAAACACAACAAAATACTGCTTTCCTTAATCATCATTTTTTCTTATCTGCACACCTATTTTTTTTAATTGTTTTTAGGAAAAGACGACGAGAGATTTCAAGAAGAAGTTAAAAAACCTCTTAGGGATTTAAATGAGTTCGTGAAAGTTGCGGAAGGAATAGCTGAGACAGACAGAGAGACAAACAAACGTTTGGAGTCCACTAACGAGGAACCAAAACGTTTGCCTTCGGTAGAATCAAAGGTGAACGTGTTATCAAAAGAAACAAAAGAGGAAGATACTTGGGCCCTTAGTCAGAACGTAACCAATCCTTTTTACGACGGTTTCACATAGGCCTGTACAAACAATGCGCACTATTTAAAAAATATAATGTACTTAGAAAAATAGCGTCGAAGAAGATACTTTGGCTGTCATCATAACTTAAAGAGTAATTTTTACGACGGTTTTCCATAGGCCTGTACAAACAATCCACATTTTTAAAAATAATAATGTACTTAGAAAAATTCCAACGACGACCTTGGGCTCTCATTGTAACTTAAAGAGTTTTGATCATTACATAAAGAATCCTTTCTTACGACGGTTTTACATAGGTGTCCATACAACGCGCATTACCCTTCAAAAAACTAAGAGTTCTTGAAAAACTGCTGAAGGAGAAATTGCTTGACATTTGGATCATTATATAAAGAAACGTTTCTCACGACTGGTTTTACATATAAATGCCCAAACAATGCTTACTACTCTGTAATATAATATACTTAGGGCCACTTGCACCGGGTTACATTTGACACTGAGTTAAACTGTCAAATATAAGGTGATTTAACCCGAGTTAGACGTTAACTCAATGATAAAGACTTAAACCAGGAACGTGCAAGTAAATATATCAACATAGAGGATGCTATCAATCATCACTTAAATTTTTTTACGATGGTTTAAATTGCTACTATTCTTGAAAATGTAATGTACTTAGTGCCACAGAAGAAAATGTTTGAAAATTTGAGCATTACTTAAAGAATTCTTTTCATGACGGTATTACATAGATGTCCATTTATGTCCATAGGTTTAATTAGTACTACTCCAAATATAATGTACTTAGAAGACTGCTGAAGGAGAATATGCTTAAAATTTTAATTCTTACATAAGGAATTCTTTCTCACGACGCTTTTACATAAGCATGTTCATAGTACGCGTACTATTCATAAATATATAGTGTACTTAGAAAACTGCCACAGAAGTAACTTGAAATTTTGATAAATACATAAATGATCTCTTTTACAATGGTTTTATCAGGACCTGTTCAAACAACGTGCATTATCCTTAAAAAAATATGATGTTCTTAAAATCAAACCCACAAAAAAGATGCCTGGGCTCTTAATCATCACTTAAAAAATCCTTTACGACGGTTTTACATAAGTCTGTCCAAACAACACGCACTACTCTAAAAATAAAATATACTTAGAAAACTGCCACAGAATAAAATTTTTGAAGTTTTGATCATTGCTTAAAGGACGCTTTATACTACGCATTTTCTTATTCGTGTGCATAAAACGCGCACTATTGTCGAAAAAATGATTTTCAAAATACCTACAAAAAAGATGCTTGGACTTTCAATCACATGTTAACGAATGATTTTATAAAAAAATGGGACGGTTTTATAAAGGCGCGTTCAAACGATATTAGACAAATACCGATGAAAAAGATTCTTGAGGTCTCAATCAGAACGTAACGAATCCTTTTTACTACTTTAATGCAACGAACACTTTTACAAATGTAATGTACTCAAAAACAAATGAAAAAGGTTACGACGCGGCCTACTCTTAAAAAATGTAATTACAATATACATATATACAAAAAATTACAATAAACGACGATGATGATCATTGCAATCAGATAACAATGGATTTTTCTTTTAAAACAAAATTTCTTTTCGCGCCATTTCGTTGTATCTAATACTAGTTTCAAAATGAGAAAGATGAGCTTCACGCGTGTCCATACAAGGCAATGAGTTCGGTGGTAAAGCAATAAGTGATATTCTTGCGTCTCTTGTGTATTTCCCTTAGTTGTCAATATGTGCCTTTCGAATATTTGTAAAAGCAAACCGGTCTAATGCCTCTTCCAGAATCTCCTCTTCTTTCAAATTGTTATTAAAAATTTAAAACCCAAGCAACACACTAACATTTGATCGGTACTTAAATTAAAAGTAGTACCTGGATGACCGAGCTTTGCTCGGTATTTTTTTTTGTTTTTTTATAAATTGTGTTTTTTGGAAATTATATTTAAGTACGAAAATTTAAAAAGTCAAAGCAAACAATCATTGACTTCGTTACTTAACAACGAACTTTGTTACTTAACAACAACAATAAAACACGAATATGACATTTTCTAAAAATGATTCCTAGCTAGATCGATTTAGCGCCCCTGAAACCCCCTATATAATAAATTTCATGAAAATCGTTGGAGCCGATTCCGAGATTCCAATTATATATATATACAAGAATTGCTCGTTTAAAGGTATAAGATATGAGTATATCCAAGTTTTATTCTAATTTATTATTAGTTGTAAAGTCCGTTTTTACTTTTGTGGTTTAGTAAATTCTGTTTGGTAGGCAGAGGTACAACCAGCGTACCCACGACTAACCGAAGGTACTTAGTCCCACAATGTGATAGGTAGTTAACCTATCGCCAACCGTTCACTTATCATAATCCCGGTAGTGTTGATTTTATTAAAAAAGTAAAAAGTAAAATCGAATTCAATCGAAGAAATCGATCTAGGTTTCTACACGCCCATATCCCCGTAGAGGTAGGCAGAGGCGCAACCGGGGCACCCACGACTAGCCAAAGACACTTCGTCCCACATGTGATAGCTGAAAAGCCTATCTATCGCCAACCAGGCACACATCCAATCCCGAGCAACATTTTTTTTATAAGAAAATTAGAAAAACCCAATTTTCTTTTTTTTCGGGAATCGAACCCGGGACCTCATGCAGTAAAGTCCAACAACTGAACCTCTAGACCACAGAGGCGATCGAAATCGAATTAGGGATCTCATTTCGTCATCGCCAACACCGGACCACTAAACCATAGGCGATAAATAGTACATTTTAATTCAATGTTTATCCAATTTACATCGGTTTTCCTTTTCTTGTAATTGTTAGTTTCGACTATTATATTTAACACTAATCTTAATTTACATCTTAATGTATATAATTCTTGTGTTCGTATATTTGTCACTGAACTCTTAGACGACTGGAGCGATTTTGATGTTTTTTTTTGTGTGTGTTCAAGAGGATTCGACAATGGTTTAGATTTACAAATTGCTCCTCAGGAAACTGCTTTTTTAATTATTTTTTTTTATTTGTAAGTAGTCGTTGATTTTGAATGTTTCACATTGAGTCCGGCAGACTGCGCTACTATCGAAACATTAATGTCAAGCGATACGAATTTTGCTGGGTCAGCTAGTATTTTTATATTTCTTGTGTTCGTGAGTTTGTCACTGAATTCCTCCTAAGCCATTGGAGCGGTTTTGATTAAAAACATTGTGAGTGTTTTAGGGCACTGGTCACTGTTTTTTTTAATTATTTTTTTATTTGTAAATAGTCGTTCGAATATTTTAGACTTTCTTATAGGTATTCAAAGTTTCAACCAAGTCGCATTTATCGTGGTCACGAGCTGATGGGATCTGTGATCTTCTCCAAATGCTAGAGAGGTGGAACTCTATCTTCAGCTGTGATGTCTATTATTCTGAGTTACACACGTACAACACGGATCTTATCCTTAGCTTTCGTAGGGATTTCGTATTGAATGTCACGAACGGACACAAGATTACAGATATAACAGCTGGATCATCCATCAGTATAAAGATGAAATTGCACTCCACCAAAGTTTCCACTCCACCAGTCAACTTGTGACCACTATTAATACGACTTGGTAGAAACGTCGAGCGTCTTCAAGTCCACATACCCTTAAAAACTAGTAATAAACTAATAGCATAGAGTAGAATAGAATATTTTTTTACTCAAAGTAAGCATAAAAAGATATTTTTTTGTTAAATTTAAAAGTTGACTAAAACGTTAAAAAACAGTGTTCATTTTTCAGGAAACTGATTTGTAGTAGCCCTACTATAAACTTAGATAGGTAAAAGAAAGGCAGTTAGTCGATGACAGGGTTGTCACACACTAATCCACAAATATATGAAAATACTACTCACGGTGCCATGTGGGCCCTCCCCTAAAAAAGTAACCGGTCGCATGCGCCCCCGCGGGAAATCTAGCAGGGGCGCCACTCCGTTTGGGGGCTCGGCTTCTGGTAGTTTGATGGAAGTGAAGAGCCCTGGGGTGGGCCGTTCCCGGCGACTGGTTCTCTCTTCGGGATACGTCTGAAAAGACAAAAGATTTATAATACCCACTAACAAGATAGATATCGATTAAGATTACTCAGAGTGATTTTATCGCCTTATATATTTTTGAGGCCATAGCTTCAATACTCGTGCTTGTCGTGTTCCTTGCCGAAGGTTGGGGTAGTTGCTAAATGAAAGTTTAGAAATTTAGCGATGATGTCTTTAGACGATCGTTGTCTTTTATCATCAGCAGAGTAGGCTCTTTATTTGCTATCTTATGCAAACGTGTATGCTACTTCCTTAGCCAAGCTTCCTGCCTATGCCTGAATTATACAAGTAAAGTGATGGTTATCAATATTTTAAAACCGAAAACCTGTCTGTACAGTTAAAATATTCCATGGAAATTTGTCTAGTTAGTGAAATACGTATATTCAAAATGATTTTTTTGAAAAAACTACGTAGTGTATATTCGTGAGTTTTTACCCAATTTCGGGAAAACAAAGACGTTTTTTTGGCTATATGAGGTTCCGGGAAACGATGAGTATTATCGAAATTGATCAAGCAGGAGTGTAGTGTTGGTCTGGGACCTCTTTGTAGAATAAACCACCTGATTCTGCATTTGCCTTGCAGCTCGTAACCATAGTTAAATGGTCATTACCAACAGGAACACTGGTGGTAGAGTTCTGTGCTTCAGCTTTGGTATGAGTAATCACTGCTATTCCTATTTACCTATTCCTATTATTGCTATTGCTATACCTGTTATCAATGATACTGTTTTGTACTAGTCCAGAGGGAAGGATAGCACATTAGGCCGAACACCTCAGTCACAAGATGCACATGTATCATTTACTAAGTATCTTAAAGCCCATATCCCCGAAAAGGCGGGCAAAGGCACAACCAAGGCACCCACGACTAGCCGAAGACACTAAGTCCCACAGTATGATAGGTGGCAAGCCCACCGGGCACAGATCCAATCCCGAACAAAGTTTTTTTATTAGAAAATTAAAAAAAAAAATTCTTATTGTTGCCCGACCAGGGATTCGAACTCGGGACCCCATGCAGTCAAGTCCAACAACTGAACCGTTAGACTACAGAATATATCTATTGTATCTATAACCCACATTTGTCTCTTACCATCAGGAGAGCTGTTGCTTGTCTACTGTCTTTGTCTACTATTAGTTTTCAATGCCCATATTATGAAGAAAAATCACCACATGAATAGCAAAGATATTTTAAAGTTTAACAATAGAAAGATAACTTTTACCGTTTCCGGAACATAGAGTGGGTGTGTAAACAACGAGTTCTAGAATATTCTAAAGGAAATTGCATATCAATTCTAGTGGATTCAAATATTCTCGAATGAAAGAGTAATATCGTTGTAAAATGTTATGAACATATTGCGTATGGTGAATGATATTGAACGAATATTACGTGTGGAATGTTCCTGGCTTAAAGTACTCTCGGTTCAGGAATGCAGGTATTCAATTCCGGATAGGGGGAATAACTGCATCTGGCTGTATTATATTCTGATGATTTTTAAACGATATGTGTAGACTGTAGAGCAGGGGTGGGCAAATTACGGCCCGCGGGCCGGATCCGGCCCTTAACAGGTTTTAATCCGGCCCGCCGAGGGTGTTTTTTAGAAAAAATATAAACCTCCTTAAAAATTAATGGTGGAAATGTTAAAAGACTATTGAAATTTAAAAATTAAGATACTGAATCGTTACTTCAAACATATTGTATGTTGCGTATTTCATATGTTAAGACTTCATAAATAGATTTTATTTCGATAAAGGATTTTAAATTTAAAAAAATGCCTTATGTTACCTTTATAGAACGTTTTAATATTTACTGTTACTTTTAGGTGTTTTGATAAACCGGCCCGCCTCAAGATTAATTATAATTTACTGGCCCACCACTACTTTTTTTTTAATTTACTGGCCCCCGGCCAAAGAATTTGCCAACCCCTGCTGTAGTGTAATGTATATGTTTATTACTCACATTTTCAGCTACACCTTACAGTTTGATTCGGCGGTTATAATTAAGTTGTTCTTTAGATATTTTTTTGAAATAAACTTGCTTTTGCCTTCGGCTTCGCATGCGTTTAATTTGGAGCATATTCACGCTCATATAAGAAGTAGGCATAGAAACAACCAGGGCACCCACGACTAACCGAAAACACTAAGTCCTACAATGTGACAGGTGGCAAGGTGGCATTATTTTTATCAGAAAATGGAAAATTTGCATTTTCTAAATTTTTTTGTTCCCCGAACCCAGGACCTCAAGAAGTCAAGTCCGACGCCAAACCGCTAGAGGGCTAGACGGTTAAATTCGGAGATTTCCTATACTTTTTTTAGAACAGGTGTCTAAGTTTATAAACTACATTTCACTTATTTAGTAGTATAGTATCGTCACGCCCTTATCCCCGAAGAGCTAGGCAGAGGCACAACCAGGGCACCCACGACTAGCCGAAGATACTAAGTCCCACAATGTGATAGGTGGCAAGCCTATCGTCAACTGAACACTTATCCCCTATCCCGAGCAACATTTTTTTATTAGAAAATTAGAAAAACCCAATTTTCTTTTTGTTGCCCGACCCGGAATTCGAACCCGGGACCTCATGCAGTCAAGTCCAACAACTAAACCGCTAGACCACAGAGGCGATTTTACTTATTTACTTTATATATTTTACTTATTTATCGCATTTGTACAATTCTTTCCTTTTATGCATATTGGAGTTGTAAGAAGCAGGCAATTTTTTTATACAAGAGGAGGCAAACGAGCAAGTGGGTACATTGATGGAAAGTTATCACTACCTCCCACAGACATCCGCAACACCAGGAGTATCACAGATGCGTTGCCAACTTTTAAAGAATGAGTAGTCCTTTTCGTGGAGGTTCCTAAGTCATAATTGTTTGGGAACACCGCCCCGGTAACAGATTCCACAAAGGTGTTATGGGCATCCTTAATTCGAAACGATTAACTTCTAACCCTACATAGACAACTCTGACATCGAGAAATAGACCTAAGAACAATTCGCGGCCGCGCAATCGCAATCTTTCATAAGCAAGAAACTGTGAAACGAGGCGAAGCCAGCCGTTTCGCTGTTTGTTAAAGCATATATTTATCTTTATAGCATATGTTTATTATAGCATAAGGCCGAAAAAAAGCACAGGGTTCTCTTGTTGGTAAGAGATATCTGTGCCTTACAGTATAAATGTTAGTCGTTGTACTTCGGGCCCCTTCAGGTATAATGGGTAAGTCTGCCGGCTACTCTACTCTCCGGACCAGAACATGACATGACAATTTCGTAGCAGGAATAGGTAAGATGTTAGATTCCCCACCGGACAAGTTGTTTAAGAGCACTGTATTACCTAGTGGTCTAGTTGCTTGCTCGCTTCCTATGCTCGCTGTCTATGAGTTGTCAAACAAAAAATCTGATAATTTGCTACACAGAAGACCAGGATCAACACAGTGTTAGTACCCATCCATGTACCATTATTTAAAAAACTTGCTGTATTTTTCTGGTGCGTCAGTATCTTCGGACGTGTGTATCAACTGACTACTCTACCCGTCTTAGAACACAACAATAACAAGCACTGACATTGTGGCAGCTGGAATGGTTAAACCAGAGGTCAAAGCAACTTTTTGAACTAGGTCAAAGCACACTTCCTTCTTGAAAAATCTGTATATATACTATCCCTACTGTTTTATTCAGTATCAGGGGAGGTTTTTAAGTGAATGATTAAAATTTTAATTGTAATAAAAGTTTGATTCAAACCGCAAAACATTTCTAATAACCTTTTAACTATTGTATAGAAATTACGCGTTCGCGAAGGGGAACGCCGGGGCTTTTAATATTAATGGTATTGCCTAAGGTATGCTTGGATTTTACTCATTAGGGATATTATGGGGCTGTTTGCGAAATGATAAATGAGAACGACCGTAACATTACTACAGAACCATGCCTTACTTAGAGATGCAACATCGTTAATAAAGAACATCGATGAGATGTTTTTATCGATATCGAAAACATCGCTGTTGAAAACCAGCTTAAAAAAATTAGTAAATACTTTACTCATTTAGACAACACAATTGTATAGTTCGTATTGACACTAGTGTAAGACCACTACCGGATAGACATCGCGCTCTGCGGGAAGAAAAAAAAGTTAGCATGCTTGTTTGTTTCAAAAAATTAAGTGGTTATTAATTCGCCTGTATTTTATATGGTACTAGATTATTCGGCCAATAATAAATAAATTCGGAAGTTTATTTACATGTAGGTTTTGTGTTACGCTTAACAACACTTTTGTTGCTAATTTTGATCATATAGTAATGATATTGCAGTCAGTTTTGCAGATTTACTGCGTTTAAATTATTTAATTACTATCTGAGTTAGCAAGCATGAAAAACGAAGACAACTCGTTTTCCTTTAAATTAGTTCAAATTGTTTTTATCGCTTCAAGCTTTCCAGCAAGTCTAATTATCTAGTTAGATTTGTTTTAGATAACACGATCCTATCAAACATTTTAGACGCATAGGTGGTTACTTCACTCACTTTCTTGTTTGTCGAAGCGGTCTATTCGTACAGTGAGATACAAAATAGAATATACTCGCTAGTGATAAATCCAAGACACTCGTACATAGTCGCAGTAGTCTTAAAAAGTTGGCGCTTCAACAAAACATGGTAGTCGATGAACGAGGTATCGATGCTTTCTTTTCTAAACATCGATACTTGGTTTGAATCCCTATTACCAGTATTTTGTTAATACGTCTGAGACTTTATAAGGCTTAGTTTTAAGCCAACCGATGTGAAACAAGGGTGTGTATTATTTAGATGATATTCTCATAGTTATAATTAATTATTTCAGTACAAAGGAATCGTAGTTTTGAATAAGTAAATATATATCAAAGGCCACACATGGGTTTGATGAATGAGTTTACCAGGGTTTTAAATAATTGAATAAAAATAGTTTAATGTTTTCACTAAGCTATTTCAAACTTTAATATCTATGTAGAGCTAAATTTATTCTTGACTTAAAAGGGTTAGTAAAATTTTATCGTATTGGCAACTAACTATTGTTATATGAAGTGGTTGCTATTAATTTACTGATGACCTCTTCATCTTTACGTTAATTTTTATATTTAAAAATATATTTGGGCTATTAAAAGATTTAAAAAAAGTGTGTGCATGTCAGCTACGCCTCACGATTGGAGTTTACTCCTTACGAAATGTATCTTGCAGCACACATGTCTCCTACAGCAGATTTAGTTATGTTAATTCTTCTTAAATTGGTATCATCGCAGACATAAGAAGTGTGATCCAAATAATCAGTGTTTTGATAGATAGCGACTCCTCCTGCACGGAGACCACGAAGTATCGCGCGAGAGGAGATGCCGAGAATGAGATACGCTGTGTAATATATTCCATCTCACTCTTTTACACGTTCAATCTTCCAGATATATATGTTTGTCTCTTTCTACGTAACGCCTCAACTTTTCGTGTTACACTTGATTTTACTCCTAATAAAACTTCCGTACCGGGCCTTATAACTCAAATCGTTTCTTAAGGAGTAAACTCCAATAAGATTTTAAAACTATCTATATATAAAATTAAATACCCATGGAGCGTTGTCATCTCATTACGCCTGAACGGGTGAACCAACCAAGGAAAGTTCTTATAAAAAAAATATCGAAAAATTTGGGGGAAAATGGATAAGAACAATACAAACTGCTAGTAGCTGGCTGTTAAAAAGCGATACGAAGTTCGCGAAGTCGGTCGGCTAGTTATTGAAAAGATAATATAATTTTAATGAGGCTTAAAACGTCAAACACTGTGCACTAAACAGAGTTTGAGTAACTAATTGCACACTCATTATGGAAAAGTAAAGTATTGAAAGGTAGTCAGTGTTGCAACCAGGGCAGCTTTTATTAGCCAGAGGTACTACTTATTCGCAAAATGTTACACCTGGCAAACTTGTCGGCAATCAGATAATCTCAATACAGTATTTGTTTAAAGATTGGTATTTATACTACCTACTAGTTTCTACTCTGAACATTACATTGAAAAGTATTGTGCTACAAAATATAGACAGGAAATTGTGTTGTATATTTAATGTTATAAAAGCCAATCTCAAACAGCAAATCTTTCTTACATTGCTAAGTTTAATAACGTTATTAGTAAAAAACATGTAAACACGCATATTAAATCTGTGAGCCTAAACCAAGGAAAAAAAATTATGTGTGTACTTATGTACACGCGTTAGAAGTTATACTTCTTCGATGTAATTATATAAAAATCTTTTTAAAAATTTTATCTTTTCCCTTATTTTACATTTGTAGACAAAATGACACTAATCATAGAAAAAATGTATTTAATACATTAAAAGTTTTATTATAATGCATTCTTTAGTTAAATTAAGTTTATTTAATATTTAAAAAAAATATCACAAAAAACTAAAATGTTATCTATAGCCAACTTCATCATGTCGGTTTTTCGTGACGGTGTGCGCGCGCATGGTAATAATTTACCCTCATCATTTTTTCCTAACGCGCCAAAAGAAGTATAACTTCAAAAACCAGACCATCCATAGTTTTCGGGCAGCTGAAAATACATAATTCTTTAGTAAACCTATCATCAATAAGGCATTTATCCAGTCCTCAGCAACGTTAGTTTTATAAGAAAATTAAAAAAAATATGTTAAGACATGTTTAACTCAGGAATCGAACGCGTGACCTAGTAGAGTAGATACCAACACCAATACACTACACCACAAAGACAAAACATTAAAATATTCATTGGCTAAGACCAAAGAAAATATTTTAATGTATACATTTAAAAAGGTTTTCCCCAAACTACTTAGTACAAGACCCGTACCTTATTTTTCACAGTTTGATATGTCACATAAATAATTTGTGTCCCGACGAGGGTCTCTAATGGTAGGACAAGTGACAGTGTTGAGAAAACCGACCATGATAAGAATAGGCTAACTTTATTCGGGGTCGATGGGCTGTTTGATTGGGGTTCTCCATTCGGGGAATTTAGGTACAGGTGAAATTGAGAGTTTTATTGACGGGTAAAAAAGAGGATAAAAATATTCATAGCGAATGATCGTATAGATTTTATTAGGGCATAGTTTGATGTTTTTTTAAAATAAAAACAGCACAGGAATACTGTCTAATGTTTTTATCGTTTTAACCGATTTTAAAGGAGGTTATATGTATGACTCCTATGTTTTTATGTATGGTAACGGATTTCTTCGTCATTTTTTAACCGATTTTTTTGAATTGAAATAGGTGGTGGTCTCGTTGCAATCCAGACTCGGTCTGATGATGGAATTCGAAAAAAATTGAGGAAAATACGAACTTTAGTTTTTGTGTACGTAGATAATTTACTTGTCAAAATGGAAGTCGTTTTTTTATTTTACTGTGACTAGCTTCCGCCCGCGACACCATCCGCGCGGATATCGGTCTGAAAAATTAAGATTTATTTTTTTCTACGTATTTTTCGAGGATAAAAAGTATCCCATTTTATGCCCAAGATAATGAGGTATAATTATACCAAGTTTCATTGAAATGTAAGTTTTCACGTTATGCCTGAATATACAGACAGACAAAAAATTTTTTAATGACATAATATTTGGATTTGGTATCGATCCAGTAACACTATGCTATTTATTTTTTCAATATTTTCAAGTACAGAATTGACCCTTCTACAGATTTATTATATGTATAGATTAAGTTACATTAACTCCCGACTGCAAAAGGGAAAGTTATAAGTTTGATGCGTGTGTATGTGACATTATAACTTTTGAACGGATAGACTGATTGTGATTTGGATTTTTGACTAATTGAGTCGGTTACATTATAGTGTTTCCTGTTGCAGGAAAATATGATTTATACAAATGGTCTCTTGTTTTACTTTTGTGGGGTTCAAAAAGTCTGTGGCACCTACCTAAAGGTGAAGCTAAAGATCCATTGATTCGGGTGATTTTTTTAATATTTACAAGAGTAACTTAATAAGGCTTGCCACCTATTTTTTTGTTGTATTTATTATTATTAGGAAAAATGAAGGTAAAATTCGGAAAAACAATAAATTTTTTATGTCAATCGATACTAAGTCTGGCAGGACGACAAGTTATAAGGTTTGAATTGTATATAACTATTACAATTCACCTCTTTGGTCTAGTGATCTGGTGTTGGCGTTGACAATATGAGACTTGGGTTCAATTGGGAAATTCAGAAATGCGTTATTTCAATTTTCTATTAGAATAGAGTTGCCTGCGTTTGGATATGTGCTTGGTTGACGGTAGTTATGCCCATTGTCCTTGTTATACCACTATCTACGACTTCGGTGTTACTAGGGTGAAGATTTTTTTTTACGAAAATTTAAGGCAAACAAGCAGACGGAGTTTCTGCTGGTAAGAAATTTACGCTGCCTAGAGACACCAAAGGTGGTAATGGTATCCAAGCTTTTTGCTTTTTCTAAAAAAATTAAAGTAACAACAAAGCTTTAATTAAGAAAGACATAATTCCAAAGAGTTAGTTTCCCATCCGATACCGATAAATAGTCCAGTATTCATTTAAGAAGTACAAATGTCTAAACGAAGAACCAGCTTATTTTCGTTCCAAAACTGAAAAAGTAGTTTAAATACCGCGCAATTAAGTACAAAGTGAACTGAAATGGAAAAGGCTATTTTCGCTAACACGCAAAAGTAGCCCAGAGCTTTTAGAGTCATACAGTATCATACTAATGATGGGGATCTCCGAATACATTTAAAGCCTTTCAAATTTGAAGTGTAATTATAAAAATGGGCATTGCAAAATATATATTTTTAGATATATTTAAATGAATAGAAAAACATTTAATTATCTTTTTGTTGTTACTAAGTCAGAAAACGTTTTTTAGTGAATGTATGTATGTCAATTTCTTTAGTACGCTCTATAGCTCAAACGATAGCCGTTTTTAATATATAAAGTGTCGTTAGATTTGTAAGAATTATGGTGGTGACATATCTCCCCGTGTTGGTCCGGGCCCCTTAGCAGAATAAACTACCTTCCTGCCAGGTAGCTCGACTCGAGCAAAAGTAAGTTTACCTGGAAAGTCTACCACCTAGTCCGATGTTACGGTAAGCTTATGCTCGTCTTTTACGAGCTGCCTACCGGGAATGCAGATAGTCTTTATTCTGCAAAGGAGCCCAGACTAACAAGCGTAAAATTAAATATTTTAAAACAAGAAATTATATGATACTTACGAAGGTCAGAGCTTTGTAAAACTTCACTTTATTCACATTCAAAAAAAAGCAAGTTTTACAAACAGTGACAGTTAAGAAATATAAAAAGATGTATGTAAATGTATGCAATGTATGTAAAATGAGATACGAGAAGTATCTTAACGCCCGTATATCCGAAGGGATAGGCAGAGCTATCACCAGGGCAGAAAAATATAATATAAGGCACTTCTACCCATACTGTGATAGATGACAAACCTATCGCCGATAAGAAAATTACCGAACACCGGTAAACATTGTTCAACGTTGTGTTTGTACTGAATTTGTCCGACACGAGGATTGAACTTGGGACCTCACATTCAACGCAAACTCCCGACTATCAGTTCACCAAGACGACTAATACCAGAAGCACGGCATTAGTTCTAAAATTAATCTTAATATCTGAGTACGTGCTTGTCATACATAACTTGAATCTAATTTAGTTCTCGGTAATATTGCTAATAATAGGAATACTGTGGTCGGTATGGAAATTTCTATGTATTTTGAATCTACATACCCTTTCTAGTATGGATTATAAATACTACAGCTGTCTGTCTGTTTTTGTCTATGTGTTAATCTTTTTTTTAGACCGCTAGTCTGATTTTGATAAAATTAGAAATGTTTCAATTTAAAGATTCAAGTTCAAACACAGGCTATTTTATTACAGGCCATTTTATATCGCCTCTGCGGCCTAGCGGTCCGGCATCGGACTTGACTTCTTGAGGTCCCAAGTACGATACCCGGGTCGGGCAACAAAAAAAATCACATTTATTTTAAATTTTCTACTAAAAGTAATGCGATTGGGATTAAATGTGTGCCCATTTGGTGATATGCTTTCCACATATCAGATTGTGGAACTTAATGTCTTCGGCTAGTCGTGGGTGCCTTGGTTATGCCTCTGCCTACCTCGTCACGGATATGGGCGTAAAGATACTTTACTTTACTTTATTTCATAAACTGACTCCCGAAAGGAAAGGAAAAGAACGGAGGAGGAAAATATGTACTTAGCTAACGAAGAACCGGTTAAACCGTTATATCATAAATATAGAAAAGTAAATTCTCTTCATAAAAAGGTAGAAACTGCTGTAAATGATCATTTAAGCAATTTTGGAATATGGTCGGTCAGTACATTCTTTTATTACGCAGTATCTTACCGTGTTATCTTCGTGTTAATGTAGGTATTCTACGTACAATAGACCATCTACCAGCCTAACTGATAACTCGCAAGTGTAAGCATAGGTTAAATAGGCCGTTACCAACAAGGTCACCCGTGGTCAAGTGCTGTGCAGTTTACAGGGATCCACCGTTTTATCTATTTCTGTCGCCATAATGACAACATCATGTTCAGGTTGGAAGGGTTTAGGGTAGCCTGTATTTGTTGAAATATTAAAATATGTTATGTTGTATTCTATTATAATACAAATTTTAAAATGTTTGCACGGCACAATGAGATAGAATATGTTAGTATTAGCAAATATTTTTGTAAAAACTTTTTACACGTATATTCAGCAAATAAATAAATTTTAATTCATTTTTAAAAATGTAAGCAACATTTTTTTAAGATCATTGAAATCAATTGAATTGAATTGTACATGTATATTCAGCTTCGGTCAAAAAGGTGACGACTTTCATCTCGCTACGCTAACGAAGTTGCGACTTTCCAGATCAGTCGGGCAGAAAAATAGCATACACACCTTGGGCAGTAAAAAGAGCGTCATATCACAAGTATATCGTTATTTTGACTTGTGATCTGAGTCTTTTTTGATTTAAAAGTCCTAAGGAAGTAATGTTTTGTGGTAACCCTAATTCTCTACAGTGAATAAGCTGAAGCATAGCTTTGCAAGCACTCTTCTGTATATTACCTCCAAAGATAATTATGTAACTTCAGGTTGTGATTTAGATCGAGGTCAAACAGCATCTCTATTACCTGAACTCAAAACGTCACCGGAACAAATGATGATAGTTAACGAGGACTTTAGCTCGGTTTACTCTAAAATGAACCTTAACATTAACTGTTTAGATTTCTTTTTGTAATAATACTCTTTATTGGGTAATCTATTTTTAAAAGAATGCAGTATACACGCACACTACATTTTTATATTAGAAACTAAAATGATTTCTGAATACATTGAGTTTTAGTATTAATTAAGATTAAAGTTACAAATGTGGCTTACATTCAAGAATACATTCTTATGTATTACTTGCGATATCCTTTCGTTCTTTTAAGTAAGTAAATAAAATAATTTTTTTACCGTGAATGCGTCATTACAAAAACTTTTTTGAAGATTCTTATCGATATATTTTATCATTTAGACTAGAGGTTCCTATACTTGTTTCGTGTAACGGCCTCTTTAAAATCTATTACTTTGTAGAACCCTTTTTTTCTCTTAGAGAATCTCAATAATCTCATATTAGTTTGGTCAGTTGGGTCTGGGTAATTTTTTTTATAATATTGGAAGGCAAACAAGCAGACGGATTTCCTGATGGTAAGAAATTCACGCCGCCTAGAGATACCAAAGGTGGTAATGGTGCGTTGCCAACTTGAGGCCGGGATGTTAGGCCTTGAGCAAAAGTAAGTTTACCGGCTACCTTACCCTCCAAACCGGAACACGTTTTGACGTTATGGTGACAGGAAAAGGTAAGGCGGTGGTGCCAATCCGGGTGAGTTGCTGCGAAACTCTACCATATAGATAGATGTCATGGTGTTAACGATGGTAAGCCTATGCTCGCCTTTTACGAGCTGCCTGGCAGGAAGACAGATGGTCTATTCTGCAAAGAAGCCCGGACCAATACGGGGATTATTTAAATTATTTAAACTAATTGTTTGTGGGCCCGTCTATGGTTCCAACGCCCAGACGAGGGCGTTTTCACCCAGTTTGGGAAAGTCATAGACATTTTGTGATCCTTGTTGAAATGATAATTAATAAAAGCTTATTACAAGGACATATTTTTTGCTAAAAACTTATCCAATCCAAATAGATGGAGGTGTTTTTAAATAACTGTTTGCTACACTTATCGTAGCGTAGACAAATAAGCCTACGACGTAGAAAAGCTACAGCGACGCATCATTTACGCAGGTGTTGTGGCTGCTATATTATTTACTCATGTCATTAAGCGGCTTATTTTGTCATTTGCCTTTCATTTCTTAAGCGTATAAGGATTGGAAGGCAGAGAAGCTGATTAAAAATATGTGTTTATTAGTGTGCACAAACAAGAAGTGAAACTTCTTAAAGCCATCATTATGGAGCGTCATAGAACTCTCACTTAAAAAAACTAATAATTAAATAATAAATATCCCTGGACAACTCACACAAATTGAATCTTACCCCAAAGTAAGCAAATTATATGCTTGTGTCATGAGTGTTAGTCAACGATACTAATACCTAGAAATACTTAAATAGACAGTATGATAAATAAATAAAAAACTTTATATATCGCGCGTTACTTAGGCTCCTTCTCTTCACTCTGAGAAAGCTTGAAGATATATCGGTAAGCGAAACAAAAATACGAAGAATGCAGTATGAAATTCAGGGATAACATACTGTGGTATTTTGTGGAGCGTAACTAGTGGTGAATAAAAGCTAAGGAAAATTGTTTAAATTTCTGTCATACGTCGATAAAGAAGTTTAACTTTAAAAAATGCTAGTCATTCAATATTATCAAATTGTTGCAAGTATTTCTGAAACTTGTTAAATTTGTGTGTTGTAGGGGGCGTTCGGGGTTTGTGACATATTCACGCGTCACTTGGGAGTGCTTGCCGGAGAGCCGACATGGTTTCATATGTTTTACGTAATGGAGTATCCGCATTATACTACTAGCTGCTACCTAAACACATGCATGGAATATATTTTATAAAGGAAAATTATGTACAACATATATTTCTAAATGATAAATAAATTTTATTATAGCCTCTCTAGACTAGTGATCTAGTGCTCTCATTGATTACGTGTTAGTTTCGGGTTCTATAGAGTCTGGCAACTCAAAATGTATTTTTTTTTAATCTTAATATTAAATAATAAGTCACGTTGTTTGTCCGCAATGGACCCCTAAATGACTAAAGCGATTCCTATCAAATTTGCACAGCGTGTGCAGTTTGAACCCACTTGAAAGACAGGATAGCTAACATTTCGATTTATGATCAAAAAAATTACCATACTAGAGGAGCCGGAACAGGCAGCTAGTTTCACATAAATACAACGTTGCTTGGGATACGATAAGTATCCGGAGGATCCAACCCCCATAAGGAGGCAAACCGACAGGTACTACTGTGCCTGATGCCTAGATCTAAGAGCCTCGAGATGGTGCGCGCGGTTGATCCATGTGCCACTGTGAGTCCAGAGTAATGTCTTATGTAGCTAGATAACTGGCAAGACTGAGTTTAAAGGAACTGACGCTGTCGAGGCAGTGGTAGAATGCGCAAGCGACCCCAGTGCCTCGACGAAGGCGAAGAGAAGGTATTGAAAAAAAAAGTACCCGGAGGATAGGTTTGTTTGCATTTCTGACGAGACTAAACAGTACCGTAATCAGAATCAGAATAATCTTTATTCACATGAACCATACAAGTAGTATTTGTGCGCGTCGACATTTTTTAAACTACCACCGGATCGGAATCGTGGGTGATATAAACGATTAATCCCCTACAAAATTTACAAGGAAAATCTGGATTTTGTCAGCATTCAAACAAAAATTCGCATAGAAATCGGTCCATCCGGTCAAAAGTTACGCCACAAGCATATACCCATGTCAAATGATGTCAAAATTATAACATCTTTTAACGTATGCATCATAATGACATAGGTAGTAATAATACGACCCTGATAATGCAAGACACGTGGCTGGGCCGCGTGACCCATCTTCAAGAACTTGAGATGGTCTGATGACTTAGAAATAGTATAAATATAGTTCCTTTTAACTCCAATGCATTTCCATACAGTTAATTAAATTAAAAAAATTCTATACAGAAACAAGGAAAACCTATTTTTTTCCCCTACAGATGGATGGAACGGATGGGACAAAATTCTACTATACTTAATGCAGTATTTTATGTACTAGCAGATTCACGCAGCTTCGCCTGCGTAACTTGGCTTCTACTATACCGATTTGGATGAAACATAGCCTATGTCACTCGTGGATAATATAGCTTTCGAATGGTGAAAGAATTTTTAAAATCGGTCCAGTAGTTTTTGAACCTATTCATTACAACCAAACAAACAAACAAAGTTTTCCTCTTTATAATATTAGTATGATAATATATCATAAGTAATCGTATAGGGCTACTCCTTTTTCATAAAAACCAACCTCAAAGGATTATGGTAACAATAGTTTGTATGAAAAATATAACAATTCTATTCGGACGAAGTCGTGGGTAAATCGGTGGTGTAATAACATAAGATGAAAATTATTTATTTCCTGAATAAAGAGGTGACAGAAATAGTTATTTATACCTATCACATATTCTACCACATTTTTAACATACATTTTAAAATAATTTAACACATTAATACATAAATTGTCGCCTCTATGGTCTAGCGGTTCAGTTGTTGGACTTGACTGCATGAGGTCCAGGGTTCGAATCCCGGGTCGGGCAAAAAAAAATTGGGTTTTTCCCAATTTTCCAATAAAAAAAATGTTGCTCAAGATAGGATATGCCCGGTTGGCGATAGGCTTGCCACCTATCACATTGGATTGTGGGATTATCACAGGGATATCTTATTATTAAAGATTGGGGATTATATCTTTAGGGATATGGGCGTGAAGATGCTTTAAATATCACCAAATTTATATTTTATGAAAAATGATTTTAAAATTTGATAAAATCTACAGCAAACCACGATTTCTAAATCATGTGGTGGAGAGAGCTTATGCAAAACGTTGGTCTACAACTTAAGCTTTCTCGCTTTTTCGGCGCCGCATATAAACGGGTGGCAACAATGTAAGACACAAAAATAAGCGCAAGATAAGCGTACAAAGGTTTGTGTTGCAATACTTTGCATGCTAAAATTTTTGACTGACCCCAAAAAGCTGTTATTTTCAATTGTAAAACTTCCAAATATTCACGTTTTTAAGCAAATAAACCTTTATTCTTTTTTACGTGTCACTTATATTTTAAGCTGTCCAGGAGAACTCCGTTTTGACCACTCAGTTTGTTTACCCATTTTTAATACAATTTTTCTGGTTTTTATCTTAATAAAAACCTTCTCTCGACAATAACTAACACAATAAAAAATAATTAGCCAAACGGTCCAGTTGTTCGGAAGTTATGCGCTTACCAACATTCAGCAATTCATTTTTATGTTATAGATTAGGTACTATAATACCGTTCAGTTAGTATAGGAAACGTTAACATGCTCTTTTCTTGGTTTCCTCGAAGTTGAACGGGATAAAAAGTATCCTTCATACGTCTTCTGGTTCTAAGCTACCGCCCCGTTCATTTTCAGCAAAAACGCTTCAGTCGTTCTTGAGTAATAACTAGTGAAACTAGTAGTATTGTAATGGCTTACCGGTTTCACTTTTTCAGCATTATCTTGGCTGAAATAAACTTTTCTATTTTATAAATATAGCTAATGAACTAACAAAGATTTCAAGTTAATTACAACTTCAATTAATATTTAAATTTGAACATAAAATGAATGTAGTCGTAAGCCCTAAATCAGAAAAAAAAGAAAAGAAAAAAACAATATACAGCATTCTCATTCCTAAGCAGCTTTATAGGAGTGTTTGAAAGCATTATATTAGCATAGTTACCTAATTGAAAAGATCTCATTAACATTGGTATTTGCTGACTGAATTTCACGAGTTTCAGAGTTCTCAGTTCTCTTCATTTAACTATGATAAGACTCAGTTATTTTGTTAGGGCTGTCACTTTTTGTTAAAAGCTTTTAACTAAATTAACGTGTACTAATTATTTTGACCGCCTTGTTGGTCGAGTGGCTAGCGTACACGCCTAACTACATCGACCGACAGCGAGGCTTGGGTTCGATTCCCGATGAGCATTTAGATGTCTGCATTTCCGGGTCTGGGTGTATATCAAATTTATTCTGGCATCTATTTAAGTATTTATATGTATTAGTATCGTTGACTAACACCCATAACACAAGCATATAATTTGCTTACTTTGGGGTTAGATTCAATTTGTGTAACTTGTCCAGGTATATTTATTATTTATTTATTATATCTGACATAGTCATTGTATAAATATGAAACAGTATGGAAACTACCTAAAAAAGTTCGAAACAACACACTCATACACCGCACCGTGACGAGACTCCTAAGGGCCTTGCCACAACACTGCGTTGCAGCGTCGCATCGTAAAAATCTACGACACCGCACAACGCATCGTGCAAATTTCCGATGTGCTGCCGCAACGTACAAATCTGCGATACTACAACGCGCTGTCTTTTAGTCCATACCTACTTTACATATCACAATTTGAAGACAAAATTTTAAAAACAAAAGCAGAGAGGGGAAGTGTGTACAAGTTCATATTCCAATTTTGAGGAGTTAAATAGTGTTGAGAAAGCAAAACACGGTAAATACTTATAAACATTTTTCTTATCGTACGATGTCGTATCCGATGAAATTTTTGCGATGCATTACTTTGCGACGTCGTTTTTGCGATGCGACGTTACAACGTAGTGTTGTGGCCTTGCCCTAAGTGGTTTTCGCGGAGTCGCAGTAGCGAGTACTGCGTATAGTTTGGGATCTTTTGCGAGCGAGTTTATTGGTTTTCAGCCAACACCTCTAATAGTAGATAATCTATCTACTTTTTTATATAAGAGTAAGCAAAGGAGTGGGTCACCTGATGGAAAGTGATCACCGCCGCCCAAGGACATCCGCAACACCAGAAGTATCACAGATGCGTTGCCGACTTTTGAAAATATTTATTTTACTTGTAAAGAAAGTAGTTATTGCAATTCTATTGATTTATCTTCAGTAAATGCTGAACCCCTAACTTTTGCTCTCGCTGACGGTAAGGGTTACGGGTTCAATCCTTGTCCGAGGTGAATTAATTTCCAAATACTAGGAAAGTACACATTAGGTATGCTACGTTATCTTATTTTCGCCTCTGTGGTCTATTGGTTCAGCGACAGACTTGACTTCTTCAGGTCCCGGGTTCGATCATTAGTCGGATAGCAAAATAAAGAAAATGCGTATTTTTAATTTTCTAATAAAAATGACGTTGCTCGGGATTGGATATAAGCCTGGTTGTCGATAGGCTTGCCACCTGTCACATTGTGAATTTAGTGTCTTCAGCAGGTCATGGTTGCCCTGGCTGTGCCTCTGCCTACTTCTTCGGGTATATGGTCGTGAAGATACTATCTTATCTTAACACGTTTACTCATTACATAATAACGTTGATTTATTAGTCTATTGTCCGCAAATCAGTGATAACGTTAAAGAATATGTAAAAATATACAAAGGCGAGCTTATCTCTAAAAGAAACTTCCTGCAGCAAGCCTTTTGTAGACAGAATGCATAAAAGAAATGTACAAAAAACAGTGTACAATGCAAAGACTTACCATATAAAAAGGTGGCAAAATATGTAAAACGTGTTAAGATAAGATAGTATCTTCACGGTCATATCCCCGAAGACGTATGCAGAGGCTCCGCCAGGGCACCCATGACTATCTGAAGACACTAAGTCCAACAATGTGACAGGGAGTGAGGCTATTGACAAATCGGCGCTTATCCAATCCCGAGCAACGCTATTTTTATTAGAAAATTTAATACGTATGTAAAAACACATACCACATAAAAGAATGTCCGCCTTCTTATCGAATCCGGGACCTCAAAAAGTCTCAAGTCTGTCGCCAAATCTATAGATCACAGGTCTTTCCAAAAAAGATGACAAATATTTAGACAGTGTTTAGTTCATATACCCGTAGTGAAAGACTCAAATGTCTTTTGATTTTAAATAGTATAATGTACTAGCTGTTGCTGCGGCTTCGCTCGCGTTTTCACATGAACTCGTAATGCGATCGCGATGAAAAATAGCCTATATGTTAATCCATGTTTGTTCCAAATTTCAGACAAATTCGTTAAGACATTCGAGCGTAAAAGAGTAAAAACTATGCATACATACATCCTCACAAACTTTCGCATTTATGATATTTAATAGGATCAGGTCAATCGGATTTTATCCGAGGGTGGTGTCGGTGTGTTTGTATGAAAAGGGTAATGAATATGAAGGAAGCAAGACAGGTTTGTCAGGATCGTGAGGTCTGGCACTCGATACTCTCTGCCAACCCCGTAAGGGACTTGGCGTGAAGATATGTATGTATGTAATAGGATTTTTTCGTTTGATTCAATATGTATTAAATTAACTCTAGCAATTGTAAAAGTTATTGGATTCGTTAATGATATACTTAACTGCCTAATCATTCATTAATTTTATTTAATTTAATAAATAAAAAATCTAAAGAAAAAATGTTCCATAATTCTAAAAACAAAAATTTACGAGTTTTTTTGTAGATACATATTTCACCCTTCAGGGAAAAAGTTGTAAGTTTGACCACCCCCTCCCTCTTGCTTTCTCTTTCTCTCCTACCCCTCTCTACCTCATTCTATTTCTCTTTGTGTGTCGTATATCATAACTTTTGAACGGATAGATCGATTTTAATGCAAACTTTTTGAGTTTGAAAGCTGATTTCACGTTGAGTTTCTAGTTACTTAACGTATGGATTTTAGCTTTTTTTTAATTTAACGATTGTATTATGTACTGAACACTGTTTAATAGCTCTAAAATTAAACATTTTCAATAACCATCTACAAACTCTATATCTTATAAAATTTCCGTGTCACAATGCAGTAGTTGGAGGAGTTCCAAAACGGCTTCACCGATTCTCATGAAATTTTGTGAGCATGTTGAGTAGGTCTGAGAATCGGTTAATAGCTATTTTTATAACTTTAAGTGATAAGGGTGAATCACAGCAAAAAATTGCAGAATAATATCTGCCGGGTCAGCTATTATGATATAGATAAGATCTCGATCAAGTCAACAAAAATATCTGCATCGAAGTCGGTCCTCTTGTTTATGTGCCAGACACACGTACACTCACATGTCAAACATACAATCCCTCTTTTTCTATTGTCGGTTAAAAATAAATTAAATTCAAAATACCAACTTCTATTTTAAAGAAGGAATAAAAAACTCAAAAACAAACATTACTATAGCTCATTATTACATGTCAACTTATTACTTTTGGGTGAAAGAGAGTTTACATTATTCAACCAACTTTTTCCCCTGTGGGTCTCATTTAACGCACTCGCATTTACCCGATCAACAATGATTACAAAGGTATTTCATTTGGAGACGTCCCCATAGAGTCACTTGACGTAAAAGTAAACGAAGTAACGTTAAAATGACGTGATTTGGTAGAGTTATATCCGGTTTTAATATTAAGGCGCTGTATAGTAATACTATACAGCGCCTTAATATTAAACTCGGATATAACTACTACTGTACTATTTAAATTATGCGCTTAGGGTTTTTTCGTCAAGCTTCGGAAAAATGTAGTTTAAAAATATCTATATAGAGTTGTTATTACATAATTAACCATTTCGATTAAATTTAGATTAGGTCAGCCGATTTAAAAATAAAAGTATAAAGTGTAAAAAGAGTAAAAAGTGTAAAGCCGAAGTGCATAATTTCGATAATAGTACTGTACGTCCCAAGCATGCCAAGTTGCGGGGATATCCGTAGCATGTGCGCCTGCAAATCTAACTCATTAATTAATTAATTCATTCATTCATTATAAAAATGGGGTTTAGAAAAACAGAGGTAACACATAATTCAAGGGTTTATTACCATTAAGTTAAATTACGATTGAAAAGTGCGAGTTTTTAAGTGAATCGGATCTACTAGCTCAGAGCAATACAAGCCTTCCCTAGAAGTCTTAAGATTCAAGTTTACTTCTTCTTTCTTGTTGCTTTAGGTTTTGGCATTCGCTTTTGTATTTCGCCATTAGTCAAGTAGAAATTTGCATATTTTTTTTTAAATCGGGATTCAATTACAAATTAGTCATAAGTCATGTCAAGGTCTTTGGTAAAGCGGTGGCATCATTACTCAGGCTCATTAAGCGGCAACGAGAAAATACACGATACGCTATTTTTTTCATTTGTGCACTTTCACTGAACAAAATTGTACAAAATGCCACCAAAATTAACTAATTTCACTCAATGAAGACACGAAATTCGATAAACATAAAAAAATTTCGACCATCTTTTCTCTCGATGGCGCCAAAACTCCCAAGTTTACTTACGTATGGTATTCTGTCGGTTAGTACTAAAGTACTATATTATAGTATATAAACATTATGTAAGTACTGTATAAATATTAGTACACATATTCTGCGACTGAACAGTCAATAGGGTATATGCATGTATTTTTTAAATGTTTTTAAATGGTAATTTACATCATTATATAAATGTTAAAAAAAACCAGCACCAAAAAAAAAGGAATCCAGGTAAAAAAAGCAGTTTTAAAATAATAGATTCGTAACAGCATTTTAAACGACCGTCATTTTGGCGCGCTCGCGTGACGTCAAAGTCTATAATAACAGTTGAAACTGCAAAGTGTTGTGGGTCATAATTTGTATATATTTCGTGTTTTACTTGAATTCGCTTCAATTACATAATGCAACAGGATAGTAAACCGACTTTTAAATATTGTATCGTGCCTATGTGTAAAAATACAAATAGAAATGCACCAAATAAAGTATTTTTTCTTGTCCCGAGAGGTGAGGACGTAAGGAGAAAGTGGTGCAAAATCATGAAAAGGGATATGATATCTCCATCAACTTGTTTATATTGTTGTGAAGATCATTTTGACGTAAGTAATTTTTTCTTTCAGAACACTTTTTTTGTTTGTTTAGCTTTGCCCGCATTATAA
>NJDD01000892.1:197887-278340 GCA_002245505.1 Calephelis nemesis
TATTAGTGTATACGTGTGTACACAGGCTACTGCGCGTGCGCTAGTCTGGCTCTCCATAGCTATAGATTAGTAGTATATCCTCTCTCTCCATAGCTATAGATATACTACTATCATTAGCATGTCGGTGACGCGAACCGAGGATTTTACCCTCTACCAAAACGCTCAACGCGCCTAAAGAAGTTTTTGCTTCAAAAATTCGCCCCAGATAGGATTTGAACCTGTAACCTTTCGTCTGAAGCCTTACATTTACTTTTGAACTACTGAGGATTCAAGTCCCATGGCGAAATTTTTAATTCCTTTCTTTAACGCGGGTAATAGTAATATATAATTTAATTAAAACGCTCGAATTGAAATGAATATTGTTAAATTTAATTTATAAATTTCATTGTTGATGGTTTTCATGGTAACGCTTTGGGAATTGAAACAGTTTTGCAAGCGTAGTATTTTAACATATTAATCAAACCAACCATATTCTGGCTGAAAATTATACTTTATAATTTAGATTATTTGGTATCGCCTTTGTGGTTTAGCAGCGGGTAGGACTTGACTTTACGAGGTCCAGGGATCGTTCCCCGAGCAGGACTAAAAAGAAATAATGTTTTTTCAATTTTATATAACAATGTTAGCAGTTCTTGGATATATGTCCGATAGGCTTGTCACGCCCGAATCTCCGAAGAGGTAGCAGAGGTACAACTAGGACACCCTCATAACTGGCTACAGATACCAAGTCTAACATTACGATAGGTGACAAGCCTATTGACAACCGGGCACACATCGAATCCAGGGCAACGTTATGTTTATTAGAAAATTGAAAAACATCTTTTTTGTTTGCCCTATCCGGAGATCGAATCCGAAAGTTTAATATCTTCGTTAATTACTGTAATACTGCGAATTTCATCTTCTGTATGCATAAAAATTAATCACTATTTCACCTGGTCGTCGCATCACGCCTGAATTTGGCCATTTTTATGTTTTGTTGGGTATTGACATGAGAAGGTTCCTTGTGAAAAATCAGGAACATTGCAGGGAAATTGAGGAATATGTGCTTTAATCCATACAAACTGTTATTTATGTCAAGCGATATGAAGTTCACAGTCTTGTCACATATAATAAGAATCATACCATTAAATTATTCTATAAAGTATCTTTATGACCATATCCCCGAAAGGCTAGGCAGAGGAACAACCAGGATACCCACGACAAGCCGAAGACACTAAATCCAACATTGTGATAGGTGACGACCACATATCCAACCCGGGCAATGTTATTTTTTTAGAAAATTGTAAAAACACATGACCTTTTTGTGATAGAACCCGAGACCTCAAAAAGTCAAGTCAGATACCGGACCGCTAGACCTCAGAGGCGATTAATTTATTCTGTAATTAATCATAGAAGTATGAAAAGAAATTTCCCATTATTCAAGAAAGAAAATCCCCTACGGGCTGGCATTACCTCCAACAATGATTACAAAAGTATTTCATTTGAAGACATCCCTGCGGAATCTTTTACGTTAAAAGTAAACGTAATAACTTCGGAATGAGAAAGACTAAATTGGAGTTTAGTAAATATTTAAAAAAGTATATTTACGCCTATAAACCCGCAACGATAGGCAGAGGTATAACCAGGGTATCCACGACTAGCCGAAGACACTAATTCTCACAATGCAATAGGTGGCAAGTCCCCGGGCAATGTTAGTTTAATTAGGAAGTTGTAAAAGCACATTTTCTTTTTATAATCACAGGGATCGAACCCGGGACCGCATGAATTTTATTCCGACACCGGAGCGCTTGACCACAGAGGTGATAAATATTTAAATTCTTCAATAAAGTATTGAATAAGTAGGCATGTATAAAAATTGTTATTCATATTTGAAGTGATAACTTTGTATGGGAAAAACCGCTTCGATATGTACGAGGAGCATGTGGTAGATTGGTTTTGAAATTGTTTTTATGAAATTGGAAAGCAAAGCAGACGGATTTCCTGATGGTAAGAAACTCAAGACACCAAAGGTGGTAATGGTACGTTATCAACCTTAGGCCAAGCAAATTAAGTTTACCGGCTAACCTCCGAACCGGAACACGTCAATGGCAAGCACTCATCGATATCGTGGCAGGAATACGTCATGACGTTATGGTGGCAGGAAAAGGTAAGGCGGTGATACCAATTCGGGCAAGTCGCTGCGAACCTCTACCACCTGTGTAGAGATCCTACTGGACACCTACACTGTCTTCTAAATCTTCTAAAGGTAAAAGACAACTGTGGTCTGTAGATATTATAGATGTTACAGGTGCGTCGCTGTGGTATGGCCGCGATGTTAGGCCTATTGTGCAATTCTATAGTCAATTCTACCGTCCGGACAGTCATTAAGGCTGCAGAAGTAGGCAAGACGGATGGATCACTCTCTAGGAAAGCTACACAAAACTGTGCTACCACTGGTTTTGATGCTATTATATTTTATCCTGTGTTATCTTACGAGTGTTATTATCGCCTCTGTGGTTTAGCGGATCAGTTGTTGTACTTGACTGCATGAGGTCCCGGGTTCGAATCCCGGGTCGGGCAATAAAAAGAAAATTTGGTTTTTCTAATTTTCTTATAAAAAAAGTGCCCCGTTGGGATAGGATACCTATCACTTTGTGGGACTTAGTGTCTTCGGCTGATCGTGGTTGCCCTAGTTGTGCCTCTGCCTACCTCTGCGGGGATATGGGCGTGAAGATACTTTTATTTATCTTACGAGCTGCCTGTCAGAAAGGCAGATATTCTATTTCGCTCAGCCTACCTAGACCAACATTGATGTGATTCGCCCTAACTTACAAACAAATTATTAATAAAACTTGAAAACTTGAGTTAAAAATTCACGTGGCATGGGGTGGGCTGTAAGAAGTTCGCCGGGATAGCTAGTACATAGACATAATCTGATGTCTATGTATGAATCTGATAGATGTCAGGTTAGTTAAATTAAAAATGTCAATGAGGAAAATGACAGAATAAAAGAGAATTCTAATTTTTTTTATTACTTAAGCTTCATTCGGTTGAAGTGCATTTAAAGGACTACCTATTATATTGGATAAGTATTTCACTTGGAGACCACTCTGAAGTCACTCAATGAAAACACGCGTAATAATACCAGAATGGTTGGGAAAAAGTTTTAATATTTTCCTACTGGTATTTAATAATGACTGCAGTTGAAAATACGAGTATATCTATTTGCTTTGATGAAACATAAGTTGGGTTTTCAGTTGGAACCTTCCTTATCATAAGTTTATTTTTGCCACTAGGCAGTAGGACGAGCACTAGCCTTACCTATTCATGATTCTACAGAACATACGTGGTCACAACATAGCGACGCTATAGTAGCAGTTATTGACCCAGAACTTAATAACTACAATTTTTAGGGAACCTAAAGGAAACAATTAGTTTTTGAACATTAAATAAAAATAATTTGTTTGCAAAAAAGCCTTAAGAAGTTGTTAGAAAAACATTTAATCATTCAAAATATTAAAAAAGCAAAAAAAGTACCAAAATAATCTACCACTGTGTGGTTTACTAAGTATTTCACCCTGACTAATGCCATCCTTCATGGAGAATTTTTTTTTCAACGTAGCTGAAATTATTTGTAAAAACCTTTAGGACGGCAATGTAAGATACGAGCACAGTGTACTAACTTCATTCAAACGGACAAAAACGCGTTCATTCCTCTGGAGAACTCTACACGCACGAGTTCGGTAAACACTCGGTATACTAGTAAACGCGGTTGTGCCCATGTTGCGAAGTAGAAGCGATCTAACAGTTTTTTTTTATTTTCTCACCAATATGTAAGCGTTTGATTCCTGAATGCTATTTTGTCAATCAAAATCATAGTATCCACATCTGGCAAGCAACAATTAGAAACAGTGTCACACTGTTTTTGAGCTTCTCTTGAGCGGTCAAGGATGGATTTTTACGAAATCCGGTAAGCAAAAACTCCACATACATTTTATTTGAACATTTTATTGAACATGAACAATTTTTATTTTCATAAAATAGAA
Source organism: Calephelis nemesis (assembly GCA_002245505.1). NCBI lineage: Eukaryota > Metazoa > Arthropoda > Insecta > Lepidoptera > Riodinidae > Calephelis > Calephelis nemesis. The sequence continues at coordinate 201,913 of NJDD01000892.1, forward strand.
TATTTAAAATTACATAATTAAAAAAAATTAAAGAGGCAGACGTAGTTTTAATGACGCGTGTAGCCCTTTCACGTGTCGTCGGCCTTGGCGCACTGCACGGCTGTAGGTACTCGCAAAAACAGGGCCGAGTTAAACTACTTTATATTACCATGCCCTTAATTAGAGTCCCTAAAAAGGAAATGTACCAGGATTTTACCAATTCGTCCCTCAGCTAAGCTCTGGCTGCGTATTAATAAGAATAATACTTGCACTTTATAATAATTATTAGGTTGGTCGCAGTTGTAATATTATTCTTTCACTTCTCTATTCCCTAAGGGATTTTACAAGAACAAAGAGGCTATTCAAATGAAAAGAAATTATAAAGGAATAAGCTTATATAAGGAATAACAGAGATTTGCAATTGCTTTATTCTAATTTACTTCTTGATAACGAGAAATTGTAATTTTAAGTTGCTAGATTAATTGCTTTATTAGTGTATCAGTTTTCTTTATTTTCATGATAACATTTGATGGTTGGAAAATCCTAGATATAGTTAGAAAGCCAATAGAAATATAAGCAAGGATACATTCAAACCGTGATGAGCCCTAAAAATTGTAGGTATTAAAGGATTTATAGTAGGTAAAAAAATGATATTATTAAACATAACATTCTTAATAAAATGAGTTTCTCCGGTTTTCGTTACTCCGTACTAATATTGTAAATGCGAAAGTTTGCATGTTTGTTGGTTTGTTTGCTATTCTTTCACGCAAAAGCTGCTGAGCCGATTTTTATGAAATTTAGCACACTGATAGAGGATAACTTGGATTAACACATAGGAAAGTTTTTATGCCAAAAAGATGTTCTTGTGGGACAATCAACTATGTGGGCAACAGCTAGTAAGGAATAAATCAAAAAGATTTTTAAAGAATTTTCCTCTTGTTGGTCTAAGTCCCATGAGTGGAATAGACCATATGTCTTTTTACCTGACGGCTCCTTAGTGGCGAAATGTAGAATAAACGGGTTATTACTAACTGCAACTTGTACTTACCTATTCCTGCCGCCACAATGACAGCGTCATCATCTGCACTGGAGGATAGACAAGCACAATAGACCTAATATTCAGGCTATAGCGAAGCACCAGGGAATGTTTATGCTGTCAGTTTGCCACGGTTGACGCCGTAAACTACTCCTGGTAGGTTAGTACAATAAATGTATTCCATTTTCAATCTTCACAAGAGAAAATTTCATATAAAATGTATATAAAATGTCGCTGACTGTACCAGGGGTTCAGAACCAATTAAGGTCCAAAGGAAAGAGACGTACCTATAACATCTATTTTTTCTACGGGCGACATTCATCTCTTACCATCATGTAAACCGGGTGCTTATTCACTCATCGTTCACATATAAAAAAAATAAACTTTCGTACAAAATGTATGTAAAATGTCACTGACTGTACCAGGGGTTCAGAACCATTTATTATAAACAATGCATTACGTAATACACATAAGAAAGTCCCTCGAGGAGTGAGGAGAAAAGTTCTAGTGAAATAGTTTATAATAGTACCTTCGCTTCCGCTACCTTCTGAATATTTTATATGGAGTGAGAAAAGGATAGCTATATTACTTATTACTGCCATATAGCTACAACGTGGCAGTTTTCTATTTGATATATTATTACATCCGATATGATGTAAGCTTCTCTCTGTTTTCATCATGCTAATGTAAAATGTAGGAACTAGCAACTTGACCTGGTTTTGCAAGTTTTTAGCAACATTTGTAGTAGTCATATTACTTTGTGTGCAAGTACACGAAATTTTGCTACTTTTGTAGGAGTAGAATATTTAGGCAATGGGGAAGTTTCCAGAATGAAATTTTAACTAAGGCCGGTCACATACATTCGGAATTTTGTTACGAAAATCCGTTTCGAAATAATTTCGAATGTAGCACAGTAGTAGTAGGTATTAGCTAAAGGGTGTCTTGTTGTCCAAATTACCGCAGAGCCTAAAGTTGAAAGTCTTCGATCAGTGTGTGTTACCGGTGACGACATATGGAACTGAGACTTGGCCGTTAAATGTGGGCCTCTTAAATAAGCCTCAGCGCTCAGCGCGCTATGGAGAGAGCTGTACTCGGTGTTTCTCTGCGAGATATTCGTATGATCCGTAATTCGGTGATCCGCAAGAGAACGAGAGTAATCGATATAGTCCAGAGAGTTAGCAAGTTGAAGTGGCAATGGGCAGGCCACATTGCTCGTAGAACCGACAACCGCTGGGGAAAAAGGTTCTTGAGTGGCGGTTCCGCACAGGAGGACGTAGTGTTGCACGACTTCCCACCCGGTGGACTGATAATCTGGTTAAATTCGCGGGGAGTCGCTGGTTACAAGCGGCTAGTGACCGTGACTTGAGGCGCTGTTTGGGGGAGGCCTATGTCCTACAGTGGACGTCCTCAGGCTGATGATGATGAAAGTAGTACAAGTTTATGGACCTACAACATACATTAGGAATTTTTCATATGGAACTTGTGTAAATTTATTATGGGTGAAACTTCGTTTCGATTTTTCGAAACGGAATTTCGTCAAAATTCCGAGTGTTTGTGGCGGGCCTTAATGAAAGTGTGCTGCTTAGTGAACTTCCATATTATTTGATCTTTTTTCCACTTTTTGTTAAGCGTCTACAAGTTCATTGTCCTTTACTTTCGATCGGACCCATTTCCTATTGGCATTGGCTTTGTTGTTCTTAGTGAATAGTTGTATAGAAAATAAAGAAAGATACATTTGTGCTTACATCTTCAATCACGTTAAAGGGAATTCTAAAAAAACTGATCTCAATTTTATGGCTATCTTTCCATAATACGCTGTTTGGAAATGTATGAAGATAGAGGTTTTATTTAGTTACCAGCTGACCCGACAGTTGTTGTTTGCAGAATAGGCCACCTACCTTCCTGCCAGGCAGCTCGTAAAAGGCGAGCATAAGCTTATCCTCACTAGCACCGTGACATCGTACTGGGTGGTATGGTTTTGCAGCAACTCGGCCGGATTGGTACAACCGCCTTCAATGCTTGCCGTCAATGCTTGCCGTCGACATGTTCCGGTTCGGAGGGTAAGGTAACTGGTTACTTCAAACTCGAACTTGCTTTTGCTTGAGGTCCAACATTCCGGCCTTAGGTTGGCAACGCACCATTACCATCTTTGGAGTTTCTAGGCGGTGTGAATTTCTTACCATCAGGAAATCCGTTTGTTTATTTGTTTGCCTTCCAATATCACAAAAAAATATTATGTAACAAACCGAGATTCATAATCAAAATATCCACTGAGCAAGAAAACGCTTATTCGTTTTACATTTATAAATTTAATTGTAAATCCACCAATACTTTATGAAGTAAATTCTCATCCTTAGCAGACGAAAAATGAATGAGGCAAACCTCTTTGTTCTGTTTATCAGAGGAAGGGGGCAGGTAGAGCAGGGCAGTTCTTACGATAATTAAATGGGAGCAAGGTATTATCAATCTGGAGGAAAAAAGAAAAAAGTTTACGCCAAAAGAACGGTTAAATAAAAAAATAATAATGGAATGTTTTTTACTAGGGATAGAATATGAATCAGGTGGTTTCGAAGTACTTGTTTATGATATTAGAAGCAAACAAGTAGACGGATTTCCTGATGGTAAGAAATTCACGCCGCCTAGAAACACTAAAGGTGGCAATGGTGCGTTGTCAACCTGAGGCCGGGATGTTAGGCCTCGAGCAAAAGTAAGTTTACCAGCTACCTTATCCTCCAAGCCGGAACGCTAAGACGACAGGAATAGATAAGGCGGTAGTACCAATACGCGTTAGTCGCCTGCTCCACCATCTAGTCAGATGTCGCGATGTTAGTGACGGTAAGCCGATGCTCGCCTTTTACGAGCTGCCTGGCAGGAAGGCAGATGGTCTATTCTGCAAAAGGATCCCGGACCAACACGGGAAAGAATTAATTCGAGATACGTGGTTAAGTTTAAAATTATACTCTTCCCCTATGCAAAATGATGTTTCTTTTCGGGTTAACTGTCTATTTTAAAGGAAAAACGTAATCACGTGACAAATACAATAATGCTTCTTGTGCGCGTGTGTATGTCACTGAACTAAACGACAGCGACGATTTTGATGAAACATTGTGTGTGTGTTCAAACTGGATTCGAGAATGGATTAGGTTCATAATTTGGTCTACTGGAAAACGTTTTTTTGAGTGTTTTTTTTTTATTTTTAAGTAGTCGTTGATTTTGGAATGTTTTACATTGGATCCGGCACACTGCGCTACTATCGGACCATCAAATATTATGTAGTAGCTGGTAATGACAAGCGACACGCAGTTTGCTGGGTCGGCTAGTCTATATATAAAAATTAACCTCTATTTCCCGTAGTCCTAGCATTATGCCTGAATGGATAAGCAAATTTTGCTATTTTGTTTAGTTTACCTGACAATGATCAACTGTCAGGAGAAAGTTTTTGTAAAAAGAAAATCGGGAAAATTGCCGTAAAAATGGGAAAAACAATGGTTTAATCCATATAAACTGTTAGTAGCTGTTAATGTCAAGCGATACGAGGTTCGTCGGGTTGGCTAGTCATATTATCTTGTAATATTCTGTATATTCTCGTCTTGAGAGTTGAGATTAGATTTGCCATAAGCCTGGCGAGCCTCAGGCTCAAACGCGCCTTTCCCTTTGCATGAATATTTAATATTTGAATTAGTTAAACAAGGTATTAGGATGAATAAGGAAACATTCGGGGAAACTCAGGTTATCTCTTGTGAAATGTCTACCGTAATGTTAGCCTCTACACTTATTCCTATTCATTTATTTTAATGAAGCGTTCTTTATGAAGAGAGAGATTATAAAAGCATTTTTATGAAGATAGTGATGGGAGTGATAGTTATTTTTTTAAAATAAAGGTTATAATATTTGAATTAGTTAAACAAGGTATCAGGATAAATGAGGAAACGTTCGGAGAAAATCAGGTTATCTCTTGTGAATTGTCTACCGTAATGTTAGCCTCTACACTTATTCCTATTCATTTATTTTAAGTGTTCTTTATGAAGAGAGAGATTATAAACGCATTTTTATGAAGTGATTCGATTGATAGTTTATTTTTTAAAACAAAGGTCAATAAAAGTGGGGAGAGTGACTGTTTCGTATTATTTTGAGCAAAGTTCTCTTTTTTAATAAAAAAACCAAGGAATATTGTGGCGGAGGGGTTTGAAATCCCCAAACCATATTAGTCGATATCATAATAGTCGCCTGTGTGGTCTAGCGGTCTGGCGTCAGACTTAACTTGTTGAGGTCACGGGTTCGATCCCCGGGTCGGCAAAAAAACAATAGTAAACGTATATTTAAAATTTTCTAATATTTTTTTCCCGGGTTTGGATATGTTCCCGGTTGGTGATAGGCTTGCAACTTATCACATTGTGGGACTTAGTATCTTCGGCTAGTCGTGGGTGCCCTGGTTGTGCCTCTGCCTACCCTTTCTGGGATATGGGCATGAATTTATTATAAGATTTCTGTATTTGACTCATATATTTGTATTGGTATTGTGTTACCTCTTTTGATATACAAGGTAGCGGTTCTGATGCTGACAAGAGATAGCCGTCGCATATACACCATATAATATGTTTACTGGAGTGTTGCTACCCATTATGCCGTTTTTGCTATTTATACTATTATAAACTTACTGCCCGGAACACAACATAGGCAAACATTAGATTGTAATAAAGACAGACGCTAAGGTAACCTAGAAGAAAAACTATTTTTTTCAGTCTTCAAAAAAACAAAGAACATATCTCGGTTTGTGATAGGTTTGTCACATATAACATTGAAGGAACCTCTTTCACGTTCAATGTGCCTTTGCTAATTGCGGTGCCCTGGTTATACCTCTGCCTATCTTATCGGGGATACGAGCGTGAAGATTCTTACACTAAGCGTAGATTTGCTTGGTACTTAGACCAGATTTTAGATTACTGAAAAAAAATGTTCTGCTTTTTTTTGTCTTATTCGCTGGAACTTATCATAGTCCAGTTAATATAAGATAGAAAGTTGCATAAAAGACTCTGCGATTTTATCTTTTAAAAAATAGTATGGATGTATGGTAACACATTGTAGAGATAAACTTATAAATGCGTTATTTTTAAGTTCACTTCATAGTTTTTACCCAAAATGCAATTAATGAAACCTACTCTAAACAAATAAATTTATTTTGACTAGACTATTAATGTATGGCTGCGTTCCGATCTGGTGCTATGTAAAAATGCCTCTTGTATGCCTATGTAAATAAATTTATTCTAAGTAAATAAGTCTATTCTATTTTATACGGCTACTAGCCGTTACCTGTGGCTTTGCCAAAAATAAATTAAGATATAAGCTATCCTGTCTTCCAAGTTAGATCAAAATGCACCAGATGTGCAAATTTGATTAAAATCGACTTAGTAATTTAGGAGTCTATCGCGGGCAAAATACGCATCGGGTAATTTATATATATTAAGACTAACCGTAACCCGCGACTTCACTGTGATAAATTAAGATGTAAGCTATCCTATCTATCAAGTTAAATCAAACTACACAAGATGTGAAAATTTGATTAAAATCAATTTAGTAGTTTAGGAGTTTATCGCGGATAAACAACGCGATGCAGTCTGAGGCGTGATCACCATACTACAACTCGAATTTTTGAATTCAAATTGTAGTATAGAGATTACTCATCACGAAAATTCGAAATTCGAATTTTAAAAAAATGTTGCCATAATATTTTAGCCCTGCGCTCGCTACATCGTAATTAAAAATTAACAACCTCAACTGTTCAGCAAATGCATTAATTAAGATCGTCGGGAAAACCTTAAACAAGCTCTGTAGTGGCAACTAATTACCTTAGAACACAATGTGTGTCCTATTTCAACCTGGTGTGGCTTTGTTTTATAATAGTTGGAGTATCTTTAGGGTTAATGAAAGTGGGGAGAGTTAGTGTCTTACAACAGGGAAATTTTCTTAAGAAAGTTTTTATCTAGTTCCAAAAAAGTGGTAATCAATTTGTTTGTATGTTTTTACGTATTTTTTTAGATCCATTTTCAAAAGTTCTTGATAAGGTTTCATGGTAAAGATAGGTAGATGCTATTGACGCGTGGCTACCTAACGAGCTTAGGCCACGTGTTCAAGTCTACCGGCTATTATACCCTCTAGTACAAAACCAACGCACCAGTAACATCTATGGTATCTGATGGTCATATTTCACCACTACAAAAGCCGAATGTTTATTAAAAATAATGTAATATGTATTGCTGTAATTATATGTTTTACTAGGTGGTAGAGTTTCGCAGCAACTCCTCTGTACTGGTACCACCGACATACCTATTCCTGCCGCCATAACGGCAGCGCTTGCCATTGACGTGTTCCGGTTTCGAGGGTAAGGTAGCCTATAAACTTGTTTTTGCTGGAGGCCTTACATACCAGCTTCAGGTTAGCAACGCACCATTACCACATTTGGTGTCTCTAGGTGGCGTGAATTTCTTACCATCAGGAAAGTCGTCTGCTTGTTTGCCTTCCAATACATAAAAAAAGATATGATTACCAAAAAGCAGATTTTTGTGACAAGATTATATTTCTTTCTATTCCTACCACTAAACTTGAGAAGTATTATTGAAGTTGTGTCAAATAAGCCCAAACGCAATATGATTATGTAGGGAACATTAGGAGTTCCTACGGTGACCTTCCCTTTTCATCAAAATATCAGCTGAATGTCATAATACTTTGCATTATCATTCAATTTAAACTTTACTGCAATATTTTCAGCTCTATAAGTAAATAGCAATTTAATAAAATAAAAAAAGTTTGTGTGTTTTCATGAAACCACGGTGAAAGTGAAACTTGATCTATAACTATAAATATTGGCTGCCATATTGGCCTCGGCTGCTCTGACGTCACCGTCACGCGACATGCGACACATATACCAAAATATTTGAGACGATGTAATAAAAGTTTCATTTTAAAACCAACCTGATAAACATACATAACTTAATATACAGTTATAAACGAACGAACGATTACAAAAACGATTCTAGAACATTTAATGAATGAATGAATGATAAATGAACGAATTAATAAACTCTACATTGTGCACAAACAAACTTACAACAAAGTAAACATTAACAATATCTAAACAAAATTATTTCTTAAAAAAAAGAAGACAAATTCAACTTGTATTTTGTTGTAAAACAAAGAAACAATTCCTAAAGGTACAACACACGTCATGTCTAAAATACGTGCTGCATGTGGATTCTCTTTGAGAAATGGAGGGTAGTCCACACACCTGCGCCTCTACTAAGCACTGCCTAATTATTGCCATCCCTTATTTTCTGGCAGCTGAATTAGCGATTACCGTGTTTTTGTCGGTGAGAGGTCGCCCTTATAACCGACTTATTTATGTTTTGGTTTTTGTTTTTTTTTATTGGCTTGGTTGAAAGGCTACGATCTAAATTTGGATTTGTGTCATTTGTAGAAAATTAGTCTAGTGTTTAAGAATTACGTCGTAAGTGCCATGCTTGTGATTGTCTACCTCTTCGTCCTTTGGAATATAGGCGTGAAGATCATAGTATCTGTATCCGAGAGTATGGTATAGTATTTAGTGGTCCTACGTAGGAATTGACTTTTTGAGGTCCCGGGTTCTTTTCCCGGGTCTAGTAGCAAAAAATAAAAGAAAATGTATATTAATATAATATCAAATAATTCTATTAAAACATAACGTTGCCCGATATTTCATATCTGCCCATTTGGCGATAGGCTTGCCATCTATCACATTGTGGGATTTAGTATGTATCTTCGGCTAGTCGTAGGTGCCTTGAAGTGCGTTAAGATACTTTTTTTTTACTTACTTTTTAATAGTACATATATAAAGTACAGTTCCTATTAATATCGTTTACTAGCCGACCCGGCGTACTTCGTATCGCTTCTCGTTAACTGTTAACAATTTGAAAACTACTTACAATTTGTAAGGACGAAAGCATCCCAAAAAAGCAGCATTTCCCTTTTAACCTGTAAGTTTTTTGGTGTTTCTTTTCATAAGAGCCTTCTCTGGAAAATAACTAACACAACAAACAAAGAATTAAGCAAAATTGGTCCATTCGTTCTGACATGATGCGGTAAGAACGCGAAATGAGTTTTCATTTTACGTATATTATATATTATTACTAGCTGACCCGCCCACGCGTTGCTGTGGCTAAAGTTTTTGTTATATTACATTATATAGCAGCGCCATCTATTGATTACTTACTCAACCCAGTCGAAAGGTATCGACATCTGTTAGAATCATTTGGAGTTAACAGATAATTGTGACTGTCAAATAATAACTGACAAATAATTAGCAATAAATTAAAATTGCAACTATAATTTGAGATTCAAACTATCCTATCTCTCAAGTTGGATCGAACTGCACATGGTGTGCGAATTTTATTACAATCGGTTAAGTGGTTTAGAAGCCCATTGAGGACAAACATTGTGACACGAGATCTATATATATTAAGATTAGCTGTGCCGGCAGACGTTGTTCTGCTTTATTATGATTTTAGTAAAAAAGTGGGGGTGAGTTACACTTATCACTTCTCGGACCTATTGAACACGCATATATATTTTTTTCAAAATCTCTCAAACCGTATCGGAGGAGTACGGTAACAAACATTGTGACACGGGAATTTTATATATAAGATTTGTGTGGCACCTGCTAAATTCACTCTCTGTTGGCCTAAAGTTTGACCGTGGAGAATGAGTTCTAATTTTGTTTGGTGTAAAATGAATAATTATATTAACACAAATAAGAAGTATCGTCATGCCCACATCCCGAAAGAGGTAGGCAGAGGCTCATCCAGGACACCCACGACTAGCCGAAGACACTAAGTAATATTATTTTTTTAAAAAATTGGTAAAATCATATTTTATTTTTGTTGCCCGACCCGGGAGTCGAACCCGGGATCTCATGAAGTCAACTCCAACACCTGGTCCACTAGACCACAGAGGCGATCATACAAAAACAAATAAAGGTAGTAACGAAACACAACGATACGATAGAAACATATAATCTGTGCTTGGAGGCGGTAAAGACGTTCTCTTATGATTTAATAGCACCTGTGGCCTCCTACAAAGCTTTCCACATTTGTGCAGGATAGGCATGCCTCTCAAAGATATATGGTGATCTGGGCTATGATAAATATCCTCAATACAAATTATAACATGCAGTAGTACTCTAAAGTCCAGTAAAAAAAACCGCGAGGTTAAGGGCATATTGGTCATCATACTAATATTATAAAGAGGAAAACTTTGTTTGTTTGGTTGTAATGAATAGGCTCAAAAACTACTGGACCGATTTCAAAAATTCTTTCACCATTTAAAAGCTACATTATAAACGAGTGACATAGGCTTTGTTTTATCGAAATCGGTATAGTAGAAGCCAAGTTACGCAGACGAAGCTGCGTGAAACTGCTAGTTAAAAATAAAGTGGTAGCCCGTAGCACAGTATAAGTCGAACTATTTCAAATGAGAAGAGATAACCGTCACCTGTATACACCCTAGGTGCGTTACCTTATTACGTAGTATTTTAATATATCCTTTAGCTTAAAACACGAACACAATCACAACAAAAGTCAAAAAAATATAGAACATAAATTATTAAAATATTCGAAAAGTTTACTTGTTAATATATGCTCGCGACTACGTTATCGTAGGAACTTTACGATTTTCAGTTAATCTTTCATCGCCTTTTATAGTATTTTAGGGGTTGATTTAAAAAAATAGCCTTTGTATGAACTTAAACCTTTAGCTACATGCATATAAAATTTCATCAAAATCAGCTAAGTGGCTTACAAGTAAGAGGGGAATAGTCAGACAGATTTTCGCATTAATATTTACTAGTAGCCCGTCCCAGCTTCGCACTCACTCCACTTCAATCACTCCATGTATTAAAAACATTGCATCAAAATCCGTTGTGTTGTTTTAAAGATCGAAACATACACAGGGACAGATAGCAAAAAGCGACTATGTTTATCATACTAGCTGTCCCGGCGAATTTCGTTAAACACGTTCAGTTTGTATGGGAAAAATAAAGTATTGTTTTTCCCATTTTCGATGCAATTTTAAGGTTTTTCTCTTTTTAAGAACCTTCTTCTGACAATAACTAACACAACCAGTTAATAACCCGTGTTGGTCTGGGCTCCTTTGTAGAATAGACCATCTGCCTTCCTGTGTCAGGCAGCTCGTAAAAGGCGAGCATAGGCTTGCCGTCACTAGCACTGTGACATCTGTAGAGTTTCGCAGTGACTCACCCGGATTGGTACCACCGCCTTACCTATTCCTGCCGCCATAACGTCATGACGTGTTCCGGTTCGGAGGGTAAGGTAGTCGGTAAACTTACTTTTGCTCGAGGCCTAACATCCCGGCCTCTGGTTGACAACGCACCATTACCACCTTTGGTGTCTCTAGGCGGCGGGAATTTCTTACCATCAGAAAATCTGTCTGCTTGTTTGCCTTCCAATGTCATAAAAAAAAAGATTTATCCAAATGGGTTCAGTCGCTCGGAAGTTACATTTAGCAATAGATTTTTGAATTATAGAAGATGAAGATAAGTGTGGATAAGTAGACATCAATTGAGTTATTTTTTTTTAATTGTAGAATTTTTCCCAACTTAAGAACAGTAAAATATTCATTATAAAACTTAAGTTCGTCACCTAGAAGGCACTTTAAATAACTGGAACACGAAACAAAACTTATAAAGTTTTTAACGGGACCGCCCACTTTAGCTGGGAAGATGATAAAGTTCAGGTGATAGTGCTTCTAGAATATTTATCAAGTTTTTCTTTTAACTTATTCTGCATATAAAAACTGTTATTCGCGACATTAGAATCGATTAGCAAGTGTTTTCGAAATAAACATAAATTTTACTAGTTGGTAGAGTTTGGCAGCGACTCACCCGGACCACCACCGCATTACCTATTACCTATTCCTGCCGCCATAACGTCATGACGGGTTTCGGTTCGGAGGGTAAGGTAGCCGGTAAACTTACTTTTGCTTAAGGTCTAATATCCCGACCTCAGGTTGGCAACGCACCATTACCACCTTTGGTGTCTCTAGGCGGCGTGAAAATCTTACCATCAGGAAATCTGTTTGCTTGTTTGCCTTCCTATAACATAAAAAAAAACAACCGTTTTTGAGTTACACTTATAATGCATATATTTTCCACTTATGTGGCCGAGCTTATCATTGATAAGTTAAAAATGTATGCAATATCAATTAGTATAGGTCAAAAACCACTAGTCTGATCATTATAAAACTAATATGGGACCACCTCGGAATCATAACCTATCCCTATCTAATCGGATGGCCGAGTAACCAGGCAACAAATATACAATATTACAAAGTAAAGAAGACACAGACGAATTGAGAACCAGCTCTTTTTTGGAGTCGGTTAAAAAGAGAATGTCATATTTTAATCACAGTAAAACTGCAAAGCCGCCTTTAAACAAATTAAATTAATTAAAGACACAAAATTTAAATGTTTTCTTCAATTTCCCTGGTATTTCATCATAAGATTTAGACTTGGTGGCAATGGGGCCACCTCGGAAATACGCTCTTTTAAATAATAAAAAAAAGAATTTTTAAAATCGGTTCAGAAATGTCATAGAAATCGATGAACAAAAAAATATTTAGTCGAATATATAACCCCCTCCTTTTTCTATTTATCTTTTTCTTTTTATCTTTCGGTTTAAAAAGAGAGAGAAATTGCCTCTAGTGTCTAATGGTTTACTGTTGAAGTTGACAACCTTAATCCCGGGTTTAACTATTAGGGAGTTTACATTCAATAATTACAAAAAAGTGCCGCCATCTTTTTTCTTGATCCCGCCAAAACTGTACACAATTATTTTCGCGAAATATTTGTCACAATAGTAGAATTATTCTTTTCAATTGACTTCACTTAATCTTCACAGATTATGTAGTTAAAAAGCCTACCTAAAAAGTAAGGGTGAAATATGGAGAATCGGTAGTAATTATAACATTAAGTACATATTATATCATAAAGTTATTCGTGCTTGTAAATTTTCCCGTCGCTAAGCAATTAATTTTAGAAACCCTTACAAGGCGCGCCTGACACATAGTGATTCAATTTTCCCTAAATTTTACGAAAACCTACAATTAACGTGAGGGGAAATGATTATAAATATGTTATTAAAATTTTAAATTAGATGTTGCCAGCGGCTTTGCCCGCTGTTACTTGGCTAACCTATAACCCTTTTAGATATAGGGATAAATAATTATGATTAATCTTATATATAGAACTAGCTGCCCGCCCTCGCTTCGCCTTGGTTATTCAAGAATAAAAATCCTACTAATATTATAAATGGGAAAGTTTGTGAGTATGTCTGGATGTCAGGATGTGAGTATGGATGTTTATTACTCTTTCACGCAAAAACTACTGAACCGATTACGATGAAATTTGGTATGTAGGTAGCTGAAGACCCAGAAAAACATACAGTCTACTTTTTTATCCCGTTTTATAGCATTCAAGGACACCAGTGGGGTCGGGGGAGGGGGGGAATGCAGTAAGCGCGCATGTCTTTGCGCTTCAACGATATTTAATTTTGCGCCCGGAGATTTTAACTTTTTGATAACTAATTAGTTGTTATTTTTTTTCTGATAGTGTAAAAGGCAATTTTGATCTAAATTACACGCATAACGTATCTAACAGATTTATTTAATTACTGTATTGTTAAAAATATGTTCTAAAGTAAACCCTTCATTTTACTGTTTTAAGTAAGCACAAAAAATGGTTATTGTGGGTTATTCTTTAAAGATAGACATATAACACCGCTTACTTTTTTTTGAGATTTATCGAAGAGGAAAAATCCCACCATACATTGTTTTGTTATAACTTGTTGGCAGCGTTTTCGAGGAAAGCTTCCGATCTGCTCATTTTTTGCCGACATATTGAACTAATACCGTCGTAATATCGTTGGTTTGTACAAAACATAAATTTGCTATACACTAAAACTTTCCTCAAGAATTGTTCTATCTTTTGTTGAAAATCGAATGAAAATCCGTTCAACAGCGAAGAAAAATCGGAAATTGCGAACAGACAGACAGACGAGGCGGGGGACTTTGTTTTATAATATGTATTGATTCTCGTGTCACAATGAGCTAGGTTAAACACGTGTCTTCTAAACAACGTGATATTGGCAGAGCATATCTTGCCTGACACAATGAAGGGCCATTCAAAAAAAATTCACTTGACCACAAAGGCGATTATTAATTATCGATATATATATATATATTATTATATTTATTTAAATTATTCATTAAAAAAGTAACCTGTGAACTCGCGTCTTATTGTCAATCAAACCTTCGCTTAATTTATAAGTATGAATATGGATGTATGGACTGATTTAACACACATACATACCATACGTACACACACTTCCACAAAACACTCATCCAACTTCATATACCAAGTTATTGGTAGTTAGTAGAGCTATTACATAATTAACAAAGTACTCTCAAAGTGCCCGTGTGCGTAAACTACCTTATAAACACGTATAAAGAGCATCCATTTTGGATGATGCGGTAGTTGTTCTATTTGAGATGATACCTTCGCAAAAGGCACAGCTGCTACATTGTAAATTAACTATCCCGAGCAAGAGGTTTACATCCAATATATTTTTAACCGATTACAAAAAAGGACTATCGCCTCTGTGGTTTAGTGGTCCGAGTGGATTTGATTTCATGAGGTCCCGGTTTCGATTCCCGGGTAGAGCAACAAAAAAAGTGGTATTTTCAATTTTCTATTAAAAACGAATGCTGTTCGGTATTGGATTTGTGCCCGGTTGGCGACAGGCTTGCCACCTATCACCTTGTGGGATTTAGTGTCTTCGGCTAGTCATGGGTACTGCCTACCCCTTCGGGGATATGGGCGTTAAGACACTTACTTACCCATTTTTTACAAAGGAGGTTGTCAATACGACTGTTTTTTTTGTATGTTTATAACGCGATTACTTCGTCAATAGCCAACCGATTTTGATTTTTTTAGAAAAATAGGTCATGATTACGAGCGAAAAATGTATGCATTATAACCATTTACTATTAATAATAAGCGCAAAATTTTAAAGCGGCTGTACGAGATGGGTTATTTTTAAAAAAACATTTGCTTTAAAAAAGTATCTTCATGCCCATATTCACAAAGAGATAGGCAGAGGCACAACCAGGGCACCCACAACTAGACAAAGACAGTAAGTCCCAAAATGTGACAGAATGCAAGCCTATCGCCAACCGGGCAGATATCCAATCCCGGTCAACGTCATTTTTATTCGTCACACACACACATTTACACACGCAACACACACACACACACACACACACACACATTCACAAAGCAACACATACAACAATGTAAATAGAAAAATCGGAAGCAATTTTTTTATCACCAATTTTTGAAAACCGAATCCATCTTAACTCTACTGCCTACGAATATATTCATTAACAAAAGATACAATAAAAAAACATCACCCTTTGGCTTCCGTTAGACGTATTTACAAAACTACACGCCGAAACGCAACAAATTAAACTTGCTAGGTTTTAAACGAAAAATCCCAAATGGACACATAAGCAAACATTTGTATTCAAAAATAGAAAAATGTAACGGACGATACAGCGTCCTATCCGAGATTTATGTTGAAACAAAAAGCAAAGCAACAAGAGAAACAGGTAGTGTGTGAACATTTTTCAATAGCAAAGTTCGAATGATAATCGAAACATATTACATTGTTCTCTCGACTTCGAAAAAAACTCCGATTAGTCCGACTCAATGGGGAGGAAAAAAGATTGGTAAGGGTTGATAATTGGCTTTCCTTCACATGCATGCGGTAGCATGATGGCTACTAGAGGTGCCAGGATTTCGAATATCGAATATTAGAATACTCTGGTAGCTATAACGAATATTTAACTTTTGTAGTTACATTTTGCGAATGGTAAGGTGCCTTTTACACTTTAACATGAGTGGTGCATTGTCAAATGAGTTTTGCAGTGGTCATACTAGTAGTTTATCAGTTCGTATTGTTATCGCGATCACAAAATACTTAAAAAATATATTTTGTTTATCAAAAACTCAAATAAAATTATTTAATTTGCAATTTTCCGCCAACAAAATGTATACGTGTTGTAGTTTGACAAAACAGGAAAGACAGTATGCTATGAATGAATTGGACTTACGAGAAGTCAAAGACCCCAAACATATCCAGCTCCACATAATACACACGCCACTAAACTGGTTTATCAGCATAAACAATACACCAACTACTAATAACTAAAAGTACGTTTTGAAACGTAGCCGAAGCATCATCAGGAGACGCTCATTCTCATTACAAATTAAATAATCCATTTGAATTTTAGTATGGATTTTCGCAAAAGAAACTCTTTCTACTATCATTTTGTTTATCTTTGAAGTGTTACATTTTATTGGTGAAAATGATTTATTTTGGATTAAATTTATAGCATTCGTGATTTAAATGCGCTGTCTTATCAATAAATTTATAATAATAACGTAGGAGTTTAGTCGTATCTTACTGAAGAGCTGCTTGACCTTTTACCGTGAAAACAAGGATATTTTACAATTATTTAAATATAAGATTTATTAGTTGATCCAACAGACGTATATCTTGACTATGAATATTGAATTAAAATAGACTTACAATTTTTTAAAATAACATTTCCCTGACAATAATAAATATAGTTAAAATATATTTTTTACGTTGATGTGTGATGGTAAACCTATTGGAAATAAATATTAATTATCATAACATAGTACGAATTGTAATACTGTCTAATAGCAGAAATAAAAGATAAATAAAACCTTAGTCCAGCCCTGCGTAACTGTCATCCTATACAATGAACAGGACCGTATTTTCTATTATATTTTTGAGTGAAAGGGAAGTTTTAATCTGCCACCTACATCCTTCATTTCCAATTTGCGCCAGTGCTGTCATCGTAAGCCACAACCATACATCATATCCGTTCTTCATATTTAAAATAACATTTTTTTCAAATTATTAACGTGTCCATCAATAGATCCTTTGAAACAACATGGAAAAGACATTTAAATAAAGGAATTTGCTATGTGAAATATAAAAAGCTTTAGACAGTGAAGTGAAAATACTTATGTTAAACATTTAAATTTATACCATACTTTCTTCTACTTGTACACTTGGTAATTTTTTTGTGGTCTAGCGGTTCAAATGCTGGACTTGAATGCATGAGGTTTTAGGGTCCCTTTTCCGTATCGGGCAACAAAAAAGAAAATTTGGGTTTGCCACCTATCACATTGTGGTACAGTCTCTTCGGCTAACCGTGGGTGCCTTGTTTGTGCTTGCCTACCTCTTCGGGCATATGGGCGTGAATATATTTTTTTAAAGTTTGAAAGATTACTACCTACGGAACATCGTAGTAAATTAAACTTGTACAAACTTTAAAAAATACAAAATATTGAAAATGTGTCATCTTAAGAACTGGCCTATTTTAGGCTCAAGTACATCACACATTATTTCACCCGTGCTGATCCGGAACCTCTGCTTAAAAAAGACCATCTCCTGTTCTGCCTGGCTGCTTGTAAGAGGCGAGCAAAGGCGACACGGATCCATTACCAACAAGACCACTCATGGTAGAGTGCAGCAAATATCTGGGTAGGGATCAACCGCTTTATTCCTGCTGCAATAATGACTCTGTCATAATCCTATATGAAGGGTGGGGTAGATTTGCATGATGGACCTAACATCCTGGCCACAAGATAGTGACGCATCTATAACATCTATGGTGGATATAGGCCACGGTTATCTCTTACGATCAGGAGAGTTATGTCCTTGTTCGCTAAATCGTTATGTAAAAAATACTATCTGAAGCAATCCTAACAAATAAAAGTTTGTCACAAGAATATATTTAGTTAAAGCTATATACCACTAGCAGTTTCACGTAGCTTCGCCTGCGTAACTTGGCTTCTACTGCATCGGTTTTGATGAAACAAAGCCTATGTCACTCAGGGATAATGTAGCATTCTAATGGTGAAAGAATTTTTGAAATCGGTCCAATAGTTTCGGAGCCTATTCATTTCAAACAAACGAACAAAAAATAAAACCTTTCCTCTTTTATTATACCAACTTAACTGATTATACCAAATTAATTGGTACATTTTGGTAAATTTATACACATGGTATATTATACATAGTAATTGGTTGTCGGTTCGGTGGAATCGCTTTGGTCCCTTGTTACATTAGGTGTTTAGAGGAAACAGTTGCCCTCTACTTGGATTTCGTAATTGCCAATTAAATAGATAACTTAATTGTTGTTTCGGTGCTAACTGGCAATCTTGCCGTATCAAGGTTGCGTTTATTTGCTCAGATTATTTGCTTAAATGTTCTTTGAAGGGCATCGATGTTATAATACTAGATTTGTGTATATATTAAAGCGTGAAGCAAAAACTTTGGAACACTTTTTACGAAAATTGCGCTGACGGAGGAGCATAAAATTTGGCACACTTACAGTTTATGTGTAGGCTAATATTTTTCAATAATAATGCTTATAAAGTACATAAAATCAATAAATAAAACAGTACCCACACTACCATGCATTTGACACACACAAACAAATATATGGATGATAACGATAAAAGATCACAGATGGGGCACTAAAACTTTTGGAAATAAAGTAGTTGGTCTGGAGAAATGAAGAAGATATTAAAATTTGTTATGGTCAAATTTCGACCAGCGCGCGACTACGGGTAAATACTAATTCAATAAATCATTTAAGCACAGTAAAAATCCAACTTAATTTATTTCACTACCATGTCGTACTTGATAATTCCTTTTTAGAATGTTTACGATTCCGAAATTGTTAACTAGCTACTACTAGTAGTTTTGAGTACTACCAAAGATTAGTAAATACAATGTGATTTTTTTAAAACTTGATCAACCAAAGTGTGCGGATGCTAGACGAACAGATATCGAGAAAAATTAAAAAAATATTTCGGTATACGTTCTTAAAAATACAGGCATTTTTAATGTTTTTTGTATCTTATTATATCTTTGACTCTCGATACTCTCTGTAGTCAGAGGGACTTGGCGTGAAGATATGTATGTTTTGTAACAAAATGTATACGTGTACAAAACAGGAAAGACAGTATGCTATGAATGAATTGGACTTACGAGAAGTCAAAGACCCCAAACATATCCAGCTCCACATAATACACACGCCACTAAACTGGTTTATCAGCATAAACAATACACCAACTACTAATAACTAAAAGTACGTTTCGAAACGTAGCCGAAGCATCATCAGGAGACGCTCATTATCATTGCAAATTAAATAATCCATTTGAATTTTAGTATGGATTTTCGCAAAAGAAACTCTTTCTACTATCATTTTGTTTATCTTTGAAGTGTTACATTTTATTGGTGAAAATGATTTATTTTGGATTAAATTTATAGCATTTGTGATTTAAATGCGCTGTCTTATCAATAAACTTATAATAATAACGTAGGAGTTTAGTCGTATCTTACTGAAGAGCTGCTTGACCTTTTGCCGTGAAAACAAGGATATTTTACAATTATTTAAATATAAGATTTATTAGTTGATCCAACAGACGTCGTTGTGTCTTGACTATGAATATGGAAATCCAACTTAATTTATTTCACTACCATGTCGCACTTGATAATTCCTTTTTAGAATGTTTATGATTCCGAAATGGTTAACTAGCTACTACTAGTAGTTTTGAGTACTACCAAAGTTTAGTAAATACAATGTGGTTTTTTTAAAACTTGTTCAACCAAAGTGTGCGGATACTAGACGAACAGATATCGAGAAAAATTAAAAAATATTTCGGTATACGTTCTTAAAAATACAGGCATTTTTAATGTTTTTTGTATCTTGTTATATCTTTGACTCTCGATACTCTCTGTAGTCAGAGGGACTTGGCGTGAAGATATGTATGTTTTTATGAATTGTTTTTTAATGATGTATTTTTCTAAAATTAGCCCTGGAACAGCTTGAAAGTATACCATAATAACAATTTGAAACCGGAATACCTAACAAAAAGTTTAAATATCAAAAATTTGTGATGTTCAAGTAAAGTTAAAAGTTAAAGTTAAAGTTTCATTAAAAAGTTTCATTTTTTATCGGTAATTATTTGTCTAGTAACCGCAAATTTCGATTGATCAAGTTCTGAAAAATCACATTATAATATAGCCTTTGGTAACACTTAAAATACACATAAACTGCAGACCTATGCCAAAAAATAAATAAGTCATATGAACCACCCGGTGACGTACATAGGACGATATGAGAGCTGAAAATAATAAGATGGCAAAACAATATTTTTGGCATGGCCCTGTGGTATATAGCTTAATACACTTTCGTCTACCTTGACTTGATAAATGATGTCGTCAACTTAAAAAACACTAGCCGAATCATATAAAACTAATATACCGCTTCGGAAATATGATCTTTCCAAAAAATTATGATCAAAATCATTATTGGCCGAATAATCGGCTAACGTAAAAAAAAGGTGCAGTCGAATTGACAAACAATTTTTTTAGAATCGACGTGTCCTTCACAGTCATTTCGTATTAAGTAAAATTAGTCAATTCTTTTGACATTTGTACAATTTCGTTCAGTTAATTCACGCAAAAACTGCTAAGCCGATTTTAATTTTAAAAGCCGAGGAGCAAATAAATTTGACACACACGTAGAGGGTAACTTGGAATAACATATAGCATAGCATTAACACATTTTTATCTCGAAAAAATGTTCCAATGGGACCGATAATCACGCGGGCAACGCCGCGGGCAACAGCTGGTTCTATATAATCCATATAATCATGTTAAATTTAATGTAGAAATTTGTATTAAAGGCAGTATATCACTGCTGGGGATTATGCTGTCCAATGAAGCTGCCAGTATCGACTACTTGATCCCTTATATCCTTAACGCTAAGTTAATGGAAGAAAAACTTTCGGCATTTTGCAATTTTATACCTACCAGTTGACCCGGCGAAGTGGCTTAAGGACATAGACCACTTTCCATACACTGTTTGCCCAAGAACCAACAAACACTGCATATTGCTTAAAATGCTGCAATCATATATAGATATTACGATATTGGAATGCAAACAAGCAGACGGATATTCTGATAGTAAGAAATTCACGACGCCTAGAGACACCAAAGGTGGTAAAGGTGCGTTGCCAACCTAAGCAAGGGATGTTAGGCCTCGAGCAAAAGTAAGTTTACCGGCTACCTTACCCTCCAAAACGGAACACGTCATGACGTTATGGTGGCAGGAATAGGTAGGGCGGGTGGTACCAAAACAAGTGAGTCGCTGCGAAACTCTACCACCTAGTCAGATGTCACGGTGCTAGTGACGGTAAGCTTATGCTCGTCTTTTACAAGCTGCCTGGCAAGGAAGGCATCTGGTCTATTCTGCAAAGGAGCACGGTCCAACACGGGGAACGAACACTGACTTTTTTGGAACTATATTTCCAAAAATTTTATAAGGTTTTAGGTTTTAATCTCTTAGTAAGATGTCAGGTATCAGGTATTAAAACTGCTATAATTATGCCTTATAACATTTTCTCTTTTTTATTTAACAAATACGAATAAAATTGAAATTTTAAATTTTTTTCGTTATTCTGTATAAAATGGTTAAAAATCTTAAAGTATTCTGTATTTAAAATGTTTTAGATTATGTACAAGGACACTTTTGAGTCCAGTTTTACCTAGTTCATCTAGAATATCCAGACCAAAGCGTTTGGTTTCTACAACTCAGACAGGAGGTCGATTCCACACTACGACCCAGACCAAAACGGGAAAATATATTTATCTGCAAATGTAATAATGTCGCACAATACCCTCCGTCCATATTACCCGAGATGTGTTTATTTACGCTAGACACTGTAATGTAATGAATGGGTGTGTTTAGTCAAGTAAGTCTTCCAAGCCAGTGCTCCTAGTGAAAGTAATTGTTGATTAAAATCATTTAAACATTTACGAAAATGATGTATATTTAGTTAACTCTGGAATAATAGTCAATGATCTGGAAATAATGGAATATTACTGCATAAATTGGGACAAATTGCGTAGGTTTTAAAATTGTTGCCATGTGGGCATTTTGGAGTTTTAGGGATCTGTAGCAGAATGGGAAAATCTTTTTTGATTCAACCTGTTTGTTGGTATGTAACATTTTATTCTCAAACAAGACATAAGTGAATATTTGTAAGTAAATGTACGTTAACAGTTTTTAAAAAATAATTACGATTTTTAAAAAATAAAAATGGAGCGATCCCTAAACTAAAAAAATATCAAACAATATAATATTATATTATGCTGAGTGTAAATAGGTTTTTAAAACGAAATAAGGATTTTTAAACCGTGTTAAGCAAATTCAATATTTTGAAAGACGGGCTCTCGTGTGGAAAGTATGTGTCTCCTTATAGATTTTAAAACAAGAAAATTAAATATCTGAACAGTAGTAAGTTTTGTATATTTAAATAAAAACTGTAATGCAATGTGCCGGGGTCCCTGCTTAGCAATCTGCAACCAGTGGATTTATCAATTATACTAAAGCTTAGAGAAATCATGACACGGTGGTAATTCTGCTTTGCAAAATCTAAACTTATCATAAATAAAACTTACACGACTGTTAGATTTTACTAGAAAAAAACACTTATCACATTGTAGGACTTTGTATCTTCAGCTAGTCGTGGTTGCCTTGGTTGTGCCTCTGCCTACTTCTTCGGGGATATGGGCGTGAAGACACTTTTTTTACTTTTAAACTTATTGCAAATAAAACTTACAAGACTGTTACATTTAACAAGAAAAAATTAGACTGCTGCTTTAGATAGTTTGTTACACTTCCATGAATCGCTGGACCAATTTTGATTACATTTGGTAAGCATATAGCCAAATAGCCGAATAACACTATCAGATATCTTAAACCTAAAATTAATCCTCTTTGGGGGTCGATTTCTTAATTTTTGAAGTGTGAAGTTGTTTGTCCGCGATGGACTCCTAAACTACTTAAACCGATTTTAATAAAATATGCACACCGTGTGCAGTATGATCCAACTTGAATAGTTTAGCTTAGGATAGCTTACATCTCAATTTGTAGTCAAAAAAATTACCACATGAGCGAAGTCGGAACAGGCAGCTAGTATATTTAAAAAAATGAACCCCCGCTTCGCGTCTTAATGCATCGTGCTTAAAAGGAGGGGCCAATATTTTTTTGTTGTGTTGTTATTGTCAGAAGGTTCTTATGGAGAGAAAAACCGGGAAAATTTAAGAGACAATGGGAAAAATAATGCTTTAATCCGTACAAACTGTTAGTCGCAGTTAATGTCAAGCGATACGAAGTTCGCCGGATCGGTTATTGTTTGTATAAAAGTTGCAACTATTCCACGCCGACAAAGTCGCGGATAAATATAATGTAACGTGTTATGCGTTAGTTTTTAAATCTAAAGAGAATTTATTTTTTGAATATGGAAACTAGTGCCCCCCCCCAAGCTTCGTATTGGTATAAAATATACAAATAAGCCTTACTCTTCAATCAATTTATCTATTTGAAAAAACCGCATCAAAATCCGTTGCAAAGTTTTAAAGATTTAAGCATACAAAGGGACATAGGGACAGAGGAAGTGACTTTGTTTTATACATGTAGTGATATTACTTTAATACGTAATAATACATATTTCTAATTAAAGATAAAATTTCACCTCTATTTCATATAATGTAAAAAAATTGACCGGGGTCACTTGGTGCTATTGTATGTAACCTTATGTAGCTTATATAGCTAAACTAACTCGGCTAAAGCGTGGCTAACCTGACTTTAGGTTGTGACTCACGGGTGTATAGTGTTGCCCACTTTATACACTAAAATATCGATAGCTTAAATATTTTTAAATATAAACAAATGTATACGAGGAACTGGGTTGCCTGAACGAAAGCAGTCCTGCTCAAGTGAAAAAATGAGTTAGCTGCCAATGTTGTACAAGTTTTTAAAAATTTAGTAACCTTCCTATTGACAGTACTTGTGAGGTGCTTAAGTATTATCATAATTCAATTTTTTTTAATTAAATTAAAAAGGAATGCGATAGTGTACGATAAAAAAACTTTGGGCTTTTTTACTTGCAAGAAGTAATACATATTTGTTGCTTAAAATTTTATTAACGTGATAGCGGTTAAATATTTTGTAACTAACTTTCGCTCGCGGCGTTGAATGCTCGGTTAACGATCCCGCAGAAATATGTTTACGGGATAAAAACTATCCTATGAATTAATACAAGTTATTCTCTATGTGTGTGTGTAAAATTTTATGAAAATCAGTTGAATATTTTTGCGTAAAGGTGTAACAATCAAACCAACAAACATACAAATTTTCGCATTTATAATATCAGTAGGATTGTTTGTGCACTATGATTTTTTTTATTATTTTATTAATATTCAAATTATTAACATTATAATGTAATGGGTTTAATAATATGTTGAAAACTATAAATGGATCGATATCGATAAAGATATGCTCCCCACTAATCGTTTTCAATGGTCAGAGGTAAATAGACGTCCCTTATTTGTACGTGCCTTTCTGCTTCAATCCCACATTGTCTTAGGAGAGACAATTGTAGACGCCCGGGAGTTCATTGTTATAAGGGAAAATAGTATAAATATTTTGTTACTTTGAGTATAAGAATAGGTAGATAAGAATCTTATTTGAAATCTTTTTTTTATATAACTATCTCTTATCTCCTCCTTCATTAAGTAAGAGAAAACTGGTCGCCTAAATACAGTATAAATGCTACTGATATATCATTATCGTTCCCCGTGTTGGTCCAGGATCCTTTGCAGAGACCATTTGACTTTCCACCAGGCAGCTCGTAAAAGGCAAGCATAGGTTTACCGTCACTAAAACTGACATCTGACTAGGTGGTAGAGTTTCGCAGCTAGCCACCCGGATTAGTACCACCGCCTTACCTATTCCCGCTGCTATAATTACAGTGCTTGCCATAGGCGTGTTCCGATTCGAAGAATAAGGTAGCTTTTAAATTTGCTTTTGCTCGAGGCCTAACATCTCGGCCTCAGGTTGGCAACGCATCATTACCACCTTAGGTCTCTCTAGGCGGCTTGAATTTCTTACTATCAGGAAATCCGTCTGCTTCTTTGCCTTCCAATAACATCTTGCCTTCCAAAAATCGTATTAGCTTGATTTTAGATGTGTGCAGGTCTACCAGCTATTCAACGCCAGAGCAGGGACTACAACAATGGTGAGCACTGACTCTAGAACGTTAGGAATAGCCTAAGCGATAATAACACCAAATGAGAGAGAGAAAAGCATTCTACACCTACACATAACGTGTATTATGTAGCCATGATGTTAGAAACAAGAGTGCAAGTCTACTAGATACTCCACCGATCAACACGGAACTCGACAATAACGTGCACTGACACTGCGGCTGCAGAAATAGATAAGGCAAAAAAAAACAAACCGGATGACCTGCCGCACAACATTTATCCAGCTCTCCAAGTTTCGTATTCAATACATCACGATATAGTATAAAACAAAATCGCTTCCTCCGTCCGTATGTTCCTTTGTATGCTTAAATCTTTAAAACTACGCAACGAATTTTGATGCGGGTTTGAAATAGATAAAGTGATTGTAGAGGAAGGTTTAGGAGGAAGAAGGCCGGGGTGGGTTGCTACTTATCCCTATAAATTGAATTCATAATTTTAAAGTGCCAATAGAGCACACAAACCTTAACACGATTAAGGGTATACGACATAGACAAATCCTCTTCCTGATACTTATAAGTTTTTGGGCATTTGTTATATAATTACTCAGCCAATAGCTAACCCATTTTGATGTCTTTTTGTAGAAATATAAGCCATGATGTCGGGCTGGTAGTCATGACGACTAGTGGTTCTTTAGTGTTACTTAATAGTACATACATTTTTTTACTTAATTTTGTAAAGTGAAAAACATGAAAAAAATAATAATATTACGATGTGATACCCACCAAAATAATAAAAGTCGGATTTTGCAGCTTTTCTTACGCTTAATTGAGATTTGAGATTAAGCACCCTGTCAAAACTCCTAAGTATAACTAACTACTCGAGTAAACGGTAAAGAAAGTATTTAAAAATTCTGCCACAGGTTTTGAATCCCCAGTAGCTCAAATGTTTAGAGCATTCGCCGGTTTAAGTTCGTCTCAAGTAGAGGAATTAAGATTTGTAGAAATTTAATCCAAGCACAGGTGCTAAAATAAATATATTCTAAATATAAGTTTGTTAATCATACAAATATGATGAAAACCATAGTTGTTTAGTGCTGGTGGAAAGTTATTTGTATGTAGTTGTATTTATGACATTTTGTAGTAGTTTTAATTAAAAGTAATTCCACTTGTCTTCGTCCAATGTACATTTGATCAAATACATTTCATCAAATTTATTAGAAATACCGAAATTTGATCAAAGATTTTTCACTGTGTTGTTCATAGGTTTAATAGAACTTCAAAAGCATAGATTTCAATCAAAATTAATGTTAATTAGAAAAAAATCTGGGACAAAGATTTTGAACCAGTGGAATGGGATAACAGATGCGTATGTACTACACTGTCAAGTATTTGATCAAATGTTGGACAAAATGTTTGACAGGTTGAATATTAGCCTAATATTCTACCGAAGCAGTTTCGGGAAAGTCCGACTGGAACTTGGCCAATTTATTCTAATCAAATGTTTTACCTGTTAAATTAAAGCCTTTTTTTATTTTAAATTGTAAAACAGCAGGTTGAAAGTAAAATGTATCCACATTTTATTGAAAGCCAATAAATTGATATTACCATTATCCCCACGTTGCGGTTCTTCATTATTATTAGTATTAATATATATTAATTAAACGTTCAACCACTTTTACCAATGCGTTTTATTATTTCCTCATTAGCCTTTAACCGCAAAATGTGTATCAAAATGTGTTCGAATAAATGAATAATTATTATAACAAGCTTTTTTTTTTGTTTCTTTACAATTTTGAAGCTAAATCTTCGATAAATTGAACTGAAATGTTGATATTTGAATGAAAACGCTAGGTATGAGACGTCATTCTAAATCCATCATGGCGGAGAATCAAAGATGGCGGAGTAGTTGACTAGATTTCAAGTGAAAGAGCGAGGGTTTCGCACCATCGAGAGAAGAGATGGTGGTTGTTTTTTCGTAATTATTGAATTTTGTGTATATTGACGGTCTATTTTAAAAACTTATCTACAAAAAAGATAGGCCCTATAGAGTTTGACAATGGTTACCTGGCAACGATAGCACGATCTCTTATCTTAGATTAGTAATATAGGCCTTGAGTGAATTCAGTAAATTTTAGAGGCATTTTGATAAGGTAAAGTTTCCTCGTTCCCGACAAGTCTTACTAAATAAGCTTGAGTAAGGAGGCAAAGATCCTGATATGACTTTCTTTGACGACTAATGCCTAATTTTGAAATTTTAAATATCATATTATGTTAACGCTCATGTCAAAACAAAAATAAGTATATATATAATTATTTCATATTATTAGTATATGGAAAAAAATGTTTGTCCTAGTTTCTTTGTAGTTTTTCCTTTTTCTTATTTTTAAACCTTCCCTGGACTTGAACGAATAGTTTAATAAATTTAAAACAAATATTAGCCAAATCAGTCCAGCTGTTCTCGACTTTTAGCTAGAATAACGTACAGCAATTGATTTTTATATACCTTTATAAAATTTATATCCTTGTTGAGAATGATTCGTAAAATAAAGTGACGTAATTTTTAAATCCAATATGGCGGACTTACTGTGTGTTCATGTTTATTCGGGTGGAATATCGCAAATCAATTTTAAAGCAGTTACCATCAAGCGATTGAGCTGAATTTTGGTGTACCTTAACTTCAGTAAACGTGAAATTTTATTATTTTTATTACTTTGAGGGAAAGATACAATTTTAAACTTATTTGTATCATTTAGTCACATTATAAATATGTATAGTTTAGATTTAGTTCATCGCCTCTGTATCGACTTGACTGAATTAGGTCCCGGGTTCGAATCCCAGGTCGGGCAACAAAAACAAAATTTGAGTTTCCCAATTTTCTAATAAAAAAAATGTTGCTCGGGATATGATATGTGCTTGGTTTGCAATAGGCTTACCACCTATCACTTTGTGGACTTAGTGTCTTCGGCTAGTCGTGGGTGCCCCAGTTGTGCCTCTGCATACCTCTTCGGGAGTATGAGCGTGAGGATACTTTTTTTAGTCATTTAAAGTGAAAAGTAACCTAAAATGACCTTTAACATTTGAGCGCATAACAGTCAAAAGGGTGCTCGGACTTAAAACGGATCTGCACCAAACGAGGGACGGACGTTGAAAACCTTTTTAACCCCCGACGCAAAATGAGGAGTGTTATAAGTTTGACGTGTCTGTCTGTGGCATCATAACTCCCGAACGGACGCAGTGATTTCAATTTAGTGTTTTTTGTATTGAAGGTGACTTATGTGCTAGTGCTCTTAGACATGTTTGATGAAAATCGGTGGAGCCGTTTGAAAGAAAAGCCGTGGGGATTGAAATACTAACCGACTTTTTACTTTTTATTTAGGGAAATTAAGTTCTTCCGTTGGGTTTTTTTTTATTTTTAATTTAATAGTTATTAGACTTCAATATATCGAACTAAATTTTGGGATACGGGTGTGATGTCTTAAGCGAGTACGTCCCAAAATATATTTTTTGGTAAATTTTTGTTTAATAATTTAAAAATGTGGTGTATTTTGGATAATTTCTGATGATTTCCGAATCGTGATTGCTTTTGAAAATTAATTTTATAATTAATTATTTAAAATAATGGGTGATTATTAAACATTTCTTGTTCTTAAATTCTTAAACAAGTTGCTTGTTCTTAAATAACTTATAAACAAATGTTTTTATTTGTCAGTAACTTCATTAATAATACTTTTAGAACAAAAATTTTAGAACCATTTTGTTTCATAATTTGCTTCCCACTATAGATTAAAAAAATGTTAATAATTTCGAGTTCGTTAACTAAACAATTCGTTACAAAAAACTGACTGTAAAGCAGATTTTTACTAAACAAATTCCCGAAATGTTTTATATTCATTTTTATATTACATTTATTATTATTTGTTTTTAAAAAAATCAGTAAAAGAAGCGACAATGACAAGCCTGGAGGCTATTTAATTATTTATTATTATTAATTAATATTACGAAGGAATTTATAAATCGGTACTAAAAATAGTTGTTATATAGTATATATAGTTATTATAGTAATGTTATGTTAATTATTCGTGGCCCGCCTCGGTTTCGCACGGTTATGAAATATACATACAAACCTTTCTCTTCAATCACTTTATATATTAAAAAACCGCATCAAAATCTAAGTAGTTATAAAGATTTAAGCATACAAAGACATAGTGACAGAGGAAGCGACTTTGTTTTATACTATGTAGTGAAACAGTCATTAATATCGTGATAAAGAAGAGAGATATAATAAATAATTAAAATCATACAGCATTGTGAAAGGTCAGACGATTTGCTATAACAATACTTAGTATCTTTAACCATCAAAGCTTACATTATAGAGGATGAACTAATTAGTAAAAGCATGTTAATTGGAGACTGCTGGGGTGAGATAAGGCCGGACCAGATAAGATGCTTAGGGCTGTTGGTATCCATTGTGTTAGTCTTCATTAAGGGTATGAGTACTCTGTATGCCAATTAGGCGATTAGCTTTGAAGAGGAAAATTGAAATAGCAAACAGAGTTCATTGAAAAATAGACCTTTATGACTTGTAATAAAATTATAATTAGTTTTTTTTAGTGACGTGAAAAAAATATAACATAATAATATAGCGTACAGGTATGGAACAAGTAAAGCTAGAAATACACTATCGGACAAGGCTGACTGAGGAGGCAAATAGCCGTTATTTACTGGGTATCTAGATAATGACAGTACACTGAGCCGTGCAAATTGTCGGACGTAAATCGCGGACGTGATCTTGAACATTCGGACATCCGAGAGATATCTGGCGCGCTGGATGTTTATGTCAGCCGAAAGCGTCCGCGGACGGTATGTACAGTACTACTACTTAAATTATGCGCTTTACACTTTTTAATCTTTTTACACTTTATACTTTTATTTTCTAATCTCTATCTAATCTAATCTAAATTTAAGCGAAATGATTAATTATGCAATAACAACTCTATGTAGATGTCTTTAAAATACATTCGGATTTCCGAAGCTTGACGAATATAGCCGAAGCGAATAGTTTAAATAGTACTACTGTACATACACATTTATCAGTCGCGACTCGCGGCTGTAAGCTGCGTCAATAAGCCGCGACTCATAGTATGTTCCCATAACAAAAAGAAAAAAAAAGTTTTTGTTTCAAGTTTAACGTAACTTGTATGTCTTTTGCATCTGTTGGTATGTGGCATAATAGCATCTAAATGATTAAATCAATTTTGATTGAAAGCTGACGTGATTGAGATAGATCCTACATTGAATATTGTAATATTGAAAATTTTAATTTCTTTAGGAGCGTAAAATATCAAAACTGAAGTCACTTGCAATGTTTAGTTAAACACTGTTTTAGTCTAGTCTTACATTATGTAATTTGCCGGCATCTAAATTGAATTAGCCTTGTGGTTCTGGAAAATCAGTATTGTTTAGAGCGAAAATTTCCGGCTCAATTTGGAATAGTGATGTGGTTTTCCTAATCAGTTTAGCTAGCTCGACTACGACTGCTGTTAGGATCGAATACATTAACGTATAATTCAATCAAACCCCCATTATTGGCTGAGGCAAGCAATCGTTGGATCACATTACTAGCTATATGTCAGTTTAAGTTCTCAATTCATGCCTTGTTTCGACCTCCTCGTTGGTCGAGTGGCTAGCGTACATGCCTAACTATACGGATCAACCGCGAGGCTCGGATTCGATTCCCGATGGGCACAGGCATTTGTGTGATGAACATATGTCTGCATATCCGGGTCTGGGTGTTTATGAAATTTATACTGGTATTTATTTAAGTATTTCTATGTATTAGTATCGTTGACTAACATAACTAATAAGCATATAATTTGCTTACTTTGGGGTTAGATTCAATTTGTGTAACTTTTCCAGGAATACTTATTATCATTTATTTATTATTTGGCTGAGATATTTTTTTGCTTTTGCCTTTGTTTTTTTGTTTAATTTTTAAAATAGTTAATATAATTATAAAATCTTAAATAACATATTTTTTATGATTTTGGAAGGCAAACAAGCAGACGGATTTACCGATGGTAATAATAAGGCCACCTAGACACACCAAAGGTGGTAATTATGTCAACCTGAGGCCGGGATATTAGGCCTCGAGCAAAAGTAAGCTTACCGACTACCTTATTCTCCAAATCGGAGCATGTCAACGACAAGCACTGACGTTATAGTGATAGGAATAGAAAAGGCGGTGATACCAATCCGGGCGAGTCGCTGCGAAACTCTACCAATCTTCCTTTTTTTAATGGCTAATATGTTTTTATTAAGGGAAAAACTGCTAGGAGATAAGGTAAAGCAACAGCTTAATTTATCCCATGTGAATTGTTTTTAATTGTCAATATCGGGCAAAATTAATAAAATTCGCTAGATCCTGCACAAATAACATCATATATACATCATCTATACTAATATTATAAAGAGGAAAACTTTGTTTGTTTGGTTGTAATGAATAGGCTCAAAAACTACTGGACCGATTTTAAAAATTCTTTCACCATTCCAAAGCTACATTATCTACGAGTGACATAGGTTTTGTTTCATCCAAATCGGTATAGTAGAAGCCAAGTCACGCAGGCGAAGCTGCGTGAAACTGCTAGTACAAGTATATTTTGCCTTCAGTAACCTTGTAACATTTATTAATTTTTCAGTATATTTTTCCCTTACAAAGTTTACGCGCAAGTACAGTCTCCCTCATTATAAATTGACGATCAATCGGCATGTTTAGTGCGCTGGTAGCGTGTGTAACATCCTGCGGGAAATCAGGGAGCCAACTCAAGAATATATAAGTATATAATAATAAGAATATTTAAGTTATACACTTCTGCTCTGTTTGGGTAATTAATATCTTTCCGTGGTTTCGTTTGCATAAAACAGATTCTGAAGTTTAAGGATTTTTACGCTGTAAAGATAATGAAGAGCTACGGGTAATTAAAAGCTTGGTAAAGTATACTGCATGTCCAATCGTGTATAACTAAATCCTTGATTATTTTAAATTTCAAAACAATTTTTGGCTAAATAACAAAACATTTTTTTTGGTTTGGTTTTAATCGCCTCTGTGGTCTAGCGGTCCGGGTGTTGGACTTGACTGCATGAGGTCTCGGGTTTGAATCCCGGGTCGGCCGACAAAAAGAAAATTGGATTTTTCCAATTTTCTAATAAAAAAAAATTTGGTCGGGATTGGAAACGTGCCCGGTTGGCGATAGGCTTGCCACCTATCACATTGTGGGACTTAGTGTCTTCTATTAGTCGTGGGTGCCATGGATGTGCCTCTGCCTACCTCTTCGGGGACATGGGCGTGAAGATACTTTTTTTATTGTAAAAAAATGTATTTTTGTGGCCTCAGAAGCCGGTGTATGAAAAGAAAAATGATACGGAAGGATGCTAGGTAGGATCTAGGTAGGATCTATTAAAACATCAAGTTTTTTTGCATGATTATGAGATTCAAACAATTGGCTTAGTTTTTATCGTACTAACATTCTACCACATTATGGCATGTATTTTTTAGTAATTATTATTATAAGTTTCTTTATTAAATTATAACATAATATACAACGTAACATATTAGACTATAACATAAAAGCAAAGTTTTTATCTGCTGTGTAATACTATTACAATTACTTATGGCTTGCTACATTTTTTTTAAATTAATAATTTATTTTTTTAAAAGGATGAGACTGAGCACGTCACACTTTTTATAGCACAAAACAATGGCCAGTGATATTAATACAAGTGGAACTCAAAAATTTGTTCTTGGTTTCAAAAGTTTTACGCAAGCCTCAGAGCCTCCCTTTCATATATAATTTTCTCAAATTAGTAAAAGTTATAAAAACTATTTTGCAAGGGCTTACAAATTCTTAAAAAAACAAATCCAGATTTGTTTGAATTATTATCATTTTGAACTAAAGAATTATATTTTGTTGAAGTGTACTTTAAATAAAACTCTTTGACTTGAGACAAAGAATAGTAACTTTTTCAGTTGATATTAAACATTGGATTTGCTTAATCAACTTTCAGTACATAGTCCGAGTCTAGTAATTGGATATGTCACAAACATATACGACATTCACCAACCGTCTGGCCCTTTCATGGCGACATATCTGTATCGCCTTTGTTGTCAAGTAGGTTCCTCACCACAGAGGACCACAATGAACTATTGACGATCTGGCTTACGGACCTCAATAATTACTCAACCTTCAACTGAGCAACATTGTAATACCTGGTAATAGAGACCATTGTATTAAGAGCGTCATGCTGACGGCTTTTGAATGACGGTTTCATGATTCAGTTTGAAATTGGAAATTTGATTAGATTTGGAGATAATTAACGTTCCGGATATTGGAGTACGTCAGGTTGTCATTTCAATAGCGTGGTGTTGTGATTAATCTATTAAAGGGACACAGATGCATAGATATATTTCAGATCAGTCCTTTATAGTAGGGGAGGCTAGGATGCGATTTGTGGGGTTACTCGAGCGCATGGATTATGATACCTTGTTCCATAGTTAAACATCACACTTTTAAAAAAACCGCACGTATAAGGTACTCTGTCTAAATTTTTGAGCTTAAAATCATACTCCAACACGTCTGGTTTGTTGTATACTAGCAACTACATATTTATTTATACTAGTGGTCGCCCATTGGTCGAAATTCGACCATAATAAATTTTAATTTCTTGTTGATGTTGATATTGATCTTCATTTCTCAAGACTAACTACTTTGTTTTTAAACTTTTTAGTGCGCCATCTGTGATCTTTTATTGTTATTATTAATATATTTGTTTGTGTGTGTCACATTCATGGTAGTGTGGGTAATGTTTTATTTATTAATTTGATGTACTTTGTAAGCATTATTATTGAAAAATTTTAACGTTCTGCACTTGTCCCACATATAAATTATAAGTCTGCCAAATTTTACGCTCCTACATCTGCGCAATTTTCGTCAAAAGGAGTCCAAAGTTTTGGAATCACGTATTAATATATAGATGATTTGAGCATGATAAGAGATGGAGCATCAGAAATTTTAAAAATAAGTCATTTCTTCTCGAAAACCAGTTAGTGAAACTATTATTGACGGAAACATATTAATCAGCCATCAATACATTTCTTCCATCGAAGACTCATTAAACTTGTTCACTATCAACATCTGATGCACTCCTGAATGTTCAATTGGTTGAAATTTTGTTTAATTTTTAGACGCTACCCTCATTACCAGTAAAATCGTTAGACGATCCTTTTTATTTACTCCCTTATCGAGAAATGTAATCGGCACTGCTGACGCTTCAGTTGACATTGAAATTTAAAATATTTATTTGAAACTGAAACAGTTATTTAATTACAACATGTTGCAACGATAATAACTGCATTAGTCAGAGACTGTGTCACAGTTATTAACGCCATCTCCGAAAGAAACAGAAGTTGTTCCAAAGAGGATAAATAAAATTTACTAATACATGTAAGCAATCGTAAAAGTTGCGTATGTGTGTGTGTGTTTTAAAAAAAGCTCTTATATTAATACAATATGTTACATTAAATTAAGTTAAGGTTTACTGAGCGTTTAGCGTCCTGAGTTTCCCTACTATCATCGGTTCATTGTTATGCCTTTGACAGATGGTTCTGTCCGTATATGAAGATAGCTTTGAAGTCTTGAGGCTATTTCTGTGTTGAGCTTGTAAGCGATATAACTTTAATATCAACAAGCATCCCAACCAGTCTTCTCTTGGGTAATATAGCTTATTAAAAACAAAGTTTAAGCTTTCTTAACGGAATAGAAACTAAAAAACTAGTAAAAGAAAAGTTCTTTATTCAAATGAAATATTCTTAATTGCAAATTGTAATAAATTGATTGAACCAGCGAGAATCCTAAACCGTCTTATTAATAAACGTGGACTAAGGTGGGAGTAAAATTAGGTTGATGTTATAGACTACATTACATACAAGATTATAACACCAGGTTGAGCCTTGAGAAATGTAATCGGCACTCCTTAAATTACTTAATAAAACAAAAAATATTTAGCTACTCTAACGTAAACTAGGGTTTACAAAACATTGTCTCAAAATATTTTCAATTTTTATTAATCACTTATATGTTTTATTTTTTAATTATTATTTTTTATGATTTTTTAATTTTCGTTGTTTTTATAATTTGACTGTACAATTATTTTACTTGTTGTAATTGTACTGTACAATGAACATTGAGATGTCTGCATTTCCGGGTTTGGGTGTTTATTAAATTTATTCTGGTATCTATTTAACTATGTCTATGTATTAGTATCGTTGACCCATAACACAAGCAAATAATTTAGGTACTTATTTGGGTATAGATTAAACTTGTATGACTTGTCCAGGGCTATTATTATTTATTATTCCTTGATTTAACTTAAAAGTTACTAGTTAAACATATTTTAGTTTGATCTTCTATTACATGCTGACATTAAAGCATTAAACGTATAGGTCAGAGTATCACATGGTTGGAAGAGGAAAATGAGATACAATTTTAATTAAAAGTAAGTAAGTACCTTCACGCCCATAGCCCCGAAGGGGTAGGCAGAGACGCAACCTGGGCTTCCACGACTAGCCGAAGACAATAAGTGCCACAATGTGATAAATGGCAAGGCCATCGCCAACCAGGCACATATCCAATCCTGAACAACATTTTTTTTATTAAAAAGTTGGAAATACCACATTTTCTTTTTATTACCCGACACGGGATTCGAACCCGGGACCTTAAGAAGTCAAATCCAACACTGGGACCGCTAGACCATAGAGGCGATTAATGTTATAGAGGCATATAATTTTACTTTTAAACTACTTACTTTTAATTAGCTAGATTTTAAATTATATTATGAATTATTATATTTATATATACGATAAATATATAATCATACCAAAAGAGCACATGATTAGCAAAAGCCATATATATTATAAATCCCATCAAAGTACAAAATCCGATTTAATCATGAGAGATACAATTTTGTAATCCTGATATACTATTTGTATTCTATTACACAGTAATGAATGAATGAATGAATACTAATTTGCTAAAATAGAAACTATGTTAAAATGTTAGTTTAAATAGGCGTCGTTTTTTAATTTTATATATTACTAGCTGCTTGTTCCGGATTCGTTCGGATGGTAAATTTTTTGACAAATTGAGATGTAAGCTAACAAGTTAGATCAAACTGCACACGGTGTGCAAATTTGATTGAAATTGGTTTAGTCAGTAGTACATCGTGGACAAACTTAGTGACACGTAATTTATATATACAAGTTTTTACTCTGCGTATAGTTTTTCCTTTCTCATTTTACATGAGAAAAAAAACAGTACTGTATTTATTTGTGAAATTTGCTTAACCCGGATATCCTCTTTGCAATGTATAGTAGAGGTAACAAAGCTTCCTTATACATGTTATTGAAGAAATTTTATAATATCATTATAAACTGTAATCTTAAAAATAATAAAGTAAAAAAATCTCCATTTCCCCTGGTCATCGTATCAAGCTTGGACGGTAGGACCAATTTTGTTCTTTCTATTTTGCTATTACATAATTTGTAAACTTTGTCCTTCCGCTCAGTTATGAAATAATCTTAATATATATAAATCTCATGTCACAATGTTTGTCCTCAATGGACTACTAAACCACTTAACTGATTATAATAAAATTCGCACACCATATGCAGTTAGATTCACCTTGAGAGATAGGACAGCTTATATCTCAATTTATGGTAAAAATTTACCATCCGAGCGAAGCCGGAACGGGCAGCTAGTAGAATTTAATAGTAAATATTAAGCACGTATAGCAGGATAAACTACACAAATTAATTAACCATCAAAGTAAGCAAATTATGTACATGTACGCATTTAAAAAAAACACTTGCACTTTTCGTCAACACTTTGTACAACCCTATTTCTGGTCGGTTTTTGCAACCGGCTTCCCTTTTAACTAAACCAGGGCTTTAAAATTAAAGACATTAAAGTATTTCACAACACAATCATTATTAGTCGCCTCTGAGGTCTAGTTGTCCGGCGTGGGCCTCTGATTTCGTGAAGTCCCGGGTTCGAATACCGCGTTGTTCAACTTAAAAGTATGTAAAAAATATGTTATTTTCATTTTTTTATAAAATGATCTGGATTGAATAAATGTTTGTGGCAATAAATCGAATATTTATACAAATTAACGATTAAACACATATATTTTAAGATTTTAAAAAATAACACATTTATTTCAAAAAATTTTAAAATGTGATTAAATTATATCCCATACATTTTACTCCCACTTTATTCTTAACAGAAGGTAATCTATGTTTTCGCCTATTTGTATGCAAAATGTTAGTTAAAGGTATACCTACACTTTGTTATTTATATTAATAGTATTAAAACAGTCATTTAACCCGGATATCCCCTTTGTACTCTATCATAGCTAACATATCTTACGTATATATCCGTAATAAGGGCAGGTTGCCAATTTAGTAGTATGCATCTGACGCCACAAACAAAGACGGTATTACTAGATATATTGGACGATAACATGAGATTGGCGTGTGTTAGGACAGTTTAAGTGCTAACTGTGTAGTTAAGTGAAAAATAATCATTGGAAATGTTCCAGAAAATTCAGTTTCTTATTCCTGAACAAGTAAGTAGAGGTGCAACCAGGTCACCCACGACTAGCCAAAGATACTATATTAGAGCTAACTGGAGAGTGATGTGAAAAATAATTATTAGAAATGTTATTTGATATTAAAGATGTAAGTTTTCTATCAGTCATTATAAAATCGTAGAACATTTACATATTGTATCTTCGCGATAGTATCTCCGAAGATGTAGGCAAAGGTGTAACCAGGCCACCAACGGCTAGCCAAAGGTACTACTTATAATGCTAAATGTGCAATTACTGAAAAATAATCATCATCGGAAATGTTCCATAAGATAATTTAGTTTCTTATTCGAAATCGTAATTACGTAATTCGGTGATCCGCAAGAGAACGAGAGTAACCGACATAGTTCAGAGAGTCAGCAAGCTGAAGTGGCAGGCCACATTGCTCGCAGAACCGACAACCGCTGGGGAAGAAAGGTTCTCGAGTGGCGGCCCCGCACCGGAGGACGTAGCGTTGGACGACCTCCCACCCGGTGGACTGATGATCTGGTCAAAGTCGCGGGGAGTCGCTGGTTACAAGCGGCTGGTGATCGTGACTTGTGGCGCTATTTAAGGGAGGCCTATGTCCAGCAGTGGACGTCTTCCGGCTGATGATGATGATGACGATTCGAAATCGTATTCTTACGAAATTGAAGAAGAACATCGCAGAATATTAACATATAGTATCTTCGCGCTTGTATCTCTAAAGATGTAAGCAAATGTGTTACCAGGCCACCCACGAGTAGCCGAAGATACTACTTATAATGCTAAATGTGCAGCTAATAAAAAATAGTAAACTTTGGAAATGTTCCGATAATTTAGGTTCTTATCCTTACGAAATTGAAGATGAACATCATAGGACATATACATATAGTTTATTCGCGCTTATATCTCCGAAGATGTGGGCAAAGGTGTAACCAGGTCACCCACGACAAGTCAAAGATACGAATTCTACTGCTAAATGTGCAGCTAATAAAAATAATAAACATTGGAAATGTTCCATAAGATAATTTAGTTTCTTAACCTTACAAAATTGAAGAAGAACATCGTCTATACATGACGTATCTTCACGCCAGTATACCTGCATAACTAAAAAGAGGTGCAACCAGGACACCCACGATTAGTCAAAGCTACTATTTCAGTGCTAACTGTGGAGTGATGTGGAAAGTAATCGTTAGAAATGTTCCAAGGTATAAAAGAAGTTAGTTTTCTATCAAACATTAGTAAAATTGAATGTGGCGCAGATTTTATGATTTTCACGCTTTAAATATAAGATGTAATACCAACCAATACCAACATAAATTTTCAAGAAAGAAAAAAAATTAGCTTTAGAAAGAATTTGAACCTGTAACTTTTCGTCTCAATCTGACAAATGCCCTAACCATTTGAGCTACTGAGGATTCAAGTCGCGTGGTGAAATTTTTGATTTCTGTCTTACCCGTTTACGCGGGTTATTTCATATAAATACACAGTTCTGAGTACCTACTAAACGAGTTCATCGTTACAAATGAAATTGGCATTTATCATCCTATCCTATTAATATTATAAATGCGAAAGTATGTATGTATGGATGTATGGATGTTTGTTACTCTTTCACGCAAAAACTACAAAGCCGATTACGATGAAATTTGGTATGTAGGTAGCTGAAGACCCAGAATAACATATAGGCTACTTTTTATCCCGGAGTTCCCACGGATTGGGACTTACGCGGGTGAAACCGCGGGGCGCAGCTAGTATGTAATATTATAAATATAAGCTTCTTTCTTTAAAACTTGTAGATATTTAACCCAAGCACAGGGCAAGTGGTAAAATAAAAAAAAAAGTTGTCTGTAAAGTCGGTTGACTGACGATAGTTGAACGTGACAACGTCATATAAACGGAGGCCGATTGTGCCTCTTTGTCGCTCGTTCCGCGCTCTCGCTTGCACTTCAAGCCTTAAATGGCACGCCTTAGAACGAGGTAACGCCGCATGAGTCATGTTTTTTGGTGCTTGCAGCCGGCTCCATGATTATAAGACGTTGTCACGTCAAAAATACCTTGAAAAATGTGATTAAAACATTGACATTAATTTTTTTAATAAATACAAATTCATAAATACAAAGATAAATATAAATACTTACTTTTTTACTTAAATACAAAGAGTAATACGTAACATCATCAAAATAGACGTATGCATTTGGCGAGTTTCTTCAGAAGTACGCACAATGAATAAACATACATGAATATGTAAAATGAAATAAAAAAATAAAAAACAACTTCTTTGCATTGCACATTAGGTTAAAAAAGTACTCACGTGGTGGATAATGTCCGTAGCGGCATAGAAACTTTCGTGTGGATCAGGCCTCTTCATCATATATGGTCGAGGAAATTCCGTGTCTTCACAAATTTCTGGAACAAAGATATATTGTTACCTAGTTGTTGACAGCAGCGTTGCCCGCGTGGTTAAACGTGCCCACAGGAACATCTTATTAAAAACTATCTTATGTGTTAATCAGAGGTACCTTCTATGTTTGTGCTAAATTTCATGAAAATCGGTATAGATGTTTTTGCGTGAAGAAATAACAAACAAACAAAAATTCAGATTATAATATAATTAAGATTAAGATAAAAAATATTATTTTAGCCTCCTATCCTTGAATAAGAAAGAAGAAGTACCAGGGCACCATGATTAGCCATAAATACTATCCCAAAATATTAAAGGAGGAAAACCTGTCATCACTCAGGGATTTATCCAAATCCAGTTTTCATAAGAACATAGAAAAAAATACATTTTAAGTTGCCCGACTCCGCAATCAATCCCAGAACCAAATGTAATCAAATCTAACATCAGACTTCTAAACCACAATTTAAAGAACATACTTAAAAGTTAAACATTTACTATGTTTCAATACTCATTATACGTGTATTCATTTAATTATTCATAATAATATTTAGTACTAATTATTCATAATAATAGTAGTAAAAAATAAAAAGTAAAGTATCTTCACGCTCATTTACCCAGAGAGGTAGCCAGAGGTAACCACGGCTAGCTGATCACACCAAGTCCCTCAATGAGATAGGTGGCAAGCCTATCGCAAACCTTATCCAATATTAAAGATATTTTATTATCCAATTTCAAAGCAAAATTTTTTTTAAGAAAATTGGAAAAACCATATTTTATTTTTGTTGCCCGATTCGAGAACTTGTACGTCTGTATGTATGTCAAATTATTTATTTATTATATTACTTCCTTTTTATTTGTAAGAAGGACTTAGTTTCTAATTAAAGCTAGAATGCTAAATAAGCTATTTATGTTGTAGCATGATAAAACTAAGCCGGCACCCATTATCCTGCTCTGAGGGTGCATAATCTTTTCAATACGGCTCTTGAACAATGGCACTGTTTCCGCCGGATGTCCGAGCGAAGTTAAACACCCTTTTATGATAAATATTCTATTGGATAAACTATCTATATATCTATAATATAAAAATAAATCGCTTAATGTGTTGGTAAGCGCATAACTTCCGAACCACTTGACCGATTTAGCTAATTATTTTTAAATTATATTAGTTCTTGCTAGGACAAGGTTCTTATGAAGAGGAAAGCCGAAAAATTGCAGGGAAGAAGTGAAAAACAATATTTTATTTTTTCCCATACAAACTGAACGGGTGGAACAAAGTTCGCCGGGACAGCTAGTATATATATATATATATATGAAACCCGTTTTTCTTGGTTACGGCATCACGCGTGAATGGCTGGACGGATTTCACTAATTCTTTTTTATTGTATTTGTTATTATTAGGAGAAGGTTCTAACGGAAAAAATATTAAGAATATCTCTCAGAAATATTGAAAAATATACATTTAATTTTGCATATTTTAAAAAACGCGCGTAACGAATGTCAATGTCATTCACAGCAATAGACTATAGCGCAGATTAGATATTAGTAGGACTATATTGAAAGAGCATCGTTTGTTCGGAAACGTGGTTACTTAATTAAATTCGAGCATCAACGTAATAACATTTTATTTTTTCCCATACAAACTGAGCGGGCGGTACGAAGTTCGCCGGGACAGCTAGTTGCAGTTAAACATTAAAATATGAATTTACTAATGATATTAACAAATTACACTGATGAGATGTATATTGATTAAATTAAAGTCAGGTCAGCTTTTTTTACACAAGTGACAAAACGGTAATAAAACTAAGTCCATACTTTCCATCCAAACATTTTGTTGGTCGGGATCCTTTGCAGAATAGACCATCTGACT
Source organism: Calephelis nemesis (assembly GCA_002245505.1). Taxonomy (NCBI): domain Eukaryota; kingdom Metazoa; phylum Arthropoda; class Insecta; order Lepidoptera; family Riodinidae; genus Calephelis; species Calephelis nemesis. The sequence goes on from NJDD01000892.1 coordinate 244,115, forward strand.
TCCTGCCAGGCAGCTCGTAAAAGACGAGCATAGGCTTACTATCCCTAACACCGTGACATCCTACTAGGTGGTAGACTTTCGCAGCGACTCGCCCGGGTTGGTACCACTGCCTTACCTATCCCTGCCGCCATAACGTCAGTTCTTATCGTTGACGTGTTGCGGTTCAGAGGGTACGGCTACCTTACCTTACAGTAAACTTACTTTTGCTTGAGGCCTATCATCCCGGCCTCAGGTTGCCAACGCACCATTACCACCTTTGGTGTATCTAGGCGGCGTGAATTTCTTATGATCAGGAAACTCGTCTGCTTTCCAATATCATAAAACAAAATAAAATAAGTCTATACGTATGACAAAACGGTAATAAAACTAAGTCTATACGTCAAATATTTTTACGAATATGCGGGATATAGAACTCATAACGAGGGTTACCAAAAATTTTGTCTGTTCGTCCGTTCACTTTTAACGCATTAATTAAAAAAAAATCTTTTGACGCAAAAACTATTAAATGAAATTTTACCAAATGTAAGGTATTATTATTAATTAGGTAACCTACTCGTACATCAATACTGAAACTCATTTACATTTACTGCAGGATTTTTACTTCAACGTGTGTACGAAGTCGCGCCCAATAGTTAGTTTTTTAAAGATTTTAGGTGCAGGTGTCAATACTCAGCAAAAAGAAACTGCCTCATAATGATTGGCCTATCCTATGTAACACTATATTTGAAAAAAACTGTCTATCCTGTAGAACTTTCATGTAAGAACTAAGAACATTATAACGATTAAAAAATTATCATCTGGTCAAAATTATGATAACATTGACAGGAACACACACACACACACACACACACACACACACACACACACACACACAAAAGTGCCACCAAAATTTTTTAACAACCCTTAGTTTCCGTTGAGGATTAATTGTAAAAAATGGATTAAGATGTAATTATTATTCATTTGCATTGAATAGACTCCTAAATATTAAAACATAAGAAGATTAACATAATCTGTACCTGATGAACAGACATTATTATTAGAAAAAAAAAGAAATGTCCATCCGCACGTAGCCGTTTGCTACAAGTATTTTATTAGTGATAAGAGTCTGTGTTTAAGATGTTAATGTTTTTCACACTCCTTCCGTGTCAAGAATCAAACCCGATCCTCATCAAAGCATCTATTGCTTTAGTTTAAAACGTGCAACAAATATAAAATGTATAAAAACGTAACTTTCATAGAATTTGAACCCACGACCCTCAGTTTCAACTTGTAGTTCACACTCCTAACCTCAAAAGTTTTGGTTTAATATTTTTTATAACTTGAAAATAACTACCAGTCGTAGAAGTAGAAAGGAAGGAAATTAAAAAGTGAGAACAAGTGCTCTCGAAAGTCTAACAAGTGTATTGAAGAGGGAATCAAGTGTGGGTGCGGTAACTAGATCAGAAAAGGGAGGATAGTAAATTTAACCTCTACGTTTCAAGCCCGTTTCTTATAATTAACAGACCGTAATCCCTTAGTATAACCATTAGTTGTTTATCTAAAAGTAACGATCGTTGCTCATAATTACACAAAATGCTTTATCAATAGACAACGACTGACCGTAGTTAGATTTTTTACTATTCGTACAAAAAACTACCGTTCGTTAACCGGTAATTAATGAGAACTCTACCTTTTCTAACCAAATATTAAGACGTGTCCTTAAAATCTTTGTAAATAATTTACGCTATTCATCTTAGTAGTTATTATTTGCATAAAACACTTAAATTTTTCAACATTTTAATAAGATTAATATTAATCATTGAACAGAAAATCCTACAAAAGTCTCATCGTATAATTACTATGATTTCTTTTATTTATTTGAAAAAAAAGTAGTTTGAGAGTAAATTTCAAGTATTTTTTTAAATTTTGAAGTAAGTACCTTATACATTTAACATAGTTACATAGTTTTCAATGTATGAATTATTTACTATGAGGTTTAAAGCTGCACTCAAAAATGTCAAAAATATGTATGTCTTTTAATCAGTCATAGAGTCATAGAGTCATATTAGCTGAAAAATTGTGCTTAATGGTAAATTAAATGTTATTTGATGTCTCTGAGTGCTGCCGGAAGACAGGCAACTTGTACGGGAATCTAATATAGATCGACTAAAGGTACTAGTAGTTATATAAGAAGTTTTTTTTTGGTGTCCAGACTTATGCCATCCCTCTTTTTCAGTTAGGTTTAAAAGTAGAATTACACAGTGGTGACAATTGCAGTAAATGGCGCTATGATCGCATGTAGAATGACACAGCCAGAATTAAATTTAATTAGTCGTCGTTATTGCTTCACAAATTAATATTACGATTAAGATGCAGTATGTTTGATTTGCAATTACTCTGCAGTAGTAGTATTGAGGATTTCTTATTTTTATTGTGTAGCTTATTATGTATTGATAGAAGTGATTTAAAAGTTATAATATTGACCATTACAAAATGAGAAATGTTTTAGTTTTTATTAAAAATATTTGAAATGTAACCCAAAAATGTTAGAAAAGAGGCTTGAAACCAATCAGACTGATCCTCTATTTAGAAGCTATTAGGTAATGAAGGTTCTTAAGTAAATACAAAAAAAGTTCCTTGACGCCCACATCCTCGAAGAGGTAGGCAGAGGCACTACCATGACTAGCCGAAAAAACTAAGTCAGCCAGTGACCAGCCTATCGCTAACCGGGTACAATATATCCTAACCCGGGCAACGTTATTTTGAAAAGAAAATTGAAAATACACATTTTATTTTTTTAAGTTATACTTCATTAGGCTCGTTACAAAAAATATTAGAGTGAAATTTTAGGATCCGTCACGAAGTTATATAAGAACCGTCATAACATCATGAAGTTGCCTGCTTCAGAAACATGTTCCTACATTCACACATGTGATTTATTTAGTTCTATACAAGTGCGACTAATATATTTTTCGTTATAGGTTTATTTATTCTTTTTTTCAAGAAGGTGTAACTTCCATGGATGTACACGCATCCATTATTTTGTTGACCGACCGAGGGTTAAAACCCGTGACCTCCAGAAGTCAAGTCCGATGCCAGATCATTAGACCGCAGAGACGATTATAGAGAATCTTCCATACATATAATAACACATACATTTATTCCACATATTTTAAATTAACCAGCATTTAAAATTTGTGGAATAAATGTATGTCTATGGAATGCGAATGGAGATGGAATAGATCTACTCTTTAACTGGAACCTGGAGGCGAGCAAAGGTTAAATGGGTCATGACCAACATGACCACTAGTAGTATAGTGCTTACTGTCCGGGTAGGGTTCCACCGGTTTACCTATACCTACAGCCATAATTTCCGTTTCACGTTCCGTCCTAGAGGGTAGGGTAACCGGTAGAATACATTACTTCTCAAACCCTGACCACCGGACTGCAACGCACCTATAACATTTACAATGTTGATAGGAAACGGTTGTCTCTTACCATCAGGAAAGACACATCCTTATTCTCATCCTATCCTAATTTCCTAATCAGAATCCTTCCTAATCCTATTAATATTATAAAGTCGAAAGTTTGTCTGTTAGTTACTTCTAAACGCAAAAACTGCTGAATCGATATACATGAAATTTGGCACAAACATAGGGGGTAACTTGGATTTACACACATTACAGTTTTATCCCGTTAAAATATTCCTGCGGGACTATTAACAACGTGAGCAACGTCGCGGGCAACAGCTAGTATGTAATATGCTTAAAAATACAACCCTCTCTACTCATGTAAAATGACAACCCTGTTTGCAAAAACAAAAACTAAATGAGCATGAATTGATGTTTTTGTTTTCCTTCGCGTGGATATCAAAGGGGTGCAGCCCTAATTCAAAATGTACCGTAAAATGGTGGGCTCATGTTCTGCAGTCTGTTTCCAACGAGGGTTGGACATGTTAATATAATGGATATTCAGTTTACATGTAACTTTTGATCAATTTATTATTGTCAATAATACCACCTTCCGGTTAGCATCAAAAAGTTCTGTATTAAGGTATGTGTGTGTGTATGTATGTGTGTATATGTGTGTGTGCAAGTGTACGTGTGTGTATAAAACAAAACTTACCGTTATATTCATTTTGATCGTGGCTATCGCGTTTGTCTCGGCGCCGAATAGTTTCTCTCCATATGTTGTAAGGCTCTCTGTAATCTTCGTCGACAACTGCAGGCCTGATAGAAAAAATTGCAGCTGTTTAAAAGATTTTGATACCTAGACACATGTATCATCTAATCGAAAAGAAATTATTAGCAACAAAATCATAAAAACTTGAAAAAATTCGTTTTACGTAACGGAAGTCCTTGGAAGTCACACGTGAAGAGATAATTTTCAGCTTAACAAGAACCTGTTTAGAAGATTTCATGGGACAGTCTGATTAAAAAGATAAATAAAATATTAAAGTTAATTTTCGTAGCATACATAACAAAATCAACTGCTGTTCGTTAGTCTCGCTAAAACGTGAGAAAGGTTGAACCGTTTTGGCTAATTTTGCTTTTGAATTATTTATAAAGGTCCTGGGAAGGCCTAAAAAATACGAAAAATGGAAAATTGGTGAGAAAGTTAGAAAAAAAAAATCCCATACAAATTGAGCGGGTAAAACGAAGTTTGATGAGATAGCTAATCTTAAATAAAAAAGTACGAAAATTTAGATCGTCTAACATTAGGTATTTTATGTCACACCGTTTCTAGCCAAAATTATCAGTACAAAATAATAGAATAGGGATTTCTGTTTGTAATACTAAAATATTTGCATTTACTACATGCAGACATACAACTACAAATATACACATACGACAAATATATCAAAACAGCATAATTCCACTTTTTGCTGTCTCTTTGTTCCAGCTTATCTCGAAAACGGCTGGAACGATATTATCGGGAGTTTTACCGACACGTAGCTGATGTAACTTAGGCTACTTTTATTTGAGACTTCTATTATTAAATTTCACGCGGACGAAGTCATATTCACAGCTAGTTTTACATACACTTTTTTACTTTGTAACATATGATATTTCATACTTTGAAAATATCTTTGCTTCAAAAATACCAACACGTAAAACGTCTTCATATTTGAACTACAAACGTTCATTTCTCACGGACTTTCTTCATACAAACAAACTTTAGAGCTTCCCTTACACGGCTTTTTCATCGAAATTGAATGTAAGGAAGTTTAATAAATTTTGGCAAATGGCATCACATTGGCACCTAAATCTTGTCTGCGAGCAACGATGACTACTATCAGGCAGCCGATTTACTAGTATAGTTAAAAATGTATGTGTTTAGGAACGCCTGATAGAAGTGACCACTTAAGAAGGGAAGCCCGACAGTCGACGTAACGCGTTACGTTACGTTAAGAAGAAGTTAAAAAAAACTTACCTAAGCATATGTATCGGTGGACAATTCGCGAGAGATAGAGCAAGCCTACTTGGTGCTCTTCTATTGTTTCGGGAATTGGCGTTATGTCTGAGAGAAGGGCAGAACGGTTTCTTCAGCATGTTGGGTATTCGTCTTCTCGTTCGTCGTGTGAAAAGAACAGCAGCTGCAGCTATGAAAGCACCTCCCCCAACTAGAGCTCCGCAAGCCAACCCTACTGATACTCTTAGTGAAGAATTTCGCTTTTTCCGTGATGAAGGTGGTGAGTCCGTTCTGTAGTATTCTTCAAGGAATTCAGCTGACGCGTTTATGACTGTTGGTACTGCAAAAAATAAAACAGTTGTACTTGTCTGCATAATGGATACGTTGTTAGTATTTTACATACATATCTTCACGCCAAGTCCCTTTCTAGATGGGTAGAGTGTATCGAGTGTCAAATTTCACGAGCCTGGCCTGCTGCCATAACGTCAACGTTGACGTGTTCCGGTTCGGAGTGTAAGGTAGCTGGTAAATTTGCTTTTGTTGTAGGCCTAACATTCCCACCTCAAGTTGGCAACGCACCCCTACCACCTTTGGTGTATCTAGGCGGCGTGAATTTCGTACCATCAGGAAAAGCGTCTGCTTGTTTACCTTCCATTATCATAAAAAAGACCTGTCTGTCCTTCCTCCACATTCATCACCCTATTCATATTAACACGTCGGTATAATCGTGGAATGTCAATCTTGTTCTCCCCGGTTACATACATCCATACACATTTGTATTATGCACTGTGTACACTACCTATTTTTATAACATCTTATTATATAAAAATGAATCCCTAAATGTGTTGGTAAGCTCATAACTTCCGAATGACTAAACCGATTTGGCTAATTCTTTTTTTGTTGTGTTAGCTATTGTCAGAAGAAAGTTCCTATAAAGAAAAAAACCGGGAAATTTCGGGGAAAATGGGAAAAAAAAATACTTTATTTTTCTCTATACAAACTGAACGGCTGGAACGAAGTTCGCCGGGACAGATAGTATATAATAATTGTGTTTATGTGAGAAGACAGCACAAAAACGTTGCCTTCCTGATGGTAACAGACACGATAAAAGTGTATACAATCACACACACAGACAAAGTAGGTATTATAGATATGTCCTGTGTGTTTTTCGGCTACCGGACAGTAACTCTGGACCGAAACTTGACAGTGTCAACCCCGTGTTTACCCCGTGTTGGTCCGGGCTCTTTTGTAGAATAGACCATCTGCCTTCCTGCCAGGCAGCTCGTAAAAGGCGAGCATAGGCTCACCGTCACTAACACCGTGACATCTTATTAGGTGGTAGAGTTTCGCAGCGACTCGCCCGGATTGGTACCACCGCCTTACCTATTCTTGCCGCCATAACGTCAATGCCTCTGTTGACATGTTCCGGTTGGAGGGTAAGGTAGCCGGTAAACTGACTTTTGCTCGAGGTCTTACATCCCGGCCTCAGGTTGGCAACGCACCATTACCACTTTTGGTGTCTCTAGGCGACGTGAGTTTCTTACTGCGTCTGCTTCTTTGCCTTCCAATGTTATAAAAAAATAAAAATTATAAAAAAAAGTGTCGCCGCCATAATGGCGTCAAAAATAGTTAAGGCGCTGAATTCCTTCTGGGCAAGTAGTTGCACTGATCCTACCTCCGGTAACATGAGCGATATTTGTAAGGACTATTTAACCTATGGTTACCTATCGCCAGCGGCCAGATAGAAGGCAGATGGTTTATTCTTCTCTGCAGACCCGAACATAACTCCTAAACGAATGGACCGATTTTAATACGAAATGTTTTGTACAAAGGCGGTCATGATCGATATGGTTTGTAGCTCCATTACGGATAGGTTTTATGGGGGCTTTTGTAAAGTTTTAATCGCCTCTTTGGTCGAGTGGTCAGGTGTCGGATTGACTTCTTGAGGCTTCGGGTTCAATGGAATATATGTAACAACAAAAAAAAAGGAAAACTATTGTATTTCCAATTTCCTAATGAAATTAACGTTTCCCGAGCTTGAATATAAGTTCTAGTGTTGGACTTGACTGCATGAGGTCCCGGGTTCCTTTTCCGTGTCGGGCAACAACAAAATTTTGGGTTTATCAATTTAAAAAAATGTTGCTCGGGACAGGATATGTGCCTGGTTGGCGATGCTAGCTACCACATTGTGGGACTTAGTGTCTTCGGCTAGTCGTAGGTGCCCTGGTTGTGCCTCTGTCTACCCATTCGGTGATATAGGCGTGAAGATTTTTTAATACCTCGATGATGTAATAAAATTGGAGTTGATTAATTGCACTTTTAAATTATTAGTAGTCACAGTATTTCTACAAAATTAAATAAATATCTCTGGACAAGCTACACAAATTGAATCTAACCCCAAAGTAAGCAAATTATATGCTTGTGTTATGGGTGTTAGTCAACGATACTAATACATAGAATACTTAAATGGATACCAGAATTAATTTAATAAACACCCAGACCCGAAAAAGCAGACATCTAAATATTCATCACACAAATGCCTGCCCCCGTCGGGAATCGAACCCGAGCCTTGCGAATGGTAGATGTGGTTAGGCGTGTACGCTAGCCACTCGACCAACGTAATGTTGTATAAAAAACTATTTTATGCAAAATAATTTTAAAATTTAAAGACAGGCTATTATTTTACAAGGGAATAGCGCGTTTCACGGTGAGACAAAGCCCAGGAATGAATAGGTGTCGTGCCCAGGGTTCATAATTGTTGTTCCACAAAGGAGTTTGAAGTTTGTGTTAAAGTGAAGGTAGTTTCAAAACTTCATGGTTTATGGTGGTCATAATTTGACTTTGATTAGACGATAATAATATAGACTATCATTGAGCAATATTGTACAAGTTGGAGAAGATTCAATACATATAAAAAAATAAATGAGTTTTTTTATATTAGTGGTCAGCGAACAAGCATACCGATCTTTTGGTGGTTATAACCAGGGCCTAAAGACACCATTGATGTTACAGGTGCGTTGCTCTCTTGTAGCCGGGACGTTAGGCCTATTGTTCAAGTCTACCAGCTACCTTACACTCCAGTCCGGAACATGATAGAGTCATTGTGGCTGCAGGAATAGGTTGGGCTGTGCAAGTTGCTGTACAGCCCTCTATTACACCACAAGCAATCCAAGAGAGGTTCTCTTGGACTGTTTGTGGTGGTGCACAATTCAATACTAAAATTACTTTGCTATTATGCGTATACGCACATTTCGATGGTTCATTTTTATACATTTAATGTATTTATTTTTTATTTTTTAAATTAAAACGAGCTTTAAGTGTAATGTTATTAAGATTGAACAAACCTTTGAGCAGTGTGTTTCGGCCAGCCAGCGGTACTCTTAGGAAGTACTAGGACTAGGGTCAATCCTCCGTAACGTTTCCAACATACGTGTATGTCAATATAACTGGGTCCTCCCGGTCGACCATACTTATCGAATATTTTTAACTATCAGTAAATCGGCTTGATTGCCATTTAATACTAAAAAAACTCTGTTTAAACGATCGTAATTAATAAAATTAATTTACGCGGATTTTGAACCCAACTTTACAACCATTTACATCATTTCTTTAATTTAGCCCCTGTGGTCTAGCGTTTCTGCTGTTGGAATTGACTACATGAGGTCCCAGGTTCGAATCCCAGGTCGGGAAACAAAGAGAAAATTTGGGCTTTCCAATTTTCTAATAATAAAAAATGTTGCTCGGGATTGGACATGTGTTCGGTTGGCGATAGGCTTGCCACCTATCACATTGTGGGACTTATTGTCTTCGTCTAGTCGTGGATGCCCTGGTTGTGCCTATGCCTACCCCTTCGGAGATATGAGCGTGAAGACACTTTTTTATTAGCGATGCTCAGTGCGATGAAGTTTTAATTTCGCTTGCGTACTAATTAATTTTCGTCAGAATATAAGAAATGTTTTTATATCTAAACTTTAGTTTTATGGAATGTTCTGACATCCTATGATTCAGCACGACACTCTCTGCCTACCCTGTAAGGTACTTGGTATGAACATTTGTGCTCTGATATCCTCTACCCTGTTCATCCAAACGGGATTTACTTCAAGGTGATGTTACCGTTAAAAATAAACATGCTAGTTTAGTAGCAAATATTAAGGTAAAAAAATGACGTATAAAACAATATGTATATTTAGGGCTATACTTCAAAACGAATAAACACAATCATGCCCTTCTCAATCCATCATTTTGTTCGTTGAAACCCTTTTCAGAAACAACAAATATATTATAATATACAATAGACTATACAATTTTTCACAAATTTCAAAGAAAAGTAAGTAAGTACCTTCACGCCCATATCCCTGAGGTAGAAGGCAGAGGCACAACCACGGCATAACTAGCCAAAGACACTAAGTCTCCCAATGTGATATGTGGCAAGCCTATTGACAACCAGGCACATATCGAACTCGGGACCTCAAATCCAACAACCGAACCACTAGACCACAGAGGCAATTTAGTATTTCTTAGTATTTTCAAAGAAAGAAAATAGTAATTTCCATACTTTATACCGTCGGCGCTTGGTGGAATTTTATTCTAGACCCAGTTTATTAATATTACTTCGACCTTATCGAGTTGTTACAGCCCTGATGATACATATATACCTAGTGAAATCAGTTGGCTAAAAGATAATAAAAAGTTTCTTCACGCCCATATTCACGAAGCGGTAGGCAGAGGCACAATCGGGGCACCCACGACTAGCCAAAGACACTAAGTCCAACAATGTGATAGGTGGCAAGTCTATCGAAAACCGAGCAGATATCCAATCCGGTGCAACATTTTTTTATTATAAAATTGGAGAAACCCGAGAGTCGAACCCGGGATCTCGGTAACTTTTCGATAACCTTCTATCTTGGATTCGGTTGAAAATTCAACTATAGAATACAGCTCTCTGATTAAAATTTCCCAGAATGATTTGAAATTCTCAGAAATATTTCTGAATATTATTCACATCGTAATATTATATTATCGTAATATTACAATAACATATGTACCCTACATGAGAAGTATTTTAATATTACTTCGAGAATATGTTTATTCTTAGTAGAATTTATGGTACAGATGACGAAATTAGATATGTTTCTATACATGACTAGCAGCCCGGTACGTGCTTCGCTACGTATGTAACCGCATGAATGACATAACAAAAGAAAAAAAGGAGTTTTGGCGCCATCGTGAATGAATATGGTAGTTAATTTTTCACAATTATTGAATTTAGTGTAAATAATGAGTAAAATTAGTTATTTTAAGTGGGAATTAGTTTAATTGTGTTCTTTCACTGAACACAATTACAAGTGCACAAATGAAATAATCATGAAGAAATTAGTGTATCACGAATTTCCTCGCTGCCGCCAAATCTCCCAAAATGAGCTTGGGTAAAGTGACCTTCGCTTTACTCAACAACCCTGACGTGAATTTGTAAATAGTGACTAATGACTGTACAAGAATTAATTAATACGGAAGACGTGGCAGCATGGCCTATAGGTCTTAGCCGGGCCCAGAAAGGGGCAAATTAACTTAAAAAAAAAAACATATCTGGAAAAGGTTTAAATTTTACAGCACAATCACCATCTGAAAAAAGTTTCAATATGACTGAAAAATACCCATTACCAAAATGATCCGCCATTTGTTGAATTCATTTGTTACAAAAAATGTGACAAATGAAGAACAGCTTGACCGATTTTATGCAAACTTCACATAAACCATCTACTAAATAGTCCGAACAAAGCCTAAACATTTGGTTAGGATAGGTGAGTCCGTTCATAAGTTATAAAATTACAACGAAAAGTGGCATTGATTTTTATATATGTAGATTTACATAATATATAGATGTAAAGAAATGTAATATTTTACTTTGATATTTTGATTAAACGACTCCGACATTGTAGTTATCTCATTACAATTCATCTGTATGTTACGCGACCACATGCTTAACGACGGATGGATTTTATAAGCTTTTTGACGTGACAACGTCTTATAATTCGATGAAGCCGGCTGCACGCATCAAAAAACATGACTCATGCGGCGTTACCTCGCTCTAAGGCGTGCCATTTTAGGCTTGAAGTGCAAGCGAGAGCGCGGAATGAGCGACAAAGAGGCACAATCGGCCTCCGTTCTTATGACGTTGTCACGTTCAACTATCGTCAGTAAACCGACTTTACAGACAACCGCTTTTTGATAAATCCATACTAATACTATGAATGCTAAAGTCTAAATCGATTTTGATGAAATAATAATGGTGAGCGTCCAATGTCCCTCAAATGGCTTTTAATCAAGATACCTTGAATAATATTTGGTTAATACCTAATTATTACAAAAATTTTACTGTAAAAGTTTTTCTACAAGATCTTTGTCAATGTAACATGTTTTCTCTAACAGCAAGTCAAATAATTTCCTTCAAAATCTTTTTAATGGAAGTGATTTGAGATTAACAGGAATTTGTTTGTTTATACGAACGAATATGTAATAAACGTAGATAAAGATGTTTCACTTCAAAACGTTTGACAAAGAAAAATGAAATTTGGCAAAGTCAAAGTTTATAAGTTGGGCAAAAATCTAATAATTGAAACCGAATATTGCTGAATTGATGAAATTCATTGAATTGATGAAATTGAATGAATTGATAAAAGAAGGTGTTACTCATAAAAATAATTATTTAATTTGCAATTTTATTTGATTTAAATATTGCTGTCCTAGCTTTTGATAGTGCACAACTGTGATACCCGTGCTATAGTAATATCGTGATAAAAAATACTTAATGTTCTTCTCCATAATCTAATCTAAATAGCAGTAATAACCGTGTTATAGATATATCGTGATAAAAATGATTTAATGTTCTTCTCCATAATCTAATCTAAATAGCAGTAATACCCGGGTGCTGTAGTTATATCGCGATAAAAAATATTTAATGTTCTTCTCCATAATTATAATCTAAATATCAGTAATGCTCGGGTGCTGTAGTTATATCGCGATAAAAAATATTTAATGTTCTCCATAATCTAATTGTTTCCCGCTTGACGAAACCGGAAAGTGGCAACTTCATTTAGCGAAGCGGGCGGCAGGTGGCAATTTTCCGCCTGGAGAGCAGAAACAATTTATGTTTTTTAAAGTGGCAGTTCTAAATACTAATTCATCACTAGCAATATTATTCATTGACGAATAAAACTAGACCATCTGCCTGGACCAGGTAGCTCGTAAAAGGCAAGCATATGCTTACCGTCACTAACACCGTGACATCTGACATCTAGGTGGTAGAGTTTCGATTCATCCGGATAGGTACCACTGCCTTACCTATTCCTTCCGCCAAATGTCGTGACGTGTTCCGGTTCGGAGGGTAAGGTAACCGGTAAACTTACTTTTGCTCGAGGCCTAACATCCCGGCCTTAGGTTGGCAAAGCACCAATACCGCCTTTGGTGTCTCTAGATGGCGTGAATTTCTTACCATCAGGAAATCCGTCTGCTTGTTTCCCTTCCAATATCATGAAAAAAGAATCCTCGAAGTTTGTGAATTTGACACGTAAATATTTTTAACTAGGTATTTGCTCGCGCTCGTCAGCGGCGAATTGTTATGATTTTCTGTATTGCTTCACATGATTTTTTTGCTATCACAGTCCTTTGATTAAAAAAAATAGCTTACCCTATGTTTAAACTTGGATCCATAACTAGTTTTGTGGAGTAACTGCTAGCGTGGGTCAATATTTTGGATACCTTTTAGTTTTTTTTTTAAATATTTCTTTTTTAATACATAAAATTATTTGTCGTTCTTTGGTTTTGTTGAAGAAAACCATTTGCAAGAAAAATAAATTTTGTAATAAAGTGCTAGTATAAAAACACATCAAAATCGGTTCACCGGTTAGCCGTGACAGAACAACAGACAGATAGACTTTCGCATTTATAAGATTAATATTATAGTTTGGATGTTAGACAGCATAATATCCGATTTTGATAATTCTTTTCATTGCTTAAATATGGGCTACATGTTTGAATGTTATGACTGTAATGAAGGGTGAAACTTTTTGAAGTGAAAACTTCTTTAGCGGCGTTGTGCACTTTTTTGGAATGGGTAAAAACTTCTAAACTTGCATCAGGACACGTGAAAATTCGTAACTAGCGTAGGGCACTTGCGCGAATGTTCGTGTTGTCATGTTTGTGTACGATAGCGCAACAAATTAACATTGTATTCTACCACATAAATGATAGTACTTTTGTACTGATAACTAAAGCAATTCGTACAAAATCATTTCCTAACCATTCCAAAATGACAAAAATGTACAACGTTAATATTCAAGTTTTACTTTTACTTTTACTTTTGCCAGCACTCTCGAATTGTAACCCGTCGTTATTTTTAGTTTTTTTTGTTGTTTTTTTTAGTTTGAATAAGAGGATCCAAGGTTGTCTAGTAGAGATCGCTCTGAAGCGATAAGACCGCCTTTGAGCACCTTATTTAAATAATATAAGTGAAAGAGTATGTACTATTTTTAATTTTGATGCAGTGTATTCATTCATTCATTCATTTAAAGTTTGTATAAAAATCGTAACTATTTCTGATGAAGAAGTGGGTAAAACCTAGTCATAAATAACACACCTTTTGAGTTTAAGAGTTGCTCTTGCCAACAAGTCGCCAGTACACTGGCACGATGCCATTTACGTGCACCTTAGTCTAGGCTTAGTCCTAGTTTTAGTAGTTTAACATAGTAACGAGTTTGCTCCCAGCTTTTCTGGCTCTACATGGATATTTATATCACGCTGGGGCCGCAGCTTTTATATAACTTAAGTTAGGTATTAGCTGTTATATTAAATTTTATAAAACTAGCTTTTGCCAGCGATTTCGTTCATATGTTGAATTTACTTTCGTAGTTAGAGATAGCAACAAAACAAAAATATGAAAAAATGAAAGATATCCAAAATATTGAACCGCGCTACAAGTTACTACACAAAACTTTATGAAAATAGATTTAGTGGTTGTTGCATAGCATTATGTATGTGTGTATGTATGAATATACATATGTAGGTATATATGTATGTATGTATGCATGTATGTATGTATGTCTGTATGTATGTGTGTACACCGTAAACTACACTAGTAGAACAAATTAATACATTCAATTGCCAAATGAGTGACACGCTTGTCACATCCGTAGTCGTGTTATAAATAAATAGTCCGTCATAGACTCCCTAAATCATAAATGACATTAAAAATTACAATATCTTACAATACCATTAATTAGAAGTAAAAATCTAAGTAAATAAATTTCAATTGTGAAAAACTATTACTCATTCAGTCGTTAATGAATTTTAAAGAAGGAAATGGACAAAAAACAACCACAATCTTCTGTGCGCGGTCAACTTCAAATGCACTCGCCTCATTCCAATATTTTAATGGTAAAGTAATACAATATTTATTATATTTCTATTTCCATACACAGATAGTATCTTCACGCCCATATCCCCCAAGAAGTAAGCAAGAGGCACAACCAGGGCACCCACGACTAGCCGAAGACACTAAGTCCCACAATGTGTTAGGTGGCAAACCTATCGCCAACCGGGCACATATCCAATCCCGAGCAACATTTTTTTATAGAAAATTTCACATTTTTTTGTTGCCCGACCCGGGATTCGAACCCGGGACCTCAAGCGGTCAATTCAAACAACTGAACCGCTAGACCAGAGAGGCCATGTTACCATACATACGGTTACATTTCCGGGTTACGTTCTGGGTTTGAAATTAATTTTCCAATTTTCTAATAAATACAACTTTACCCGGGATTAGATTGACGATAGGTTTCCATGATTAAAAATTGGGTTTCTGCTAATCGTGGGTACCCTGGTTGTACTGTTTATCCCTTTGGGTATACGGACGGAAAGATTCTTATTTCTAAAAATAGAAAATAACGGTTTAGTGTGTCAAAGATTGTATGAATGCTCATCAATTTCGCGGGAATTCGATCACCGAAAGGACTGAGGCTTCTTATTAATATCTTAAAGTGTTCTCGTAGGCAAGTTAAAAAAAAACACGTTACAAAGCTGTGGGCAAGAGCTATTTAGATTATATTCAAAAGCATCATCAAGCTCGTATGCGCGAAAATCTAGGCAGAGATATAACCAGACCACTCAGACGAATTTTCTTAAGTCCCACAATGTGATAGGTGGCAAATCTATCGCTGACCGGGCACTTATCAATTCCCAGTTAATAAGAAAACTGAAAAAAAAAAACATTTTTTGTGCTATGATAACGGATTCACAGAACTGATCCGGACGAAATATGATTAGCGTCATTTTGTTTCTTGAGGAATGTCATTGTTTTTTGTTAAACTCACTGCTTATCATTTATGGGGCTTGGCGTGAAGATATGTATGTGAATAAAAAGCAAATGAAGGCACAGGTAAGTTTTAAAATAAAGTACATTTCAATTGTGCAAAGGTCATTGTCTTCTTCCACTAACGGCGGTTGCAACAGTTAATGTATTCTATATCGGGAAATGGGTGAATGGAAACCACAAAGCTTTGTGAGAGATCATACTCAAAAGCTCTTCCGTATTCCAATATTTCAATCAGTAATTAGAAAGTGCATCATTGGTTTGTTTGTGTTCTACGTTACACGGATAAATTGAGTTTCTTCATTTATTTCTTTCTACTAGTAGTCGCCCATTGGTCGAAATTCGATCACAAAAATTTTAATATCTTGTTGATAAGAACGCCATCTTCATTTCTTAAAACTAACTACTTCGTTTCCAAACAATATGGTGCGCCATCTGTGATCTTTTGTCGTTATCATCAATATATTTGTTTGTGTGTGTCAAATGCATGGTATTGTGGGTAATGTTTTATTTATTGAATTAATGTATTTGTAAGCATTATTATTGAAAAATATTAGCGTTCTGCACTTCTCCTACACATAAACTATACCTAATTGTGCCAAAATTTTATACTCCTGCGTCCAAGCAATTTTCGTAAAAGGGGTCCAAAGTTTTGGCATCACGTATTAATACATAAATTTGAACATATATTAACAACAATACTACACACAACATGTTATTCACAACGGTGTGATCCGCAAAAAGTGAGATTGAAAGAATTCAAACGTTCTTTATATAGCCCTAATGGTGGTGGAAGTGTGTACGTGTTCACGCCCATGTCCGTATAGATATAGACAGAGGCACGACTAACCAATGACACCAATGTAATTTAACACAATGTAACATTTCGGTTCAGAGTCCTAACTAAACCTTTGCAACGTTGTATTTGTCAGGAAATTGAAAAAACACATTATTTTTATTTTTGATGCCCGATCTCCTCAAAAAGTTGAGTCCAACCCCGGACCACCAGACCATAGTGGCGATTCACGATTAGAATAAAGAAAAATTTAAGCGGACTAACTTTATGGAAAACCGACTCAGTTTTCATTACTACCGCCTAGAATAAGGTCTTCAAGGTACAAAAATGTATACATTATTAGGTATTACTCAAATACAGGACCTACATCATGACCTGATATCATGATTCATGGTACTTCAAAAAAAATATCATCAAATTCTGTTCGACAACTCAATAAACTACTACTACTACAACGTACAGACGAATCGACAACCTCTTCTTTTGTAATGGGTTAAAAATAAGAAAATAACATTTTAATTTTTTACAGCTGTCAGTTATAGCTGTTAGGTGAAATAAAGTTTGCGTTCTATTTGTATCTAGAAATAAAATAGTAAAAAACATTAAGAACTCGAAAGAAAAGTATAACTCATTTACATTTTTTTTAGTTTTTGACATGGGCGTTAGTTAAGTTTAATTTTGCATCAAATTACCCGATTCAAAATAAAGTTAAATAAGTCATACGTCGCTATAAGCAGTCATGTCAGGGTCTTAGTTAAAGCGATTGTACCCTTTACTTATACTCATTGAGTGAGATTTGACGGCAATGAGGAAGGAGTTTCTTCATAAATAGGTATTTCACTTGTGCTCGTTAACTATACAAAATCGTACACAATAAGAGTAAAACTGCAAAAAACGGCTACAAATATGTTGCTGAGTGTTACTTCGTAATTTGATAATTCTTTTTTCGTAAGATAGCAAAAAGTTCCACAATAGTCCTATATAATTTTGTCAACATCTACTAGTAGTTTTTGAGATACACTTAATAAAGCATAAATGAAAATGAGGTCGTCAAGATAAGTGAAAAATGTATGCACTATTAAGTAGCTATAGTTAAAACAAAACACTATTCGGATCATAATAAAACTAATTTTGCTCGAATATTAATATCGTCCTCGGAATCATGACCTATCATTCTAGAAAAGATCCATAAAAATCGGTTGGCTATAGGCCCTGTAATCGCGTAACAAAAATAAAAAAAATACAGTCGAATCGAGAACAAAAATGTTAAAAATGCTATCAAAATCGAGTAATTTTACTCAATACATACGTACACGAAATTTAATAATTACAAACAAACTGCGGCAATCTTTTCTCTCGATGGCGCCAAAACTTTATACTTTTAAATAAAGAATAACTACTACTCCTTAAAGAGCGTTTACACGTGCTAGCCATACGAAAACTAGTTTTGATTTCGGGCCAAGTTTCCATACGTGTAAACTACGCCACGTAAGGTTATGTGCGTTGATTTATAGATATTAAGTGGAATTTCCTCTAGACTCAGATACATAGTAGTTGGCTTTGAATATGAAAATTAAATGGGTTTTCTGGTTATTATCTAAAATGTCTGTTGGTTGAGGATTGTTAGACCTAGGACATTAATTTCCTATTTTATTAACTTTCCACGTTCTTGTGACTGATACAATACAATAACTCTTTATTGCGCAACAAATACAGAAAAATTATTAATACATCAAACATCATTAACCATCAAAATAACTTCTAAAACAATGTTTTATATTAAATAATGATGAGGTTTAGGTATGGTTTGGTTTGGTGAGGTTAAGTTAGAATATGAAAGACAACGCACGCCGCGGCAGCGGCAGACGAAATGCCAGAAAGCTAATTGCTTTTTAGAACAAAGGCGTTAGGTTAAATTTGAACGGAAGCGACTTTGACCGTATATACACAAATATGTATTAGAAATAAAAACAACTGTAATATGTAATCAAGGCCATTGGACACATATCCAATTTCGGGCAATGCTGTTTTTTAAAACAATTCGAAAACACATCCACTTTTTGTTGCCCGACACGGGACGTAACCCGAGACCTCATGAAATCAATCCATCGTCGGATCTCAAGACCACAGAGGCGAAAAAGCATATGGTTCTAATAAGTTTATTTATTAGTTTTCACTTATCGCATTCAATCTCTCGCCTTTCATGTTGATATCCATTAGTTTACTCTCTGCTTGAAGTCCTTCATCAGCGGCGTATGTATTTGAGAGGCAGTTGGTCGGAACGATGCTCCCAAGCGTACCAATTTGTCTGGACGGTCAGCATGTCGAATGCGGCCAGCCAGCTACATCCCACCAATATTAACAATAATTATATAGGACCTGCTATACATTTTCCGATTTGTTCGTAGTCGGCTGGTTTGCCAACCACGTACCGACAAATTGGTGCATCTGTTAATAGTTTAGCATTATAAGCCTGGTGAAAAACTGAGGTCTAATGAGGGGGAAAAGATATTTCAGAGGTAACATTTTGGTAACTTTGATTTTTAGCAAGTATTTGTTATTTATAATATCTAAATCCAAAAAAACGCCATTTAATGTTCAACCCTAATTCTTGCTCTAATAAAAAATAATAACCTGTGCAACAACATTTTGAACATTTTTAACCGACTGCGAAAAATGTGGTTATAGATTCGACTTTTTTTATGATATTGGAATGCAAACAAGCAGACAGATTTGCTGATGGTGAGAAATTCACGCCACCTAGAGACACCAAAGGTGGTAATGGTGCGTTACCAACCTGAGGATGGGATGTTAGGCCTCGAGCAAAGGGAAGTTTACCGGCTACCTTACCCTCCAAACCGGAACACGTCATGCCTTCCAATATCATAAAAAAACAGTCAAAAAGCTAGACTCGCTTTGCATAATTCTGTGCTCATCAAACGTTATTGGGTATGTCAGAAAGATGATGAAAGTAGGATAAATGCGGTCGAAATGAGAGCGCTACGGAAAATCTGTGGTGTAACGCTCGCTGACCGCATTCGTAACAGTGAGATCCGAGAAGGAGTGGGATTGAAAGAAAGTGTTGGTGTTAAAATGTGAAAGGGCATGCTCCGCTGGTTCGGGCATGTGGAAAGAATGACAGATGAAAGATTGACAAAGCAGATATACAATGCGAATGTGGATGGATGTAGGTACCCGGGGAGACCAAGGCTGACATTTCACGATCAGATCAAGATCAAGGTGGTGTCAAGAGTGTCCGAAACCGGCGTGTTTGTATGAAAAGGGTAATGAATGTGAAGGAAGCGAGACAGGTTTGTCAGGATCGTGAGGACTGGGACTCGATACTCTCTGCCTACCCCATAACGGACTTGGCATGAAGATATGTATATGTATGTATGTATGTAAACAGTCGAACCTATAACCACATTTTTCACAGTCGGTTAAAAATGTTCAAAATGTATAAATTATTTTCAAATTACACGTCAATAATAATAATAACAACATATGATACAATAACGTCGTTGGGTTCTTCTATCACAAATCCTGTAACGTATTGTATGTAAAAGAAAATACTCTAACTTGTCATATATTTAATTTAAGGGTAAGTATGTCGAAAGTTAAATTACTTTCCGCAAGCCATTTTTGTAGGAATTCATTATTTGTGCCGCAAATAACCGTCTTCCTGCTGCAACTTTTCTTGTATAAAGTCTTCAGTGAAATAACAATGAGAGATATTACAAAGGTTTCTTACGTAAGGTTTTTACGGTAATCTTATTTTTACAAAGCTTTTACGGTATAGGAAGGCAGACTCAGACCATGATGGTATAAATACATGTGGCGTGTAGGCAAAGATGCTATTGGTGTGTTTCTAACTTGAAGTTGTTATAGGCAATTAATACCTGTTTTATTTTTCCAATCGGAACATGACTTTGGACGTAGGAAAATTCTATCAAAAAAATATCTTTACTCAAATTCGGAACATAGCAAATGAAAGTACTGATTTTGTGGATGTAGGAAAATTTTATCTGACAAAATATCTTTACGCCCGTATCAACGAAGCGGCAGCTAGAGGTATAGACAGGATTCCCAAGACTGGCCTAAGACACTAAGTTCCACGATGTGATAGGTGGCAAGCTATCGCAAACCGTACTAGTAGTTTTTGATTTTTATTTAATAATGCATACATTTTTCCTGGTGTTGACGACTACATCGCATATCTAAAGCACGACTAATAAGACAATACAAATTAACATGAGGCCGCTTTGAAACATTTTACCTGTACCATTAAAATCGTATCATATTACGTGTTACATCGTAAACATACAAAAAAACATGCAGTCGAAATGATAACCTCCTCTTTTTTGGAATCAGTTAAAATACAGAAAGAAAGCAGTCTGACCAGCAGTAATAGTGTTAGAGTATTGCAATTAAATTCCCATTTCATTGTGTCAAAACACAATACTCTCTCAGAGAGCACTTTTGTCGCTAAGTTACAGTCGAGTTTTGTAGCTGAATGGCAACAAAGTGATTCTGAGCTCAGACAAACACTATCACGATCTAGCTGCATCTTAACATTTTAATATTTCTTTGATGTCTCTAACTGAATAAGTGATATCTTAATCTAGGCATAGAGTATATATTTTTGTATACATAATTCTTCTGTTCGTGTGTCTGTCACTGAACTCCTTCTAGACGACTGGAGCGATTTGGATGAAATTTTTGTATGTGTTCAAGCGAATTCGAGAATGGTTTAGATTCAGAATTTGGTCTCCTGGAAAATGTTTTTTAATATTTTTTTTAATTAATAGTAGTTGTTATTTTGGAATGTTTTACATCAGAACCGACAGACTGCGCTACTATGGAAATATCAAATATACATAATATTTATAGTATATATAGTAGCTGTTAATGTCAAGCGATACGAAGTTTGCCGGGTAGGCTAGTAATATATATAAATGAATCCTCATTTCACGTGATCATGATGTGATGGACCAATTTTGCTGATTCTTTTTTTGTTACTGACAGGAAATTAAGGTTTTTACGAAAATAAAATTCTTGCGGATTCACAACTGTGCGACCCGGTGAACTTCAGTTAGCTGATGTGGTGAAAATAAATATTTTTCTGTAATTAAATTAATATGAACCCAATTAAAAAAGTATCTTTATGGCCGTATCACCAAAGGGGTAGACAGAGACAATACCAGGACATCCACGAGACTACACTAGCCGAAGACACTAAGTCCCACAATGTGTTAGGTGGTGAGCCTATCACCAACCGGACACATATACCATACCGAGCAACATTATTTTAATAGAAAATTGAAAATATGTATACTATTTCAGATTTTTTTGTTGCCCCACCCGGGAATCGAACCCGGACCTCAAGAAGTTAAGTCCGACGCCGAACCACTAGACCATAGAGACGACCAAATCCATTTAACAAGAAATATTAAGCCCTAAGCCTAACGAGCTTCTTACATTAGTTAAGTGTTGGTTTACTTTGACTGAAAATATCATCGAATTATGTTTTTTTTTATGATAATGGAAGGCAAACAAGCAGACGGATTTCCTGATGGTAAGAAATTCACGCCGTCTAGAGACACCAAAGATGGTAATGGTGCGTTGCCAACCAGAGGCTGGGCCTCGATGTTAGGCCTCGATCAAAAGTAAGTTTACCGGCTACCTTATCCTCCGAACTGGAACACATCATGACGTTACGGCGACAGGAATAGGTAAGGCGGTGAGTCGCTGCGAAACTCTACCACTTAGTCAAATGTCACGGTGTTAGTGACGATAAGTCTATGCTTACCTTTTACGAGCTGCCTGGCAGAAAGGCAGATGGTCTATTCTGCAAAGGAGCCCAGTCCAATACGCGGAAAATAGGTAAGCAAATATTGTTCCTACATGTCCTGCACTCTATTTTGAATCGACAATAGCACAACATTTCATTTAGTTTGAAATATTGGAACTCGAGTGTTCCTGTAGTGACTTTATTAGACGAGGTTTTGTGTCTGCCTGGCAGAAAGGCAGATGGTCTATTCTGCAAAGGAGCCCGGACCAACATGGGTATGATATTATTCTGTTATTGATTTATAGTACTAACTCGCTTCCCGTTCCGGCTTCGCTCGGATGGTAATTTTTTTACCATAAATTGAGATGTAAGCTATCCTATCTCTGAAGTTGGATCGAACTGCACATGATGTGCGAATTTTATTATAATCGGTTAAG
The DNA here is from genome assembly GCA_002245505.1 of Calephelis nemesis. Lineage (NCBI taxonomy): Eukaryota > Metazoa > Arthropoda > Insecta > Lepidoptera > Riodinidae > Calephelis > Calephelis nemesis. The sequence goes on from NJDD01000892.1 coordinate 266,896, forward strand.
TGGTTTAGGAGTCCATTGAGGACAAACATTGTGACACGAGATTTATATATATTAAGATAATATTGGTTGTTGAAGTTTGCATTTACACTTACAATATTCATGAATAGCTTTTAAACTTTAATACTTCAACAACAACAAACACAGACTTCATCCATGTTGTTGTTGAAATATTATACTTAGATAACCTTGCGGTTTTAGGTTTTGAAAAGCTTATTAACCTTTTAAAATTTCTGCAACCCCTAAATAAATCTTGATTACACTTCCCTGTATTGTTATTTATTTAAATTTTATTGTACACAAACAAAACAATGTGAGTACAAAAGGCGAACTTAATGCTAAATGCATTCTCTCCCAGTCAACCTTTAGGCTAACAGAGACCAAATATGTAGGTACCAAACAAACAAAAACCGAGAAAAAAACCAAATAAAATTGAATTTGAATATACATACAAATAAAATAATTCAGTAATATATAACATAGCGTACTATTTAAATAATGAACAGATAATTATAGATACAATACACATAACATACTTGATATAAATAAAATAGACAAACAAGACAAAATTTCTAACCATACATAAATAAATACGGTGATAATATATATAAATAAAAGGTCTGATGAAACAGGCATGCAATAATACAGCAAAAATGCAAGCTAAATGCAATTTTCAAATAGATATTCATATGTTTTCTTTTTGAATAGAATCTTATTCCTCACCTGCCTAATCGATACGGGGAGTTTATTCCATAATCTGGACGAATTTAAAAGAAAAGAATTAGATTTACTTAGATATACAGTTCGAACGATGTACAGGGATGGACTGAGTCTGAGATGACGATGATCGTAGGCTTAAATTGTGAGTTGGAGAAATTTAGATTTAGGGTTTGTTGGGTACTTAGGATCAAAGAGGATAATTATAATATAAGTATATAATATAAGTATAATTAGCATAAAATCCTGAGCTTGCGTCGCTGAGAACTAGAGAGCCATTGGAGCTGATCAAATTTACGCAAACAAAAGATGAAGCAAACAGCAAGCATTGACGCTATGGCGGCAGGAAAAGGTAAGGCGGCGGTACTGATCAGGGCAAGTAGGCGTAACTCTACCACCTAGTCAGATGTCACGGTGTTAGTGACTGTAAGGCTATGCTCGCCTTTTAAAGCTACGAAGCAAGAAAGCAGATATTCCCCTTTGCAGGATAGACTATCATCTATTCTGCGAAAGAGCCAGGACCAATGCGGTTAAAATAGGTAAGCATGCTAATATTATTCCTGTATTTCCTTCACTCTATTTTGAATTGACAATAACACAATATTTCATTCAGTTTGAAATATTGGAACTCGAGAGTTCCTGTAGTGACTTTATAAGACGAGGTTTTCTGTCTATAAAAGTAACAAAGGCCTTCTTAAGTTTCGAATATTCTACATGAAATCAGGACACGTTCAGCTATTCCTTAAATGTATTAAAATATTTAAAGTTTATATCTCTTCTATATATTTTTAAAAAAACTAACTGACACATATTATCTTTACGCCACGTAGCAATTAATTTACTGAAGGGGAAATTTTAAAGTTTCATTTAGTAAGTAGATTTATAGTGGTACTATTTAAATTATGCGCTTTGGCTATATTCGTCAAGCTTCGGAAATCCGAATGTATTTTAAAATATGTAGAGTTGTTATTACATAATTAATCATTTCGCTTAAATTTAGATTAGGTCAGCCAATTTAAAAATAAAGTGTAAAAAGTGTAAAGCCAAAACGCATAATTTAAATACTAGTACTATACCTACTTATTAGTTTCAACTTAGAATTAAAAACAAATTTAGATTTAAGTTTTACTTAGTTATTGAAACTCATATCTATACAATATAAAAAATTTGGTTTCTTTAAAAATATAAAATGTAATGTATCTTTAGGTCCATATCCCCGAAGTGGTAAGCAGAGGTACAACCAGGGCACCAATGACTAGCCGAAGACACTAAGCCCCACAATGTTATAGGTGGCAAGCCTATCGCCAACCGGGCACATATCCAATCCCGAGCAACATTTTTGTATAGAAAATTCCACATTTTCTTTTTTTTATTAGAAAATTGGAAAAACCAAATTTCTTTTTGTTGCCCGACCCGGGAATCGAACCCGGACCTCATGCAGTTAAGTAGAACACCTGAACCGCTAGACCACAAAGGCGACAATGAATGAATAAAAAAGGAAATGAAGTTGAGCCACTTGCCGGGGTGGGGACCAGCCTCCATCCCGTGGCCAGGTTGTCAATCTTAATAAAGTCTACTGGCTAACCTTCGCTGAGGATCCGAGTGCCAGACACTATCACCATCAGGTGGCAAGTAAAGATAAGTCATTGAAACCCTACATGGCGAAGGTGGTAGTGTATTATTCTATCTTATTTTAAATTCTTAGTAAAACATACAGGTATATACAATTGTAATTTAGTGCAATTACTACTAAATGTTTTCACATGTTTATAAACAAGTCAAATTATTTAGTCTAAATACAATAAGTTCGAACTGCAGATAGCAGAATAACGCACATAAAAAGGAAAATAAGTGGTTGTCTGCAAAGTCGGTTTACTGACGAAAGTTGAACGTAAGAACGTCATAAGAACGGAGGCCGATTGTGCCTCTTTGTCGCTTGTTCCGCGCTCTCGCTTGCACTTTAAGCCTTCAATGGAACGCCTCAGAGCGAGGTAACGCCGCATGAGTTTTTGGTGAGTGCACCCAATTCCATCGAATTATAAGACGTTGTCACGTCAATAAATTAACATCGAAGAAAAAAGGTACAGTTATATTATTAACATCACAACCTTATTTCCCGTATAGCAGAAGCAGATACGCAATAAAAGCTAAATAATTCTTATGGTTATTTTAAAATAAATAGCTTGCGGTTAAAACGATGGAACAGTAATTGAAATTAAATGATTGAGATGGAAGATTAAAGATCCTTTTCCATTACAGATTCTCGGTTTGTAGTCCTCAGGAAGAAGTCTCATTTTAAAATTGTTTATTACATTTCTCTGAGGCGATCAACTTATTGATGGGAAAAAGCTTTTAAGATCAAATTACTGCATGTATAAGACTCACTTTCAGTGTTTAAATACGACGAATGCTTTGAAATTGATAAACTAAATTAATGCTGTGATGCTTAGACAACTTTTTGATGAACTGCATACCAAAATTTGTTTTGTAGATAACTTTTTTGATTTAAAGTAAGTCCTAAAGCATAAGTCCATTTAATACATTAAATTTAACATATATTGGCAAGTATTTTTTTAAAGAAATAGTAAAATTGCATTGATAATTTAATACAATTACCATAAATAATAAGTTTTATGAAATGTGAAGGTCAATCAAATGGGTAGTATTAATTCTGAACTAGGAAACTATGTCGTTACTAAATTTCTTTACATCTAAGCGTCAGTGCTTGGAGGAATTCCATTCCACTTGCACTTACAACAACATATTTTTTATTATTATATTTTAGCCCACCGGTTTTGCTATTTAAACATCATCAGGGCTATAAAATATGACCTTACTAACTGACTGATAGTTGTTATAGACCTGATAATTCTTAAATAACAAAATCGATTAGTTAAGATATAAAAATAAAAATGTGATGTAAGAAGTACAAGTGAAGTTAATAATTTATGATATTACGTTACGGTGTTGAACTAGGACAAAGTCTCAATTTGTGTTCTATTGAACCAACTATTTATATCATTATAGCAATAGGTGGTAGAGTCTCGCAACTACTTGTCTGGATTTGTACCACCGCCTTACTTATTCCTGCCGCCTAATGTCAGCGCTTGCCGTCGTTCCGATTCGGAGGGTGAGGTAGCCGATAAATTTACTTTTGCTCGAGGCCTAGCATCCCGGCTCAAGGTTGGCAACATCCCATTTCCACCTTTGGTGTCCCAAGGCGGCGTGACTTTGTTACCATCAGGAAAAGGTAAAATATAATTAGAAGATGTAGTTTGGATTTCCATGGTCGATGGGGTCGAAACTATGGGTTGTCGATTTCACTATTTCAGATAAGGAATACAGTTATTAAATAAAGAGAGGTTTAAAAAAACATTTAACATACATTGCCTTTACCATGATTTTATGAGTTACGAGTTTAACTAAGAGAATAATTGTTTTTAGGCCAAAACCACTATAGATTTTGAAAGGAAAACTAAACAGAATCTATAGCAACTCATGGTAGAGGTTCTGATTTCAAAGGCTGCAGATGTCGTTTACTTATTGTTATAAAAAGGTGCTTTGTCCTGTAGACTATCATTGAGTGCTGATTTATCACTTTAGAAACGATTTCCTCAGAAGTGCTTTGGATTAATTAGAAAAAGATAAAATTTGTGAAATAGCCGAAGGCCTGTGAGTGCTCTTTGTAGATAAGACAAGCCCTATGGAATAATGGATCTATTAGCGTGGTAAGTCGGCTTGTGTTCTTTGTACATTATTGTGTTTTCGCTGAGATTATGTGATAAGGAAAAATGTATGAATAGTCGGTATAACTTGTCTTGAGATTATAATTACGTAATAGGATGTTGAGGAAGACTCCATTATTTTCTAAGCTTCTGATGAAAATGAATGCGTTTCAGGGATAGCTAGACTAAGTCTATTGTCTAAGGGCCAGGCCATAATACTGCGTTGTGACGTCGCAACGCAAAAACGACGTCGCACAGCTATCCGACACGATGTCGCAACGCAAAAATTTCAACAGATACGACATCGTACGATAAGAAAAAAATTTATACGTATTTACAGAGTTTTGCTTTTTCAACACTATTTAACTATTTAAAATTTGAATATAAACTTGTACACACTTCCTCTATTTGCTTCTGTTTATAAAGTTTTATCTTCGAATAGCGATAATAACATAAAGTATAGACTAAACGACAGCGCGTTGTCGTACCGCAGATTTGTACGTTGCGGCAGCAAATCGGAAATTTCTACGATGCGTTGTACGGCGTCGTAGATTTTTGCGATGCGACGCCGCAACGCAGTGTTGTCGCCTGGCCCAAAGGGTTTCACTATGTATTCGTACTTCCGCAGCGTCGATTCGAGCTGGAAACGAACTATCGGAAAGGACTGACGGAAGCGATTGAAAGCCGCGACTTACAGGGTATCTAGATAATGAAAGTACACTGAGCCGTGCCACAGACTACTTAGAGATACTACCGTGCAAACTACTGGACGTAAGTCGCGGACGTGACCTTGTGCGTTCGTACGTCCGAAAGATATCTGGTGCGCGGGATATTTATGTCAGCCGCAAGCGTCTGTGGACGGTATGTACACACTTATCAGTCGCCGCTGCATAAACCGCGGCTGATAATATGTTTCCAGTTTCAGGCGGAATATCTCTTGAGAGGTAACGTCTAATCCAGTACCAAAAAATACATGTCTAAGTTCATAATTTGATATTATTTTAGATACGCTCAGCGCTGTATCTCATACCTTTAGATGAGCGATTCTTGTATACATATATAAATATATAATTGGAAGCTCGGGATCGACTCTAACGATTTTCATGAAATTTAGTATGTAGAGGGTTTCGGGGGCGATAAATCGATCTGGCTAGGAATAATTTTTAGAAAATGTCATTTTATCCGTATTTAAACTGAAAGTTTTATTCGTGTTTAAACTGAAAAATATGACTCTTCCTGACATCTATTGACGAATAATAATACTATTTTTTGTGAGCAATAAAGTTGTTCCAGCAGATGGCATTGTAAAGGGACACAAAGTCAATGAGTGTGTGCTAAATTTTATATTATGGGTCGTACTTAAATATAATTTCCAAAAAACACAATTTATAAAAAATACCGAGCAAATCTCGGTCATCCAGGTACTGAGCTCATTATGTTGGTTAAAGCCAACATAATGAGCTTCAATTTTTCATGACATGTTTTAGTATTTAAGTAAACCTGGTCTACTCTCTCAACGCAATATGAGCCTTTGTTACTCATATTAATATTCAAGTTTGCTTGCGTTTTATACAATATTGAGTTTTCTCTCCAATACCATTACTTATTCTGTAACTAAGTATTAGGTAAGAATCGAGGTGTCGCAGACTCAAGGGTGGACTAAGTAAGTTGCGTACCTACTTAAAGTGTAAGAGGCTTAAAGTTTCGAAACCAAAATTAAATTAGGATATAAACCCAAAATTGGAAATTAGAATTGGGTGTATTTTTTTAGATACTCTTGAACGCAACAATAGTGGAATATTAACATTAAATTCCAAAAAAAAATTAATGAATCCAAAAAAAATACTTTTTGTTATAAACTTAATATTTATAATCCGCTAATACTGTGGTTAAATGACATATTATCCGATTTAAATTTCCCGTTTGCATAAAATCTATATACTAATAGGTAAGTGATGCCGAAACTTTGGACACCTTTTTAAGAAATTTGCGAGGACAAAGAGCATAAAATTTGGCACACTTATAGTTTATGCGTAGGAGAAGTGCAGAACGCTAATTCTTTTCAATAATAATGTTTATAAAGTACTTTAAATCAATAAACAAAACATTACCCACATTACCATGCATTTGACACACACAAACGAATATATTGATGATAACGATTACAGACGGCGCACTAAAAAAAATTGGAAACAAAGTAGTTGGTCTTGACAAATGAAGATGGCATTCTTATCAACAAGATATTAAAATTTATTATAGTCGAATTTCAACCAACGTGCAACCACTAGTAATGATTCAAGAGTAACCCTACTGACGTGTTTTCCAAATATTGCTATCTCTTTCTAATGTACTGGCCTTTCTTTCAGAGAGTCTTGCAACAGAAAAAATTATAGAGAGGCTATTAAATTAGAGAAAGTCAGCATTACTTGAAAATGATGTCTTTGTTGTGAATGTAAACTCCAGCAATAATAAAGCTTCATGATGTAATGATATCGCATATTGTCATAAAGAGGTAGTTATCGATTGTCCTTTATATACATACATACATACATATCTTCACGCCAAGTCCCTTACGGAGTAGGCAGAGAGTATCGAGTGCCAGACCTCACGATTCTGACAAACCTGCCTTGCTTCCTTCACATTCATTACCCTTTTCATACAAACACGCCGGTTTCGGAGACTCTTGACATCATCCTCGGATAATATTATATTTTGTCCGATATAACCAAAGAAAATCCTTTGGTGATAGACACGATATTTCTTCCCATCAAAAAATTCGTTTGCATATTTGTCCTTATATGTCACTAGCTGATGCCCGCAGCGTTGCCCACGTGATTAATAGTCCCAATGGAAAAGTTTTTCGGGATCTATCCTATGTGTTAATCCAAGTGAACCCTCTAAGTGTTTACCGAATTTCATGAAAATCGGTTCAGCAGTTTTTGCGTGAGAGTAACAAATAAACAGACAGACTAACTTCGTTATCAAATCAAATCATAAATCGTAATCAAGATAATATGGGACCAGCTCGCAATATATAAATAAAAAAAGAAAAAAAAGACTGTATATCATTGGCCGAGTAATTGGCTAGTAATATAAAAAAACTTAAAGTCGCATGACAACTTCTTCCTTTTTGGACAATAAAAACCCAAACCTAATTTCATTTCACCTATGCCCAAGTATGTACATAAAAGATTACATTACTAGGTTTCAACCACAGCTTCGCTCGCATTTAAGTCATTTAAAAGTGTCCTATTTTACTTTTTACACACCCCAGAATATATGCAAAAAGTTTCATGTCATGTTAGTTAATTAGTTTTCGCATGAAAGTGTAACAAACAAACTTACATTCGAATTTATTAACATAGTAAAGATTACACAAAACTCAAAAACTGTTAATCAGATCTTGATAAAGTTTATATAGATAGAACATACATGGAACAACTGTATTGGAATCATGGCTTACCTATAAAAAAAAAATAAAATGCATTCGTGGTTGGCCGAGCAATCACATAACAAACACACAAAAAATACGCTTTACGCACAAGTGTATGCATACACACACAAACACACATACACATACACACAAACACATAAACAAACGCACGTCAAACTTGTAGGAGTTGCCCCGTTTTTAGTCCTTTAAAAAGTTAGGTAATTCTCTACTTGATTACCCTTCAAATACCCTAAATTGTCGTTTACGTTAAGTTTGATCCACTAGTTTCTGATATTGAGTTTATTAAATCTACATAAAACGAGGCCGGAATAAATTGAAAACAGATTGTGTTCCCCCGATCTATTTAAGGCTATGATATGCGAGGGATGTTGGTAGTACGAGCTACGTCAACCATCGTGCGACAATTTTGTTATATAATAATACTTAATTTGTACAGTTTTTGGCACGAAGGTAAGTGGGATTTTCTTGTGATAAACACTAAGTAGTTTATATAATATGTTGTGTTAAAGTGTGCATAAATTTTTTTTTACTAATGTGTTGCCAAAATCCCGGTTTTTACAACGTCACCGGGCTTTGTGGGCCAAGCAGAGTGCGCAGTCTGAGACATCATTATTTAAATGGATTGAACTGTTCCCTACAACGCAAGCAAGAAGGGCTGTCTCCCTGAAGATCGTACTTCGACTTGGTGCTGCGTTCTGGTTACTGGGTGGACTTGATGGAGGAATAGTGGTTCATTGCTCGACGTAAGGCGCCGGGTGCAAGAGAGATCTTCGTCACCGTTTGTGTTTGGGTTGGGAAGCAAGCTTCCCGCGTTTGTATAAGTACAACTATTGCAAGTTTTTTGCTTAAAATTGCGACAAGGATCATCTCACTTTAACAGAAAACATTAGTCTGCCATCATTCTTTTATTCCACTTCCCTTGATAGCGACGTTCCATCTCCTCCGAATCCTATTAAAATCTTTGGCCATGTTTTTTACTTACAGGTCCTAAGTTATCAAGAAAGTAGTCTACATCAAAATTAAGATAATGAAGTTTAATGCTCATCGAATATCCGTTTTTCCAAAATGTTTAATCAATTTTTTTACAAATTCCACATAAATTGGTTTTCTCCAAAAACAAAGGCAATAGGAGGTCAAAGGTTTTACTCTTTTGACTGTTTTCAAATTCACAAATACTTATCGTACAAACTTTTACGAAAAAAAAGCAACGCTAAATAACTAAAAATACTGACGTGGTGTAATATTTATTTGAAATATTTTTTTCGATATCAACACCCCAAAATCGGTTCAAAACTAAAAGGAGAAAAACGGTGCGGACTGGTGTAATTATTAATAATCAGGGCAAGATTTTATTGGCAACCCATTTTTATCATATTTTCATATAAACACATAAACGAGATTTATTAAAGAAAATTAAAAATATATTGGAAAAGCAGGTATTGAATTTTGTATTTGTATTTGTATTGTATTTTGTATTTTTTCTAATGTAAATAATTCTATACATAAATTTCAAATGAAACCTAAAAAAATACTGTATTTATAATATTTAGAATTCAATGAAGATAAAAGTTTTTTTCGAGTTTTGAATTGTTAATTAATCTAGAACATTAATGAAACGTTTTTTTTCTTAGAACAAGACAAAACAAGATTTGATGGTTTAAGATGAATCAAAAATAGGTAATATCGAATATCATAGCCTTAAGGAAGGAATTAAGTTCTTCGTAGAAACGTTAAACATGTAACCTTTTTACATAGATTTCATTATAAAAGGTTTCGCTAATTGAATTGAGATTTCTAAATAATCGACGGCATCGGACTTAATTTCTTGCGATCCTGGGTTCGATGCCCGCGTCAAGCAACAAAAAAATTTTAAAATATATAATTTCAATTTTCTAATAAAAAATAATGTTGCCCGGGATTGGATATGGGCACGATTAGCTGTAGGCTTGGCACCTATCACATTGTGGAATTTCTTGGGAGTATCTTAAGCTAGTTATGGGTACCCTGGTTGTGCCTCTGACTACCTCTTTGGAGATACTTTTTTAAATATCGAATCAACCCTAAATATGAGGACCGAGATGCATCAATTACATCTAAAATTTCTATAAACTTTAAAGGAAGAATTCGCTCGGATTCGCTCGAAATGAAATAAACAGGATTTGAACCTGTATCATTTCGTCTCAAGCCGACGAATGCTCTAACCGTTTGAGCTACTGAGGATTCAAGTCCCGTGGCGAAATTTTCAAATCCTTTCTTTAAAGTTAACGCGGATTGTCTATAGTTTGTTTCTGGCCTTATGTCTCTGTGCTCTAGTCATTCGGTGTTAGCATTGACTAAGTATGTGCCTATGTCATAAAAAAGGCCTTATGTTTCGGATTCGATTTGGATAAGTGCTCGGTTGGCGATAAGTTTGCCACCTATCACTATCGTATCATTTAGCACTAAAAGTACCTTCTGACAGTCATGGATATCCTTATTGTAACCTCTGCATACCTTATCCTGCTACGGCCGTAACACTTATTTCTATATGTTACTATTTTATCTCACCATCAAAAAAACCATTAAGGTACTTATTTGCTGTCTTCCGTTTATATCTTACTCATAAGATTCTCGTGTCACAATGTTATTTACCGTACTCCTCCGAAACGGCTTGACCGATTCTCATGAAAATTTTTGTGAGCATATTGATTAGGTCTGAGAATCAGCCACCACCTTTTTTTATACCACAAAGTGACAAGTGTGACTTACCCCAAATTTTTTACTAAAATGACATTAAAAAGTAGCAGAACAACGTCGTCCGGGTCAGCTAGTCTTATATATAAAGTTATCGTTTCACGGTGTACGTGAAACCTCCGAAACGGCTCGATCTATTTTCGTAAAATTTTGTGAGCATATTTAGTAGGTCTGAGAATCGGTCAAATTTTTTATACCCCTAAGTGGCAAGTGTGACTCACCCCAATTTTTTTTTACTTAAATCATGTTAAGAAAAATTTAAATAGCAACAATGTCAGCCGGGTCAACTAGTTTATATAAGAAATGAATATCCAGTTCGCATCATGCTATCGGATGGACTAATTTTGCTATTTGTTTTTTGTAGTCTAAAATATTTTTAGAAGAAGGTCTTTATGAATAGAAAAACTGGGAAAATCATAGGAAAAATGGGAAAAGACTACTTTGATTTTTTTGCATATAAACTGTAAGTAGGTGTTAATATCAAGTAATAGGAAGTTTGCCTGACCCGCTAGTCACATATAAAATACATTTCCCCATAGGTCAACATAAAGAAAAATGTTAGTCTATACAAACAGTAGTCTAGTACACCCATAACTAGCCAAAAGCATTTATATTAAGTCATATGATGAAACAGTTCCTCGCCAATCCTCTATTGATTAATTGGGCGATTATCTAACTTCGAGCGAAATGCTATCTTTCCAGTCAAACTTAATACGCCTCCAAAAATATATGGGATAAAGCGGAGAATATATTCCTTCAAGGCGAAGAGGTGGAACGACCCATTGCTTTTAATGTATTACTTATACATTAATACACCTA
>NJDD01000892.1:278795-299487 GCA_002245505.1 Calephelis nemesis
AGTAGGTGTTAATATCAAGTAATAGGAAGTTTGCCTGACCCGCTAGTCACATATAAAATACAATTCCCCATAGGTCAACATAAAGAAAAATGTTAGTCTATACAAACAGTAGTCTAGTGCACCCATAACTAGCCAAAAGCATTTACATTAAGTCACATGATGAAACAGTTCCTCGCAAATCCTCTATTGATTAATTGGGCGATTATCTAACTTCGAGCGAAATGCTATCTTTCCAGTCAAACTTAATACGCCTTCAAAAATATATGGGATAAAGCGAAGAATATATTTCTTCAAGGCGAAGACCGACCCCATTGCTTTTAATGTACCTATACATTAATACACCTATTACTATTACTACCACTAAAGGGTTCAATTTATTCATACTTTAAAACTGTTTTCAACCGACGAAAAAAGGAGGAAGTTCTCAATTCGACCCGTATGTTTTTTTGTATGTATGTTTCGCGATTATTACGGTGTTTGTGGACGGATTTTCAAAATTGTTTTTTTAATTGAAAGCCTATACTCCCGCGGTGGTCCCATTATAGTTTGGTCTAGGTCTACATTAGCATTCATGAGAAAACTACATATGTTCCAAATTTGAAGTCGGTTTTTGCAGTTTTACTTCGTTTAAATTATGTAACATAAGTCGTGGGAACATTAGTTAGGCTTGTCACATTCTGTATCATTTGGAGGACTTCTTGCCACAACAGTTACACTGCTTACGCGTAATTAGCAAAATTAAGACTTATTTTATATCTGTAACTCAAGAACTGCTAAATCGATTTTTGTGAAAATTGGAAGTAGAAGTAGAAGACGAACACATGATAATTTTTTATCCCGTTCGACTGTGAGGAAACTAGGAAAAACCATGTTTAAATTTTTCTCATACAAACAAGTTCGCCGGAGTAGCTAGTTTTATATGTGATTCGGAAATCGCTAGTCGGATCATTATAAAAATTAATATGGGCCTACGTCGGAATCATTACCTACCTTTCCAAAATGTAAAAAAGTGAAACCGGTCGGCTGAAGAGTGACAAAGTTTTAAATTTAAAAAAATAAGTACGTATACAATAGAATTGCACCAAGTGCTGAAGATGAAGAGTTTCTATTACAATTACACTCACCTGACTTGAAAGTAACTTCGCTCAACAGGATCCATTCATGCTGGAATTTCAGCTTCATCATGATGTGTTTGGCGGTCCGGTTTTCCAGGTCAATGTGGATGTTTCTTGCGTGTTCAGACACTCTATCTTGCTTTGGTTCGTAGGAGATGTAATCTTCCTGCCATCTCTCTCCCTCCAGGGAAAAGTAGACTTCTGCTTCTTTGAAGAGCTAATAACAAATATCATTTTTTTAAGTTTGTCACCAAAGCAATACAAAGTTCAAAGATTTTTTATAAGTGCAAACACACTTTATTTTATACTTCTTATTTTTAGTTTTTTTATTACACCAAAAAAATTATTTGTAATTTTATTTGTACAAAAATATATCTTAAGCTTTGCCATATTTATGTATTTTTATTATCAATATCTATTAATACAACCGCCTCGTCGCTCACCCTAAATCCACCGACTAACCACGAGGCTCAGGTTTGATTCTCGATGGGGGCATATATTTGTTTGATGATATTTTAGGTGTCTGCATTTCTGGGTCTCTATGTATTTGTGTGATGTCAAGAATCTCCGAAACCGGCATGTATGTATGAAAAAAGTAATGAATGTGGAAGAAGCCAGACAGAACCTCACGATCCTGACAGACCTTTGTCAGGATCGTGAGGTTCTCTCTTGGCACTCGATACTCTCAGCCTAACCCGTAAGGGACTACAAAAAGACTGGCCAAATTCTAATGCAAAGGAGTTAAGGCTAAAATGATAATGCATTTTAATAGTTCTTGCCAAATTCTAATATTAAATTTTATAAACATTCATTTAAAATAGTCCGCGTTAATACTTAGCAACAACCACGCTTTATCGTACCTAGTATAAGTAGTGACGTCACCAGCCTGGCCAGCCAGCGGTCGGCGGGAATTAGTTGAATGCTTTGTTTACGTTGTAACCATACATTTTTTTAATTTTACGTCGTATAAAAGTTACATTTTCTTTTAATTTTTAGTTACTTCAAAAATCTAAAGCGTTAACAATTTCTAACCCTCATTTCAAAATTTTACTGGTTTTTTAATATAACCCTGTATATACAATAGCTTAGTTTTTGTTAACTAATCCTAACAACCTAAATTTTAATGAGGTCCTTAAAAACGAATTGATTTTTGTGATGGGAAAAGACGGTGCACGGTTGTCCTAAGACATTCGTGGCTTGTAGAAAATGATGTGATGGGTGCGTGCGGGTGTGAATGTGGAAATTAGCCGGCTACCCTATCCTTAAGTCAGAACATAACTTAGTCTTCTTTTGAATGACTGATGTGTTGCCAACCTCGCGGTTTTTACAACTTCACCGGGCTATAACATACATGGTCATTATAAGGGATAGGTAAGATGATAGGATCCTAGCCGGATTAGATGCTGGACAATGCTCTACCACAGGTGTTTTTTTTATTAATAGCCTCTTACGAGCAACCAGGTAGAGAAGCAGACAAATAGCTCATAGAGGACCCGAATCAGCATGAGGAACAAGGGAGTAATAGCTAAAATTAAATACCTGAACGTCTTTAGTGAACATGTTGTTAGTATGAATATCCACGTGGACGAAAAGCCTCGTGTCCGTGAAATTGAAGGTTATTTGTATCTCGTCATCAGTAGTCATAGACTTGTTCCATCCTACCCAGCGTGTTCCTGGGGAAAAACCATCTTCTTAACATATTTTTATTAACAAACATGGACTAATATAGAAGTAAAGTTGATAAACTCTGTATCACATTAGGCATAATAAAGATTTATTTATTTTACATTACCTTATCTATTCTGTGGTCTAGCGGTTCAGTTGTCGGACTTGACACTATAAGGCCCCGGGTTCGATTACCGCGTCGGGCAACAAAAAGAAAATTAGGTTTTTCCAATTTTCTAATAAAAAAAAACGTTGCTCGGGATTGGATATGTGCCCGGTTAGCGATAGGCTTGCCACCTATCACATTGTGGGACTTAGTGTCTTCGACTAGTGTTAGATGCCCTGGTTGTGCCTTTGCCTACCTCTTCGGGGATATGGACGTTAAGATACTTACTTACTTACTTTCCATTAACTTGTCAAAGATTATAACGTTATAAAATTAATCTACATTAGCCTCTATGCAAACAAAAAGAAATTGTGTTTTTTTTTTCATTTTTCAATAAAAATAACTTTGTCCAGCATTGGATATAGTTCGCGATGGACTTGCCACCTATCACATTGTGGAACTTAATATCTTCTACTAGTCGTAAATTACTTTTTTTTTCTTTAATAGCTATTCTCATGCTTTCCCCAAACTTCAAAGATTTATACTTTCAGAGATACTTAAAAAGTAGCTAGAAATTGTCATCAAACATTTTTTTACATTAAGTCGTCAAAAATTACTTGCTTATTAATATTTACTATAAAAATGTAGGTATCTAAAAATTTACGTACCACGAGTATCAGAAGGATCTGGAAGTTCAAAGTCATTTGGACCTAAGTACGAATCGGTCATTTGACCTAATCCATTTAGCATTTTCCCACCACGAAGTACTCCATCATAAGACAAATCTTCGAATTTAGCTCCCGCAGTCATAGCCTGCATATCTCCCCCTTGAGGTGCCGAATACGCAACTAGAGCCTCTGCACAAATACAATTGTAATAAATAAGACCGCCAAATGGCGGGAAAATTCGCATTTGAACACATATCAACGCATTGCAAATCATTCGCCTTATTGTGTAAATTTATGCCATTTGTACAGTAATACTAATTTAAAGAGGCAACATTTTTAGGTATGTGTTACTTTTTGTCACCAATAAAAAACGATGCGTTGCACTCCGGGAGTGCCGGCAGAAGTGAAAACTTGAATATTAACGTTGTGCATTTTTGGTATTTACGAATGGTTAGGGAATAATTTTGCGCGCATTGCTTTAATTATCAGTATGAAACTGACACACTATCTATCATTTACAATACAATATTCATATAATGTGCTATCGTACATAAACATGACAACACGCGAACATTCGCATAAGCGCCCTGCGCCGTCTTATTCGCGCGAGCACCCTGCGCCATCTTACGAATTTTCGATCAGGTCACGTCTCCTGCCGCGAGTTTAAAAGTTTTTGCCCATTCCAAAAAAATGCGCAACGCCGCTGAAGAAGTTTTCACTTCAGAAAGGTAATATGTTGTACTAAATTTATCATTGAGACACATAATCATAGATATTTCTAAATAAAAATGTGTGCGTGTACTAGCGTACACTCGTAAGAAGTGAAGAAGTGAAACTTCTTTACTTTACAGAAATTGGTTAAATAAAGTTTATTGCCAATCCCTACTCCGCTGGAGAAAGTATACTTCGAATCACGCGTGGTAGGGATAAGAACAAAGATGGCGCGTAACGGAAAAATGTGACTCGTAACGAAAAAACGTTGTACTATTTTTTTTTCCAACCCCGATAAAGAAGTTTCACTTCAAATATATATAAAATTCAAACACTTAAAAAACATATATCATAAAATATATGAAATGTGAAAGTAGTTAAAATAGCAGTTGTCACTTTGAATGAATGAGGGCGTAATAAGTTATTGGCACATTGCAAATGACGTACGCACACATGCGTAAGTTGCCTCTTTAAGATAGTTTAACTGTATTGAACTAAGGATACGTTTCTTTATGCCTAGTATTGCATGACTTTTTTTTGTAATTTTTGCAAGCGGGTTTCGATGGAATTTTTTGTGTCTTTCTTTTAGTTGTGAGTACTTAAGTATACATATGTAATTTTAAATTTCGTTTTACTGCAAATTTTACATGTATGTAATCTATTGGCATTGTTGATAGACCTATAATGAAATAAGAGCTTTCTCATACATTACATTTTTCATACCATACAAAAACTCATATTTGTATTTACTCTTACACGATAAATTGATTGATATGTTCAACGACATTGAATTAAAAAAGAATCGATCATTTAAAGTGCTGAAAATTACCAGAAATAACTTAAATACATTTTTGCGGTAAACAATCTTTTGTCTGTGATAAAATATACAAATGTTATAGCAATGTGTACATTATATTAGCTCTTTTTGTATACACTTTTTTGAGGTGAACGCTTGTACTTTTCGCGTAGACTTCATAAAAGTGTGTATATAATGGAATTTTACCAAGTGCCGACGATAGCAAGAAATAGATTCTAGCTCTTTTTGCATTAGATGTTATTATAATTTGTTATCAAGTTTAAAAAAATGTGTGTAATAAATATTGCACAACATAACTTTAACATTATTTTAATATATTGTTGTAAAACTTGTTAAATATAAAAAAGTAACAAAACTGATTTTGATATTAAAAAAAGGATTTGCTCTTTAGTTCAAAACTACTACTTTTTTGGTAGATGTTTTTTATTATTTTGTTTATTTAGTTTTATTTGATTTGCCCAGAAATAAAGAATAAATTATCGTATAATCTTTTATCAGACGCTACCGGTTACTACGACTACGTAAAAACTGACCTTGTGTAAAACGCTTCGTAATTAAGTGACTACATACAACTAACGGTTAAACATACAAACACGAAGAATCACTCAAAACCCACCTTTGATCAAGATAATATAAAAAATCGGAAAATACGAGGCTGGAAGAAGCATATCCGTTTTTTAAGAATGATTTGTTTTAAAAGTTATGACGCATAGCAGTTTTTTAATAAGACAAAAAATATAACTTTCTCTTTCGCTCTGCAAGGAGTCCCGGGACATCGCCAGCTATTAACGTTTAGCTTGTTGTACCTACGTTTCCAGCGGCAGCCATAGATTTCCACTCTCATGCACGCTGTCCTTGGATGAGATGCGTATGGAAAAAATCGGACTTTGGACGCTATGAAGGGAGCCTCCAATACAGTTTTTCTTGCCGTATATGTATTGACATTGCCAGGAATAAGCTGCAACAAAAGTTAATACAATGTAGTGTGTATGTATATGTATGATATATATATGTATATGATATGTATATGTATGATTTTGGAAGGCAAACAAACATAAAGATTTCCTGATGGTAAGAAATTCACGTCGCAAAGAGACACCAAAGATAAATTTGCGTTGCCAACCTGAGGTCCGTATCTTAGGCCTCGAGCAAAAGCTAGTTTACCGGCTACTTTATCCTCCAGAACGGAACACGTCAATGGCAAGCACCGACGTTATGGTATGAATAGGTAAGACCGTAGTGCAAATCCGGGCGAATCCATGCGAAACTCTACCACTTACCACTCTACCACCTAGAGTTTCTGTATCTAGAATGTAATATAAAAAAGTTATTTTTAAAATGACATCATTATCATAGTCCAAGCTATAGCTATTGTTCTGAAACACAGATGGTTTATGTTTGCCTAAAAGACACTCTACCACCTAGTATTTCTATATCTAGAACGTGATACAGAAAAATTAAGTTTTAAAATTGCATCATTATCATAGTCCAAGCAATAGCTAACTGTTCTGAAACACTGAAGGTTCATATTTGTTAAAAAGATATCTAGCGCGATCCATTTGTAGACAGATCTCCTTAAGGTTTTATACGATTTAGACTTTTAAACATTTGGAACTTTCATATTACGAGCTATAGAATATTTGACTATGCAAAACATAAAAAGAGCTATTAAATCCAGAGGAGATAATCACAAAATCAATACTATTTAATTTTAAAGGGTTTGAGCATTCTCCAACGTCTGGTCTAGCATTTCTCACCGCGCTGAGACTAATTTTGTAAGACGACAACTATCTTAACAAACTGACAGGATCCGATGATTATTTTAAATAGCCAGACCGTAGTAATTATAAAAACCTTATTTTATGCTTCCAATTCAAGTCGTATTTTTTTATGTTATAGGAAAACAAACAAGCAGACGGATTTCCTGATGCTAAGAAATTCACGCACCTAGAGACACCAAAGATGGTAATGGTGCGTTGCCAACCGGAGGTCAGGATGTTAGGCCTCGAGCAAAAGTAAGTTTACCAGCTGCCTTTTCCTCCTAACCGGAACAGGTCATGACGTTAGGGCGGCAGGAATAGGTAAGGCGGTGGTACCAATCCGGGCGAATCGCTGCGAAACTCTACCACCTAGTCAGATGTCACGGTGTTAGTGATGATAAGCCTATGCTCGCCTTTTACGAGCTTCCTGGTAAGAAAGGAAAAGCAGATGGTCTATTCTGTTTGAGAGTCAATTTGAAATTCAGATTATTTTTTGTCAGATATCAAGTAACAGTTAGAACTGTTGCATGTTTCTGGTTATAGTAAAATTAATATGTATGTAAAATTTTAGGCTGTAACGTTATTAAATAATATAAGTTTTTAAGACGTATCAAATAATCCCAAACATTATAAGTTCCATCATCAGATCGGCTTCATAATCATTTTACATTATTATTCGATTTACACATGTTTGCTAAATTTCGGTAAACGAAAAGTGGATAAAATTAATTTGCAAGATTCCTACCGGAGAAACGTGTTGTATACGTTACAAATTAATAGTACCTTGTTAAAATAAGGGTTTGAATGAAAAATATGCCTGGAAAAGGATTTTAAGTATAAGTATCCAGCAACGAATAACCTGAATTCACATTAATATAGGTTAGTTACAATCTATATTATGAAGTCATTTGTTTTTTATAATTTTTTGATACATAATACTTGTTAAAGTCGCGATGAACCAAATTTCAAAGTAGCCGTACATATTCTATGGGTGTTGAAATTAAGTGTGGAAAACGTTTCCGATTTTATAAAATTAGACCTGTCTGGGTTGTCAAGGATCTAGGTCTTTGAATTGAAGTAATTAGTTAAATTAGTGATGCCAGAGAAGTTTCAATTTTGGCCACGAAAGACTTTTTAATAGAGAAACTGGTTTGTATATTAATATTACGTCGTTATTTCTAGAATTTTTTCGTTAAGTTTGTATGTCATATTAATATTAGGTTTGTATTTTTGTTTATTACTCCTTCACGCTGAAACTGCTGAACCAATTTTCTTGAAATTTGGCACACACATAGAGGGTAATTTAATTAACGCATAGGATAGTTTTTATCCCGAAAAAATGTTCCTGTGGGACCATTTACCACACGGGCAACGCCGCGGGCAATAGCTAGTATGTTCATTAATCATGTTTGCAGTTTTGATTATTTCATAAAGTGTCACGAGTAAACCTGGTTTATAATTTTGATCGGACTTTCTAAAGAATATAATTTTTAATCTCAAACATCATCAAGTTTGGTCCAGTATAAGCGGATACATCTTAAAGGAAATGTATTATGGTAAAATAAGGTTTTATTTTATCATTTCAATTTCTTGTTTTTAAAAGCTTTTATTTTTTCTGATTGATTGGCAGAGATTGCTTTGAGTGATAACACTGACATTTGTACGTTTTCCTTAAGTCATATTTGTAAATATTTTGTTTGTATTCATATTGTATTATACAAAATAAATTATTAAAACATCGTACATTTCCTTATAGGGTGTATCATTAGGCGTAAGTTATATTGGTTTTATAACAAAAAAACTTTGGTAATTCTGCTAAGTACTAACTAAACTTATTTTAATTGTCTATCTGTTTCCAATAAAACATAAGCGATTACATATTTTCGGTGTGTCAGATTAGTCGGGACATATTAACTTGTGAAGTTTTCAATCACCGTTTTCTGGTTAAGAGTATAAAATTCTGTAGAAATGTCTCGTACATACTGATTGAACAATACTAAAAGTATTTTGTCTCTTTCTATTGCTTTCGTTGAAAGAAGATAGCGATAATTTAAAATTAGTTTAGTTGTGCGCAGAAGAATTAACACCATAATTTACCACGATTCAAGTTGGGGCTTGGAAAACTTACTTACTAATCTTAACAAGCCTTAGGTTGGCAACGCACTATTGCAGTGGATTTTTGTAACATCAAGTCATTAGAATACTTGTTTGATATCTAACATAATAACTTGCTGAAAATAGGAAAATAGACCCTCATCTGTAGGGTAGGTAGTTTTAACTTTGTGGCAACAACTCCAAGGCATGTCATAGGAACGTATCATTAACATCTTAGGTGTCTATAGGCGACTCTTGCTAGTCTAGTCTCTTGCCATTAAGAGAGTTGGATATTTGTTACTTATCTTGGAATATAAAAATAATGTTGATAAAAGAAGGCGTACTTTGAGGAAATTTATACTTAAAGCCGAATAAAATTATTTAATTTGCAATTATCCGAATCTAGTATCTGCTCGACTTTCGTGGAGTGCAGTCGAATTCACCTGATGATGCTTCGGTTACGAAGCGAAACGTACATTGTATGTTTGATAGTGTGTGTATTGTTGGTGCTAATAAAACAGTTTAGTGGCGTGTGTGTATTGTGTGGAGCTGGATATATTTGGGCTGCCGGTAAGTTCAATTCATTCATAGCGCACTGTCTTTTCTTTTTCATCATGCCATAATACATATACATTTTTTGGCAGAAAATTGCAAATTAAATAATTTTATTTGGATGAAAAGTAAAATATTTTTCCTAAGGATAAAAATTAAAAAGATACCTCACAAAAAGAACTTACCCTACTTCCATTGAAATCCTTGTACTTCACCCATCGGCTCAACGCTTGGCGCCAATACTCGACGGAATAGCTTTCAACAAACTCCACTCCCACAGAATTCGCGAATCTTCCTTGCGATTCGGTGGCTGTGATCAGATATTCATTGTGCAAGTTGATTTCAAGGTACTGTCTGCTTCCTGAGGATATGAGACCGTTGGGGCACCACGCACCGCCACGTATCTCAGTTCGAATCCTGTTGAAGAACAAAAGATAAAATCTTTTAATAATTATTTTACTTTTATCTATATATAACTGTGTAACTACCCACATAAACGGAACAGAAAGAAACCTCTGTGGTCTAGCGGTTTAGTTGTTGGACTTGACTAATTGAGGTCCCTGGTTCGAACCTGGGCGTTAAGATACTTATTTTTGATTTTTTTATATATATAACTGTATAACTACCTGCATAAACGGAACAGAAAGACATTAAAAATTTCACAACAGGCTTTGAATCATAAATAGCAAATGCTTAGCACACACATTGGGTACACGTTTAATTATTGTTTAAAATTTATAGAAATATGAGCCAGTTTGACGAAATATTTAATACACATCTCTAATAAAATAGCTTTCGATTGAAAAGTCCACATTGAAGTTGGTTAAGAAGCTTGAGATTTAATACTAGACAGAAAGACAACCACACAATTTTAATAATAATTTAAAGATAATAAGTAACCTAAAATTTATTATATCCTTTTTTAGCTTAACAAAAGAGGAGGTTATTAAACTGATTTGAAATCGAAATCTGCGTGTTTTTTTTAACATAATTGTGATGCCATTACTAGCCTAGTAAAAAGCAGATTTGATTGTTCTTTTTGAAAATGAAGTTTTTGAAGAAGAAGAAATCGAAGAGTGTTATAATTTGACTTGTCTGTATATGTTACACACACAAGACACATCGGATTCTAATGTATGTGTGTGTGTGTCTATAGCATCGTAATTTTAACGAGCGAACGGATTTAGATGAGTTTTTTTATTTATTTTAAAGCCGTCATAATCGAGATGAAAAAAAAAAATCAATGTTCATAGATAGGATAGGATAATGTCTGTGAGTTTAGTTAGTTTTATATACAAAAATCTGTATCTATTTCTCTCGATCACCGCACCACACCTTAAACGATGGACCAATTTCACTAATTCTTAAGAACCTTTCTTATGGTTCATGTACATTTATGGGACCACTTCGGAATCACCTACCAATCGATAAAAGCCCAATCAAACTCTATTCGTTGGCCGCGTAACAAGTATACAAAAAAAACGACGGATTGCATTCCGGAAGTGCCGTCAGAAGTGAAACTTAAATATTAACGTTGTGCATTTGTGATATTTGGGAATGGTCTGCGCCAACAGCAGACGCAGACATACATTTTCGCCGCGCCGTAGAAAGAGAGGGGGATACTTCCTCTCCTAGTCCGCGCCGGCTGTTTACTCTCCATCCGTCTTACGATTTTTTGTCTTACGAATTAGGTCACTTGTCTTGACGTGAGTTTAGAAGTTTTTACCTATTCCAAATTTCACTTCAATAAAGTGGTATTGAAAATCTCCTCCTTTTGCAGTCGTTTAAATGGGAGCACCTTCAAGTCTGAACGCACGTTTAACATAAGGCAAAATTAACGTTTAACTCCAAGTAAATAGTCTTTAGGGATTAAAAGCCCCGTTTGTCAACAGAGGGCCACGACTTATGACACAGCGACGCGCCCCGTCTATCTAATTTGAATATCTATACTGCAATCTCATCCGAGGTACAGTAAGGACAATGCGCACTAAACGTTGAATTAAAATCACTCCGGCATTATGTTTATAGCCGGAGAGCTCGTAAAATCTATAAAACGTTTTTGAAGCGCCTTGAAATTTTTCGTAACGTTGTATTAAAAAAGATACGAGTTTGTAATTTGTTTTCCATCTTAGAAAAAGCCTTAACGATAGCTTTGCTGTGTTTCCTTTTTATTCTGATTACAAATGTTATTTGCAATTCAGCTATTAATTTAAACATTTTTAAATAATTTAAAATTTCATAATATACATTTATTTATACAAACATACATATCTTCACGCCAAGTCCCTTATGTTTTAGACAGAGTCCTTTAACGTTTTTTCTAAGATATAAAACAAAATATAAACTAATCTTTTTAGTGCAAAAAATATCAAGGCGATTAAAAAAAGTTTTGTAGGTTTACCGAGCTCTTCGCCTATTACATGACACCGAAATTATTTGAATTCTACGTTTATTTATCTATGTTTTTTGACAAGTTTTCATAAAATTTAATCTTTATCTATGTGCATTACTCAAAGTTTTTTGTATTTTGAAACTGTAGTTAGAATAAATATTTTTATTTCTAAGTTAGTACACAGGTTTAATAAGGAATAAGTTTATTTTTTTTATAGTTTTACCTATACTTGATAAATGCCTCATTTTCGATAACACTTTTACTTTATAAATCTTGTTATTTTTCTCGACAGAAACAAAACTATATATATAAAGAAAGTATATAAGTAAGTGTAACACCACACTATTTATAACTTAAGAACGGCGGAACCGATTAGGCTGAAAATTGGTGGGGAGGTAGCTTTGAACCGGAAAAAGCACATAGGATACTTTTTATCTTGTTTGATTGTGAGAAAACTAGGAAAAACAACATTTTTATTGTTCACATACAAACTGAACGGGCGGAACGAAGTTCGCGGGAACAGCTAGTAGACAAATAAGTGACAAAAAACTAGACACAGATATTAAATGACGTATGGTAGCATTTCTTTACAAACCTTTGCGGTTTTTAAATGCCATTCTAATTCAATATTGTATTATGTGTTTAGTCGGTAAATAAATTAAAAAAAGATGGATTACTATCCATGAGTTACGATATAGCAAAGCGAACCGATCTATCTTATTTGAATATCTATACCGCAACTTCATCTAACGTGAAATAAGAACAAAGCGTTTTAAGTGTAGCATTAAAATCACTACGGCATAAAATATGTAAAGAGTTTGTAAATTTGAAGCTAGATTTTAAGCTGTTTAAATTTTTGCTGCATTTTTATCTACTTAAGCGAGTAACTTGAAACAAAAGCAAAAAAGTAGAACTGAAGCACAAAAAGCTGTACGGATACTTTTTCTATTATTTGTATATGATTATAATTACAATATTTGCAAAATAGGGGTCATTATTCCTGCCGCCATAACGTCCAATGGTTGAAGTTGACATGTTCCGGTTCGGAGGATAAGGTAGCCGGTAAACTAATTTTTGCTCGTGGGCTAACATCCCGGCCTCACCTTTGGGGTCTCTAGGCGGCGTGAATTTCTTACTATCAGGAAATTCGCCTGCTTGCTTGGCTTCCATTGTCATAAAAAAAATATTGAAATAGTAACATAGTCGTCTATTTAATTTAAATGTAGATGCTTTGTATACTATTCAGTGAAGTGAAATTTCTATGCACAATACATAAACAATAAATAATAAATATCCCTGGACAAGTCACACAAATTGAATCTAACCCTAAAGTAAGCAAATTATATGCTTGTGTTATGGGTGTTAGTTAAAGATACTAATACATAGAAATACTTAAATAGATACCAAAATAAATTCAATAAACACCCTGATCCGAAAATGCAGACATCTAAATGTTTATCACACAAATGTCTGCCCTGGTCGGGAATCGAACTCGAGCCTCGTGGTTGGTCGATGTAGTTATGCGTAAACGCTAGCAACTCGACCATTGAGGCGGTCATAATAATTTCAGATAATTAAGCGCAGTCAAACTAAAAATTTGGGTACCATTTCACGATTTGATAATTCTTTTTTCGAAATGGTTCCGAAAAGTTCTCACACACATTTTATCAACATATTATTGGTAATTTTAATATATTTTTATTCACTTAATAATCAATACATTTTTCACTTCAACAACAAGTAACTAAGTGATTAAATGAAATAAAACAAAAACCACGAGTTAAATTATAATAAAATTAGCCACCATTTTAAAATCATGACCTATTCAAAAATAATATCAAAATCGGCGAGCTATTGACTTAAATTCATAGAAACTGCTCTTTTTCAAGTCGGTTAAAAATAATAAGAGACATAAAATTTATTAATGTTATTTATGACTAGCTTTTACCCGCGGCGTTACACGCGTGATGATCTTACAGAAACGTTTCTCTCGTATGTGTTAACCGAAGTTACCTTCTATGTGCGTGCCAAATTTTATGAAAATTAGTTTACCAATTTTTGCGTGAAGGAGTAACAAGCAAACAAATATGCAAACTTTCGCATATTAATAATAAGATGTAGACAAAAGAAAACGGAACTAGCAATTAAACCAAGTAAATAGTCCTTAGGGATTAAAAGCTCTGCTCGTCAACAGAAGGGTCACGACTTATGACACAACTCGCTCCGTCTGTCTTATTTGAATATCTATACTACAATCTGATAATACATTTCCTCAGAACATAAGAACAATGCTCACTTTGTATTAATACCATTTGGGTAATATTTTATAGCGAAAGAACTCGTAAAATCTATGAAACGTTTTTAAAATTGCTTTAATTTTTCCTAACATTGTATAGAAACGGAATTTTATCAGATTTCGCAAGAGGGAAGTGTAATAAGTGTAATTTACTAAACAAGATTTTATTGGATTTATTTTGTAATAATGTTTATTATTTACTTTTATTATATTTCATTTTAGGAGCAATATATTTATTTTTTATAGACCATACAAGGGCTATTTAAATGCTTTTAATACCAATATATAATGGATTGCAATACAAACATATACCGCTACTGTGTCTTTATTTTTATTTGTTATGCGTCCCTTTTTGTACAGCAAATAATTTTAAAATCAATTTATTACAATTACCTATATTGTTATCGAAATTAAAGGTATGTTCTAAGTCTCTAAACTTAATTAATGTTGACTAATTCAAAAGTAATTTTTAAGATTTACTCCTTTCAAGCAAAATCAAATGTTAAATTCAATTATGTATTGCAATTAAATATCGTAAAATTTTTTGTTCAGAAAAAAATACAATTATTGTAACTATTAGTATTTATTTAACATTTTTAGGACTATACTTTGTCAGTTTTTGACATTTATTACACTATTATGACTTTATTGTAATGAGATGAAATTACATTTACATATGTATTTTTTACGGTAATTGTTTTGAAAGTTAGTCAATTATTTGTTATCTATTTAATTTTTGTAATGAATGCTTCTATTTGCAAATTCTTTCTGGCTAATGAACTGAGTAGTATTTATATCAACCCTTGGACTTCACAAAATAAATTTGACACGATCTCGACTCCTGGGTCAATCTGACCTCGACGATAAGGTGACAATAATCTTAGCATTTATATGTAAAACGATAGTTCAGATGCGCAAATGATGGATCTAATGCTTACTCAGTACGTGATTCAATAGGTTTTCTCATTAATGTTAGTAACAGGAAAAAAACTACGGGTTAGAAGACGTATTTTCCTGAAATATAGTAAGATAAGTGGACTGCAGGCAATCCCAAAGTATCCATATCAGCGGATTGAGTAGAGAAGATTTTATTGCCTACCTCTTTTTCAAATGAGGTTGTACTGTCGTATTCTCTAACTCAATTAAATGCAGATGGCATAATCAAGGTTACAAAAGAAAGTATTTTCTCGACTATAATCATTTGAATGCGTGTGCAAAGAAGTAACGGTGGAATGATCAGGTTGACGGTATTATTTAACGAGGCAATATCCACCTCAACAGAATTATTAAGGTCACGTTCAAGTCAAGTCAACATCATTACAAATTTCTCCATCCGTAAGCATATTTTTACCGTTTATACCTGTAACAAACCAACCCTAAATTGAAACTAAAACTGACATTCAACACCTACAATTGCTAAATGATTGAATTGTTATCTATTTAAATATTGTATAAATAAATAATAAATATTGTTGTCTATTTATTAATACGTGATGCCAAAACTTTGGACCCCTTTGTACGAAAATTGCGTGAACGCAGGAGCATAAAATTTGGCAAACTTATAATTTATGTGTAGGAGAAGTGCATAACGCTAGTATTTTTCAATAATAATGCTGCTAAAGCACATTAAATCAATAAATAAAACATTACCCACACTACCATACATTTGACACACACAAACAAATATATTGATGATAACGATAAATGATGGCGTACTATAAAGTTTGGAAACAAAGTATTTGGTCTTGATAAATGAAGATGGCGTTCTTATCAATAAGGTAATAAAATTTATTATGGTCGAATTTTGACCAATGGGCGACCACTACTTACAATAATAAAACAGCAAACCAATGCACTAACTGACTATTGATGCTACGTAAGGTTCAGATTTTGGTGCAAAATGAGATCTAAGCGACTAGACACATCCATTACAAGCAGCAACAAGCTCCACGCTGAGCTGTGAATACAAGGGTGGGGCCGCAGTTGTCTGAGACTAATTGTTCAAAATTTTGTTTTTAAATTGATAGCGTCTCATAGACCCATAAGTAGTAAACAAGGGTTAAATAAAAAAAAAATAATCGGTTTTTTTGAGCCTGTATAATGCCGATGATATGAGTACGATATAGTAACCATGTCTAATAAAAACTCGATTTTTTTTAATCAAGATTTGACATTTTAATCGGATAAAATTGTCAAAATAAATTACTCGATAAATTAATAGCCTTCTATTACGCTGTTTATTAGTGAGTTTGTTCTAATACAAATATAATAACTTTGTCCTAAGCCATGTAAAGGTTTGAACTTCGTTTCATGCTTTTTATTTATTAATTAGGTTTCAAAATTAAAGACTAAAAGAAAAAACGACGGGTTGCACTCCGGGAGTGCCGGCAGAAATGAAAACTTGAATATTAACTTCGTGCATTTTTTAATATTTTACACGAATTGCTTCAATTATCATGAAAGTATTATCACTTATGTGGTAGAATACAATATTCAATTATTGCGCTATCGTACACAAACATGACAACACGAATATTTGCGCAAGCGCCCTGCGCCGTCTTACGAATTTTAGTCTTACGAATCAGGTCACGTGTCCTGACGCGAGTTTAAAATTTTTTACCCATTTCAAAAAAAGTGCACAGTGCTGCTAATAAAGTTTTCACTTCAATAAATTAAATATTTTTATTAAGCACACTACAGCTCAATATATTATGATTAAATGATTAATTTTTAAAGTTTAGCCTACCTACATTTGTTTATATTTTTTTTGTGAAAGTCAGAAAAGACGTACAAGTGCCTTCTGATGATATTTCTCGACATTTATTCTTAGAAGTCTCAAAAAGCCCCATTATTTCTCGAACTTTGCTATAAGTAATACATTCGACGATTTCTAACACGTTTCCATGAACGTTACGTTCACGAGCTCTGAGCCTATAAATGACGTAGATGTTAAATATTAGCTTAGCATTTCTTACATCTTTGAAATTCCTAGACCCGTGAAGCTTTGCCGGATTATAGCCTGAATTCATATGAAAATTAAATTTTCTGTTACAGAATTTCTCAAATGAGCTTTGAGCTTTCCCTCCATTGTCTCCTACGAGCTTATGGGCTTACATCCAATGTGATGCCCTGTGTTAATTGTTTGAGCTAAGTATGAACGCTTTGTGGCTGTGGATTCAATAGTTTGACAACTCTGCCGTATCAAGCCACTTTGTAACCACATAATGACTAAATTCAAGTTACCGTTAGATAACTGATGTTCTGTGGTCTAGCGGTCCGGCGTCGGACTTTACATCTAGAGGTCCCGGGTTCGAACCCCGGGTCGGCCAATAAGAAAGTTAGAAAATGTGTATCTTTTCTAAATGTGTATCTTTTCTAACTCTCTCTCTGTGTGTGTGTATGTGTGTGTGTGTGACAGAGAGAGAGTATATTTTCTAATAAAAAATAACGTTACCCGGGATTGGATATTGTGACCTGTTGGTGATAGGCTTTTGCCACCTATCAATTTCTGGGACTTTATTGGCTTCGGCTAGTGGTTGGTGCCCTGGACGTGCCTCTGCTTTGAGTTTTCTCTCCATTGTCTCCTACGAGCGTATGGACTTACATCCAATATCATGCTCTGTGTGTTAATTGTTTGAGCTAAGTATGAACGCTTTTTGGTTGGTAGATTCAATAGTTTGATAACTTTGCCGTATCAAGCCACTTTGTAACCACATAATGACTAAATTCAAGTTACCGTTAGATTGTCCTGTGGTCTAGCGGTCCGGCGTTGGACTTGACTTCTAGAGGTCCCGGGTTTGAACCCCGGATGGGCCAGAAAGTTAGAAAATGCGTAATTTTTAAATTTAAAAACCCGTTAAATCGCCTTTGTGATCAAGCGGTTTTGA
Organism: Calephelis nemesis; assembly: GCA_002245505.1. NCBI lineage: Eukaryota > Metazoa > Arthropoda > Insecta > Lepidoptera > Riodinidae > Calephelis > Calephelis nemesis. The sequence goes on from NJDD01000892.1 coordinate 296,859, forward strand.
CTTCTAGGAGACCCGCGTTTGAACCCCGGGTCAGAACAAAAAAATAAGAAAACATGTAATTTCAATTTTTTAATAATAAATAACGTTCCCCTGGATTGGATATATGACCGGTTGGTGATAGACTTGCCATCTATCAATTTGTGGGCTTTAATGGCTTCGGCTAGTGTTTGTTGCTCATGGCAGCTCATTCTCATGAGCTAGCCTCTCGGCTAGCTTAGGTTATTTTAATTTAAATGACAAGCAACTTATTCAGATCACAATCGATACCACTAATTTATCTTTTCCTAGGTGCATTGTCATAGCAATGGCATCACAATGTCTCGCCATTCTCGTGTTCCGCTTAAAGATATCCTGTAGATAATAGTTGCATAATTCCAGGGTCAGCATACCCCAATTCATGTTAGCAACGCATTGCCCCCTCTGACGGCATATCTATAGACGGCAAAGAATTGATGGTAGGGCATTTGCAAAAATTTGTCGAGGTAAGGATCTACCGCATTATCAATTCCTTCTGTCATTATGTCTGCATTTGCGTCTGTAGTGTTACTTAGAAAGTCGGATATACTGTAATATTGCACATTAAATGCATAAAAATCCGGTTACAGACAACGTTGCACGTATAACATCTATGGTGTCTATAGACCATAATTTCCTCTTACTATCAGACGTGAAGAATGTTTGTTGGTTGCCTTTTTATTTAATTAAAAAGTACGAAAAAAAATACGATATGCCTAGGTATTTTTTTTAAAGTAATACCTTGAGCTCAGTGGAGATACACTCTGATCGTAGCTGGAGCTTGCGCTGAGAGACTCGTTCAGGATCATCCTGTTTTCCATCCCAAGTGGAACTTCACAGCTTCCTATGTCAGCTGCAACAAAAAAGTCACCATTAGTCTAATGTTTATTTAAATCTAAAACAATATCTCTGGAGCGTAACTGTTTGGTGTTGGACATGACTTAGGGGATATGTGGCTTGATCAGCAGGTCGGGCAACTAAAAGACAATTTGTTAATTCAATTTTATAATGAAAAAACGATGGCGGGTGGGTGGGCGATGTGTTTGTCACCTATCACATTGGAAGAAAAGAAACGCTCGTTTTGATAATATTAACATTAATACTATAAATATCTATTTTAATTAAATTTATACGCCGTGTGCAGTTTGATCTAAAAGATGGAATAGTTTATATCTCTCTTTATCTCAGACGAAGCCGTAGGTAACAGCTAGTCTCTATACTATTATGTACCTACGGACTTTGCAACAGAGTTTAAAGTATCATGCCCATCATTTTGATGCGTGGCGATCTACAATTGTGCGATTAAGAAGAACAACACCTTTATGGAATCAGTTACCGAGGGCGGTATTCCCAAAAAATACAACTTAGGGACCTTCAAGAAAAGAGCGTACTCATTCCTTAAAGGTCGGCAACGCATCTGAGATACTCCTGGTGGTGCGGATGTCCGTGGGTGGCGGTGATTACTTTCCATCAGGTGACCCACTTGCTCGTTTGCCTCTGCTTGTATAAAAAATAAAAAAGTAAAAATAAAAAAATCTCACACCCAGTTCTAAACCGAGACAACTCAAAAATCACGATTTTTGACTTCACATTGTATTAAAAGGAATAGAGTCTTAAATAAAAAATTACGATCTTTAAGTTGTCTCGGTTTACCTAGGTGTGCGACGAACATATCTAAATATCTACATATGATCTACATCATGGATACGTTATAATAAAATAACCCAAGTTCATCTTAAGGATAAAACCACAAAGGAGGGTCTAATAATAATACCGTGGCGAAGGTACACTTCATGCCGTGAGCAAAGAGGGAGGGCCCGAGTTTTTTGTTTATTTTCCTGTTTTTAATAAAACGAAAATACAATACGCGACGTAGTGAAGCACAAAGGAAAATTCTAATTCGGTTTTGCGGACGGCGTTATTTTAACATAAGTGTGTTTATTTTTCGTTACCTTTTTTGCGTAATCGCATTTCGTGATTCTTGAAAGGAAAGTGTGTTAGCTTTCTTACATCTGGAATATCGGACTAATTTTGATTGTCGAACGAAATTAAAAGCAAGAAAAAATGTCACCTGTAGACAGGATTTAAACCTATACCCTTTTGTCTGACATTCTTTTTTTTGTATTACCGGGCGGCAAAAAAGTAAAAACTTAAAAGGCGATTGCCATTAACACCGTGACATCTGACTAGGTGGTATAGTATCGGATCAACTCGGCCGGATTAGTACCTTCGCCTTATTTGTTTCTGCCGCCATGATGTCAGTGCTTGCCGTTGACGTGTTCCGGTTTGAAGGATAAGGTAACCGGTAAATTTACTTTTGCTCGAAGTTTAACATTACGCACCATGGCCACCTTTGGTGTCTCTAGACGGCGTGAATTTCTTACCATTAGAAATCCATCGCTTGTTTGCCTTCCAATACTGTAAAAATAAAAAACGATCAAATCGTTTGGGTTTGATTCAAGGGCCAAGATTCTCCGAAACAGATTTGTATGAAAAGAGTAATAAATGTGGAGAAATCTAAGCAGGAAATTTGACACTTGTTACTCTCTGCCCTGTCTACCCCGAAAAGGAGTTGGCGTGAAGATAATAAGTATTAATGGATTTACAGGACACA
>NJDD01000892.1:300570-325630 GCA_002245505.1 Calephelis nemesis
GTTAATCGGCTACCTTACACTCCGAACCGGAACACGTCATGACATTGTGGCGGTAGGAATAGGTAAGGCGGTGGTACCAATCCGGGTGAGTCGTTGCGAAACTCTACCACCTAGTAGGATGTCACGGTGTTAGTGACGGTAAGCCTATGCTCGCCTTTTACGAGCTGCCTGGCACAGGAAAGCAGATGGTCTTTTCTACAAAGGAGCCCGGACCAACACGGGGAAAAGCTAGCCAGATATTTTCATTTCTATTTCCCATTGAACCGTGTGGCGTCGCGACGATTATTTCCATTGGGTGTATACAGTTTTTTTGTACCTAATAAATAATAATTATATATACTACGTTCCATCCGGGTGTCCTTTGACACCTCTCAACTTTTTAGTTTCAGTTCCATAGGAGGAGCGATCACCTTTAATTTTTTTTGTATAAAAAATATTAATAAAATAGCTATCCAGTTTTAAAAATGAAGGTCTAATAGTTTGGGGATGCAACAAAAATCAAAAATGTTCAACAAAATCCCGACAAAACTTACATAGTGTTCGTAAAAACATTTCTTCGTTTCTTTCTTTCTTTGCTGTCATGTCAATTTTCAAACAAAAAATGATCGAAATAGTTCCATCCGTAAAAAGTCATGATGCTATAAACACACATATAGATACGTCATACTCATAACACCCCTCGTTTTCCGTTGAATATTAATAAAACGGTAGCGACATACGGACGGACAAACGGACACGTCGAATATGTGAAGTTTTTGTTTTTTTGCCATTCTCTTGAAAATTTTTATACGATAGTGGGTGATTGAGAAGCAATTGCTAAATTTAAAATGTAATAGCTACGTTTTTTTTTAACTAACATGAACACATTATTCTATTACATATTTATATTTGTATAATATGTGTATGCATGTACAGTACTGGTGGTAGTAATACTGGTGTCGTTGATCGATTCCCGACGAGGGCAAGCATTTGTGTGAAGCATAAAGATATCTACATTTTCGGATCTGGAGCTATATAACTATTTATATGCATTACTATCGTTGACAAGCATACAATTTGCTTACTTTGCGGTTAGATTTAGTTCGTATAACTTGTCGGATGTTTATTTATTTATATTTTGTTATTTAATTTTTTGCGCACTGTGAATCTACTATTTACTTCGTCGACTTCTTTTTGGGTGAGCTGAAAGAAATCTTTTTTCCTGAGCTAAGCTGATAAATGTTTTAGTTTTAAAGTTTATGTCATTTTTTGTGTACAATAAATGGTTAAATAAATAAATATTTTAACTGATTTGAGCTTAGAGGGTTTGGTATTAGAAAATGGTAATTATTTTGCTGAGCAGCATCTTAACTTATTTAAGGTGAATTTTCCAATTAAATAAAAAGTAAGTTAACTAAATAAAAAGCAAGTTTATACATTTAACATCAGTACGAACATGTCAAATTGTGACGTTTTTAATCAATGTTTTAGTAATGTCACATACCATTCAGTCTGACAGCGCTATAAGTGGTTTGTCTCTTTCTATTAATAGCGTTGAAAAAAGATAGCGATAACTTGTGGTTAGTTTAGAGGGTCTCGTCTCAGTGGTCTAGCGGTCCTTTGTTGGACCTCTTGAGCTTGAGCTTCTTGAGGTACCGGGTTTGATAAGCGGGTCAGGCCAAAAATGTAAATAATGTATATTTACAATTTTCTGATAAAATAACATTGCTCGGGATTGGATATATACCCGTTTGGTGATAGGCTTACCACCTATATTGTGGGACTTGGTTGTACCTCTGCCTACTTCTTGAGAGATATGGACGAGAAAATACTTTGGAGGATGTGCAGCAAATGTTACTACTATACTGTAATCCGAGTTTAAACTGCGCACAGATACTGATTGTGCTAATCTACAAACGCTCGCTTCTAGAAGCAATTATGTCATGTTTGCAGGTACTGTCGATGATAACTTGCCTTCCAAACAGAATATTCAGAGAACTTTGAATTATTTAATAATTACACAAGACCCTAGGGTAGACTAAAACTTGGCACTACATTACATTAATTGCTGGAAGCAACGTTCCTATTAAATATTCATTATTCAAGGTTCTCATGAAGTCCACTTGAATAACTTATTAATATTTAATAGTACTGAGCTCCCGTGCCTAATGTTCTGATTTAAAATTCTTACGATATTTAATATTAAAGCCGGGCACCTCCCTACGGGTTCACTGGCAACCGATAAAATCGTATTCGTTTATACCTAGCTGTTTCACGTAGTAAGCCACATAAATAGGAATGGTGTGGAGATTTTTAGAATAGAACCAGCAATGTAAGGCGAATCATTGGAGTTTCCGATAGGTGAGCTTTTATTCGAACTTTCTAGATATCTCACCTTACAAGCTCGATTGTTCATAAATTTTAGATTAGTTCCGCATTGGGACTGCAGTAGTTACGATTTTTATCTTGTATAGCAATTATTAACTTTTAATTTCTTTTTAGGAATGGCTTTCCACTATGATGAATAACTTATGACCTATTAATAAAAAATATTAAAGAACAATAGGTAGTCGCCACTACGGTCTAGCGGTCTGGTGAAGCATTTAACTCCATGAGGACTCAGGTTCGATAAAGTGTCGGGCAACACTTTTTTTTTAAATTTCAATTTTCAATAAAAAAATAACCTTGATCGGGATTGGCTCGACTTGCCACCAATCGCATTGTAGGACTTAAGTTTTCGTCTAGTCGTGAATGCCCTGGTTGTACCTGGTTGTGACTATCTCTTCTTTCTTCATTTTTGTTAACATAACTTCTAAGTATACCAAAATGTGCATTGTTAAATACTAGCTATTTACCCGTTACTCCGTAAGCGTTGAATAGATTTTCATACAAACTTTCATTCCCTATTATAGTCCTTAGAGGGTTCCTATTTTGAAAAAAGTAGCCTATGTTTGAACTCAGGTCTTGCCTATACGTATATTGTACATTGTACAAAGTACATTGACCATCCATGTATGGGATTTGGAGCAAGTGCTGTCTAGAATGAACATAATATGATGGATTAAGTATGTACTTGAGGCTAGAACTAGTCTGTAATATATAATATCATCAGGTAACACACCAGTTCGTTTTTATTAAAGTATCTTCACGCCCATATCCCCGAAGAGGTAGGTAGAGGCACAACCAGGGCACCCACGACTAGCCGAAGATACTAAGTCCCATAATGTGATAGGTGGCAAGCCTATCGCCAACCGGGCCCGTTTCCAATCCCGATCAACATTTTTTTTATTAGAAAATTGGAAAAATCCAATTTTCTTTCTGTTGGCCGACCCGGGATTCGAAGCCGAGACCTCATGCAGTCAAATCCAACACCCGGACCGCTCGACCACAGACGCGACCGTTTTTATTAAAATATCGAAAAAGTAGACACAACAGACGGCTCAATGAAGGTAAGGGAAAACCATTGCTAATGGTAATAGATATGACGTGTAAAGGGTGTTTTGTAAGAAAACAACCCTAGCAAATGCTGGGTGTAGTCAGCAAGGGGCTTGGTGTGAAGATGTGCGTCTGTGTGTGTGTGTGACTATCTTATTGATGGGGTCTTAAGCACGTATGCAAGTGAAAACCAGGGTTGAGGTAGATTAAGCCTCAACAAATACTGAGCTTTTCCCTGTTAGAAGACTCATGTAACCACGTTTTGTTTCTCTATTTTATTTTTACTTTGTTGTCCTTTATTTAAGTTGCATTGTTTAATCGCCCCTATGGTCTAGCGGTGTTGGATGCATGAGGTCCCGGGTTCGACTCCCGGGTCGGGCAACAAAGGGGAAATTTGGTTTTTCCAATTTTCCAATTTAAAAAAAATGTTGCTCGGGGTTGGATATGTGCCCGGTTGGCGTAGGTTTGTCACCTATCACAATGTGGGACTTGGTGCCTTCGGCTGGTCATGGGAGCCTTGTTGTGCTTCTGCCTGCCTCTTCGGGGCAGGCAGAAGCACACACTCTTCTGCCTCTCGTGAAGATACTTTTTTTGAAAACTCTGAAAACACGATAATCAAAGAACTATATAATAGGGCTTAGATACTGACTTAATCGTTAAGAAAGGAGTATAAAAAAATCACCATAGGAGTAAAAACCTCGGTAGCTCAGATGGTTAGAGCGTCAGATCCTCCTAGGTAGGTAATAATTACTAGTATATTTTCGAGAGATAGATATTATAATCATTATTCTTTGTTATCGTAACATGCATTAGGCACAAAAAGTTTGCAATGTTTTTATTGATATCAAGCTCTTTAAGTCGATGTTTGGGGCTTTCAGGCTATGTTGAACGCAGGTTAACGTGTAGTCATCGATGAAAAAAATATACCCTGGAGGTGGTATTAGGTTCCCGTAAATATATAACAAAACAAATGTAATTGTTATGACTTTAAAATAGACAAACTTTACACTCCTGAAGGCATCATACAACCTTATCAGATAGATATTTACACGGGCAAGAAGAGTAGAAAAGGAAGTTAGCAAACAATTTCAAAATGAATCGCTGCGTTTGATGAACAATCTAAAATAAGAAGGAAGAATCGTAATTGTTGACAATTTTTATACTTTTTTCGCAGAAAAACTCCTGTTATAGAAGTCTTTCATATTATGTGGTACTTTTAACGCAAGAAGAAAAAATGTAAAAGATAGTTACTCTATCAAAATGAAAGAAAGGTCAGGTGATAGGAAAAATGAACAACACACTGCGCGCTGCACGCCGTAAACCGTACGCCGCAAGTCGCTTACTTAACATTTCATACAATAACAGTCAAGTAAAATACTTCATACATTTATTTACGAACCCTGAAATAAAACCAAATAAACACCATTTAGTAAAGGTCGCGAACAAGAAAAATTGTGTTGGAATCTATGAAAAGCTTCGAATATTTTTAACAAGTAGCCAAGCTGACAAAAAAGTTAAAATAATTACTAACTGAATGTAATTCGTTCGTCAGATCGTTTCCAAAAATTTTAAAATTTGTCCCAATCACAGGACAGATACTAAAACTAAAACATCTATCAATATAAATAAATATTTATCATTTTAATTTTTTGGTTGTTTTTCAAGAGTAAGGATACAAGAATGTATTTAACTACCTCCTCATTATTGTTTGATTAGGCGAATGGCAAGGGATGTTATCCTTCCCGCGTTTTATTAAAGGTAACTTGTTGTTTATCTTGACTAAAGAGAGCGCTTGGAGGGTCATTTTGGTCCTTTTCAATTTTTCTCGGCTGTGGTTTCACTGCTTAAGGCCATGATATTCGAAAATACCTATAAATGTCAATAAATTGTATTTTGAATCAATTTTAATCTATCAAAAATTTGTTTTGTTCTGGAGTTCTCTTGATACAAAATTCCCTTGTCTTGTTGTTCGTCCCCGTACTCTTCCGAAACGGCTTGTCCGATTTACATGAAATTTTGTGAGCATATTAAGTAGGTCTGAGGATCAGCCGACATCAGTTTATTTCTAGTGATAAGGGTAACTCACTCCAATTCTTTTACTAAAATCACATTAAGAACAATTGAAACAGCAGAACAAAGTCTGCCGGGTCAGCTAGTATATAATAAGGTTTGTCAAACGTTCTAGATTAATAAGCCACTCAAAAATCGTTACCTGTAACTTCACTTGATTATAAAAAATACTTTTATACTTTTTCGGGGTTTATTTGAAATCTGTCAACCCAAGGTTCCAAAATTATTCGATAACTTATTATAAACAGAACAGTTACATTATTTTGTTAAAAAAAATCAATAACCCCAGACAAAACTTGGACACAATGTAGCTAGAATCATTCGATGATCAGCTTTAAAATAATGCATTATAATCGGTCCATACGTTTAAAGGTTATGATGCCTCATACACACAGACACAAAAACATACATAAAGTTAAAACACCCCTGTTTTCCACTGGTAAAAAAAGGTAATGACGCATTAAAGAAAACTCAGTGGCTACTTTTATAACTTTTTTTAATACAGTGACATTATATTAAAAAAAACCACGTGATGGTTGACGCAGTGAAATTGTCAGCAGTGCTCGCATATCCTAGCCTTAACTTCATTTGAATAGAATACGTATAAAGAATACGTATATATAGAGAGAGAAGTAAGCACAAAGAACATAATCTGTCATAATAATAAAATTGTTTCATTATTTTTTATTTATTAATTATTTATGACATTGGAAGGCAAACATATTTTCCTGATATTTAGATTCACGCTGTCTAGAGATACCAAATGTGGTAATGGTGCGTTGCCAACCTGATGCCGAGATGTTAGACTTCGAGCAAAATTAAGTTTATCGGCTACCTTACCCTCTGATCCGGAACACTTCAACGGCAAGCAGTGACGTTATGGTAGCAGGAATAGGTAAGGCGGTGGTACCAATCCGGACGAGACGCTGCGAAACTCTACAACCCAGTAGAATGTCACGGTGTTAGTGACGGAAATTCTATGCTAGCCTTTTACGAGCTGCCTGGCAGGAAGGCAGATTGTCATCACATTACTTCGAGTTTACGTGTTTACAATAATTCTCAATTACTCTTCTATTGTTCGGTTATTACACAGAGTATTAAATCAATATAAGACATAAAGTAATAATTACATTAATACGGGGCCAGGCATTTATGTAACAAAAATTTCAACAAAAAATGACTAATGTTCAAATACTAATCTATACCATGTTTCTCTTTCATTTGCCTTTTTATTGCTATGTCACTTTTGCATCATGGTTTTTAATTTTTTTTAGGGCTTATTTAATTATGTGGAAGTCAGTATAATAAACTCCAGATTTATTAGAAAAAACAAAAAATATATTTTTGGGACAAACTTTTGTTTTGTAAGATTTTTTTCTAATAGCAGACTTGAAAAAGAACTAAGTAAGTCCTTTAAAACAAGTTCAAACACGTATTATAGACTTGGAAAATAAAAAGACTATTAACGCCGCCATAACGTCAGCACTTGCCGTAGATATGTTCCGGTTGGGAGGGTACGGTAGCCGGTAAATTTACATTTGATCGAAGCCTAACATCCCGGCCTAGGGCTGGCAACGCACCATTACCATCTTTGATGTGAATTACTTACCATAAAAAACGCAACATTTTAGTAAAGCAAGAAATTCGTAAGACGGCGCGTGACGCTTGCGCGAATGTTCGTGTTGTCATGTTTGTGTACGATAGCGCAATAAATGAATCCCACCCAAAACATAAATGTGAAAGACTGCCAAGTTCGATAATATGGGAATGCTTCGCCTATAAAAGAAGTGAGATCAAAATAAGTACCAAGTTCCATACACATACCTCAGTTAAAAATAGTTACAGGAATGCACACTTGATTTTCCGCAGTTTCGAAAGTAGATTTTGAATAAATATCATATTAAATACCTGAAATTCTAATACTTACAGGAACACAAACCTGTTTTTCCAGAAGTTTCCTGATAACATTTTTTATTTTTTCTGTACTTTTTAATGATGTTACTTGCAAGTTTTTTTACACACATTGTTGTAAGCCTACTAAACGCTAAGTGTCAAGTATATATTTTTTTATTAAAACTTGCCAAGTGACCCTGCTTTGCACGCCGTATTTCGTCGCGGGTTCGATTCCCGCGACATACAAGTTTGTCTTGTGTCGGGCGCGTTTATCAATAATCTGGGTATACATGTAGGTACCTACTTAAATAAGTACTTACTTATTACTTATTCATTTTCACTCCATACTTATAGTGGATCAAAGTTACATAGTATTCGTTATTTTCGAAAGTGACTCACACTTAACCGTTTTTAGATTTTTACTTTAATTTGACTAAATAAAAACCTTCGTAACGAATTTCAGGTTGGTACTACCATTGGAAGATAGATCCATTTAGTTCGTTTTAGTTCCTTAGGGGTATAAATTTACAGCTTAATTGTTTTTGAAACTGACTCACACTTGGCCATTTTTAGATTTTTCCCTTTACTTGACCTAAAGACCTTGGAGGTAGGTCTTTAGGTCAAGGTAAAGGAAAAATTTCAAGTCAATACGACCATTGGAAGTAGTCTAGGTTTTTGATGAGTGAGTCAGTCATTCAGTGAGAGTATAGTAAAAATAGCGATTTTCTGACGTCAATATCTCAAGAACTGCAATAGGTATATTAATGAAATTTTGTATTTTAGATAAGTAGGAAGGTCTCAACACATACTAGAAATTTCATATGCGTAGATAGAATACATTTTGAGTTAAAGGGGGGTCGAAATTGGCCCGAAATAGTTCGTGTAATATAACCCACGGCCGGTGTGTCGCTTTTGTATTGCTTGAACTTGGCGGACACACTGCCGTGTGTCTAAATATTGTATTATACTACATAAATGACAGTACTTTCATACTGATAATTAAATCAATTCGTGTAAAATTATTCCCTAACCATTCCAAAATATCAAAAATGCACAACGTCACTATTCAAGTTTTCAATTTTGCTGGCACTCCCAGAGTGCAACCCGTGGTTTTTTTTAAATTCAATAACTCTCAAATTTTAAATAATCTCTATTGTGTTTGAAAAAACAGTAGCCTTTTCGTAAAAATATTGTCCAAAGAAGTGAAATTTAGATGGGGAAAGCTCTTAAATGTTCCAAAGCCATAAAAGATATTACGGTCGTCAGCAGCAATTGTAACTATAAACAGTTAGAGCTAGATTTAACTTTCATAGCGCCGTGAAGCAATATAAGCGAAAACAGTAAACGAAGTAATTACTGTTTCAGGAGGATACTTTCGGATTTCATTCCGAGTTTATGTAATCAGCTTTCGTGCAGTAAAGAATTATTAACAGTGGGGACATTTAAATACATTATTATACTATATTATTATTAAATACTAGCCAACTCGGCAAACTTCCTTTGCTTGTCACTCCGTAATCTCTGCCTAGCGTGCAGTGAGACTTTGCGTGAAAATATGTGATAGGTACTTTGAAATGTTCCTATGCTTGCAGAATTAAAGTTACTTGGCCTTTATTTGCTTAATATACATTTTCACTTACTCTCCCTTGGGAACCCCTTTGGTGAGAGTGATTCGGCCTGGATCACGGTCATGGTACGAGTACATATAAAAACACAGATACACAGACAAGCAGATAGCCAGAAACAGTAAAAGACAGGCAGACTGACAAAGTCTGACTGACAGACTAACAGATAGACAGACAGGCAGACCGGCAGAAAGAATAAAAGACAAACAGACTGACAAAGTCTGACGCACTAACTAACAGATAAAAGTCTGACTCACTAACTAACAGATAGACAGGCAGGCAGACAGGCAGAAAGAGTAAAAGACAGGCTGACTGACAAATAATGACTGACTGACTAACAAATAGACAAGCAGCCAGAAAGAGCAAATGGCAGACTGACTGACAAAGCCCGACTGACAGACTGACAAACGAAATAGAAATTACAAAAAAAGAATGAACAAATTGTTATTTAGTTTGTGTGGACCTCATTTAGGTAAAACCTCAAAGGGATTCCAACTATTTCAGACTGATCGTATGTAGGCATTTTGGTCCAGCTATCGCAATCATTTCATCAGTCCATTTGGCATTTGGTGTAATAGATATTTAGTAATCTTTTTCAACTTAAATTCCACAATTTTTTTACTTGACCTCATTACTATAACAGTATAATTTGGATTATACTGAATGGTAGTGTTGAGAAATTTATACCAAAATAGGTAAAACTGTAATTAGGTATTGTTTGCGATTGGTTTTGGATTCAATTTAATTCTTGTATTTTTATCAGTGAGAGCAGTGAAGAAGTAACAACAATTATATATTTATTTACATTGTAGCAGATGATATTCTAGTGTGAACCATATACTTATAAAGTGTCATCTATATCCGTTCAGTAGTTTGTGCGTGAAATATTGACAAACACCCATCCGTTCTCATAAACTTTCACATTTACAATATAACTTTCACAATATACTTTATACTTAATTACTTTTCACTACTACTTTTTAATAGGTGGTAGAGTTTCGCAGTTACTCGCCTGGATTGGTACCACCGCCTTACCTATTCCTGCCGCCGTAACGTCATGACGTGTTCCGGTTCGGAGGGTAAGGTAGCCCGTAAACTTACTTTTGCTCAAGGCCTAACATCTTGACCTCAGGTTGGCAACGCACCATTACCATCTTTGGTGTCTCTAGGCGACGTGAATTTCTTACCATCAGGGAATCCGTCTGCTTGTTTGTAGCCTATATGTTATTCTGGTGTATAAACTACATTCCCATAAAATTTTATCTAAATCAGTTCAGTGGCTTGTGCGTGAAAGAGTAACAAAGATACATTTATTCTTACAATCTTTTGCATTTATAATACTAAACCAATAGGATATATTAAATTAGGCTAGTAGGATGAATCCTCATTTTGCGTGACTATCGGATCACGCCCGGAAGGATGTACCGATTTTCAGAAGACGTTTTAGCAATACCAGGAAAATTGCAAGAAATCTGGGAAAACAATACTTTGGTTTTTCAAACTGTTAGTAGCTGCTTATGTCAAGCGATACAAAGTACGGGTCGACAAGTAAAATTATAAATACCAGAAATTGTAATATAACAAGTTGTAGGCAAGTTATTTTTAAATGTAAGGTCTGCGGCGTTATTAAATTCAAGGAGTGGAAGTTTCTCCCAAAAATGTAATATTTTCGGGCTAAAAAATATTCGAGTTATGAACTTTCATTCCTTTCATGCTTGACATTTGAAAATGTTACTTTATCAACCGACACCAAAAAAGAGGAGGTTATCAATTCGTTTGTATGTATGTCACATTACGAATAAAATTACGAATAACTTAAAACTACTTACTATTTGGATCGTGGTCAGATTGGATAGACTATCTTAGATCCAAATGTATCTGCTCGACCTTCGTGGTGTGCAGTCGAATTCTCCTGATGATGCTTCGGTTACGAAGCGAAAGTGAGTTTTTAGTAGTGTGTATATTGTTGGTGTTAAGAAAACAGTTTAGTCGTTTGTGTGGTGTGGAGCTGGGTATATCTGGGAATTTTATCTTCCGGTAAGTCCAATCCCTTCATAGCCCACTATTTTACCCGTTTTATCACGCCATAATACGCATACATACGCGGGAAATTGCAAATCAAATAAATTTATTTGGATTTAACTATGGATTCCCGCAAAGTAACTCCTTCTTCTATCAAGACTATCTTGGAATCACAACTTACTTTTATAAACCATCAAATTCGGCTCATTATTCACCTATATAATTTTATAACAAACAAACTTATTGATAACTATCTCCTTAAAAAGCAAGTTAGTTTTTTTTTACTCTGACGTTAAGGTTTTAAACACGTCTAACATTATTTATAAAGTAAAGACAGACATAATAAATAGATTTAGTTCGTATTTGGTTGAATGTAATGAGTATACTGCATTTCTGTCGGGGCGGCCATTTTGAAACGTCATTAATTTCCACCTAATGTCAGTTGCGAAACGAGCAACTGCGTCACGGAGCTCACTCACTACATTTCGTGTTCACAAGTAAAGTAATAAAGTTTCTGAACGGACATCACATTAAGTAATACAACAATTTTGGAGTTTATCGTTTCTGCTAATGGAGGAGTGGTTTAGGCAAAACCTTAGAGTACTTTTGTGTTTTTTATGTTTATTATCTTTTATGTTATTAGCTGTGCATGTGTTGGACTTGACTGCATGAGGTCCTGGATTCGAATCCCGGGTCGGGCAACAATAAGAAAATTGGGTTTTTTCAATTTTCTAATAAAAAAAATGTTGCTTGGGATAGGATAATTATGTGCCCAGTTGACGATAGGCTTGCCACCTATCACATTGTGGGACTTAGTATCTTCGGCTAGTCGTGGGTGCCCTGGTTGTGCCTCTGCCTACTTTTTCGGGGATATGGGCGTGAAGATACTTTTTTTGTTATTGGAAGGCAAACAAGCAGACGGATTTTTAGATGGTAAGAAATTTACGCCGCTTAGAGACACGAAAACTGGTAGCCTGAGGCCGGGATGTTAGGCCTCGAGCAAAAGTAAGTTTACTGGCTACATTATCCTTCGAACTGGAACGCGTCAAAGGCAAACACTGACGTTATGGCGACAGGAATAGGTATGGCGGTGGTACCAATCCGGGCGAGTCGCTGCGAAACTCTACCACATAGTCAGATGTCACGGTGTTAGTAATGGTAAGCCTCTTCTCCCTTTTTCGAGCTGCCTGGCACAGAAACGCATATGGTCTATTCTGCAAAGAAGCATTCACAAACACGGGGGATATATGTCTTAAGCTAGAAAAAGCCTTTACTCTTTTTTATAGATGTCTAGATACTATATTTTAAGAAATATTGCTTTTCATACTCTATAAGTTCATCAGCTCAGCTTGAAAAAATAAAAAAAACAGCTTTTTCGATCTGGAAATCAAAACTGTATAATCATGAACCACAATCACGATGGATTGGTACCACCGCCTTACCTATTCCTGCCGCCATAATGTCATCGCTTGCCGTTGACATGTTCCGGTACGGAGGTAGCCGGTAAACTAACTTTTGCTCGAGGCCTAACATCCCGGACTAAGGTTGGCAACGCACCATTTCCACCTTTGGTAAATGTGAAATATTATAAAACTAGCTGAAAGTGGCGTGAATTTCTTACCATCACGAAATCTGTCAGCTTGTTTGCCTTCCAATATCATAAAAAAAACGTTTTTTTATAAATACACGTTCCATTTAGTGATTCACATGACATTGTGTTAGCGCTATATATTAATAATCAAATGTTGAAATTATATTTTCTCTTTACTTCGTCGTAGTCGGATAAAAGTAAATCCCTAGTTATTGAGTAATACAGGTGTTCTGGAAGTGTGACTTGTTATTTTCGTTTAAATAACCTGTCAAACAAAGTTACATTCAATTAGGTACACAATGATTTATTGAACTGAACGAAAATATACCTTCAGTACAAATGTATCTAATTTCTAAAATATATCACAGCCTTTAATAGTATAGTATATATATAGCTTATATAGTAACTTCGTTAGCGACTGTAGTTGACTTTAAAATGATTTACAAACGCTTCTCTCATATACATGGGGTTTCAAAAGTCAACCCCTAATATAGCGAGGGTTGATTTTTGAAAAAAAAGGAAGGTTTAAACCCGGGCGCTTGCCTATCCTATATCACCAAAATCTGTTTTTATTTAGCGGTTTAGTGGTCCACGTATTGGACTTGATTTTATGAGGTTGCTTTTCGTTCGAAGCATCATCAGGAGAATTTGACTGCACTCCACAAAAGAAGAGCACAAAGCTTTGATGTAAGTGTAATTAGAAATAAGCTACCTATTAGAATCTCTACCAACGGTAAGGCGTAGTTCGCTACCCGGACGTGGAGCAGCACAGCAAACTACCACCAGCGGTCTTGTTGGTAAAGTGCCTTTACTCGCCTCTTATGAGAGGCGTGACAGTAAAGCCGACAGTCAATTCTACATAGCAGATCTAGACCTACACGGTATATATTTATCCCATTAGAAAATCCTTCCGTATTTTCCTCCACTAAAATTTCAGTTCCTAACAAATGTCAAGATTATTTTGGTTTACCCACAAATTCATAAAACTGGTTGCATTTTATTCAACAAAAAGAAGGATTACGTTTTAACATTCGGAAGCGTTTGTGTAAAGATAACGAATAGTTGGAAACATTGTGTAAAAGCCACACTGACTGAGCTTTATTGTTTAATTTTAATCCACTTTAATCTCAACTAAACTGTTTATTTATTTGTGTTAATGCCAAGCTATTTCTTAAACTCGAAATGTTAACCAACTTCAAAAAAGTGTTTTTTTCTGTTGTTTTGTATCCTTTTTATCCGTTTGTATCACTAGAGGTCTGCCCGGGCTTTGCACGGGTATAAAATATACATATAAATCTTTCTCTTTAAAGAAATCTTTATCTTTCTGTTAAAAAATTGCATCAAAATCCTTTGCGTAGTTTGAAAGATTTAAGCATATAAAGGGATATAGGGATAGAGAAAGCGACATAAAAGCCCGGTGAAGTTGTAAAAACCGTGAGGTTGGCAACACAATAATCATTACAAAAAAAAGCGACTTTGTTTTGTACTATGTGGTGATGTCGATTCGTGTGTTTATTTAAGCACCTGATAGTTTCAAATCACTGCCTCCAAAAAGATTTCGTAAAAGCTTTTCGACTGGCTGTTATATAAAATGTATCATAGTTTATATGACTTACTTGCAGAAAGGATTAATTGATAATGTATATAATTATTAACAAATAGGTATAAATGTAAGTAGAATATCCGTGTTGTTGAGGAGTTTGGTTCGCCATTTCTTCTGTTCTTCTGACTGGCTAGGTTTGGTACTATCACCGTTTCCAAACCTCGTCAGGTAGAAAAAGAAGCGGTGAAAGAATCCTGGAAAACCAAAATTCTTATTAGCTATTGTATTAATTAATATTGCCTGCCAGACATCAGCAAATCTTTGCCACTATATCTATAAAACTACTTATCTGGATTCAATTTGTATGGGACTCTCTAAATCAAGATCTTCCCTAAATAAAATTAATTACAATCCGTTTATAATTGAAGAAGTGATGGCTCAAACATACAAGAAACATAGCGGTTAATTAGCTAGGAGTACGAGAATAACGAGTAATTTATAAAATTTATTTTTATAAATTTCATTAAATAACTTATAAAATTTTATCTTTATAAATTTGAATAATTAATTTACAAAATTTATTTTTATAAATTATAAAATTTAATTAATTAATTTTTAAAAGTCACTTTATAAATTTAATAATTTATTTTTTAAAATACATTTTTAGATATAAAGTCCTGATTATGCAGTAAAAAGTAAAACCGGTTGGCTATAGCATAACATAAAGTGTATAGTGGATAAGTACAAGCGTCTTAAAAAAAAAGTTTGTATACAATGGAGTTCTACCAAATGTCGACGATAACAAATATAGATTCTATTCTGTACGAGAATAATTTGACAAATTAGCCAATAGTTGCATTCGCCAGGAACGTTAACAAGATTGTTTGAAGAAACATTAGCTATCTAAGTTCCAGAAACACTAAGTGGAGTTGAGGAAATCCAGTGACAATAACCAGCCCTAATTTAACAATTACCTTAAAGTTACCAAGACACTAATTCTAACATTGTTAACTATACACCTCTGTGGTCTATTAGTTCAATGTTAGCGTTAACTACATGAGGAGTCGGGTTCGAGTTTATTATAGTATTAGTTTACCCAGCGACCTTCGTTCTCTTGGCATTCTGTACTCTTTGTTGTATGTAAAATATATCAAATCCTAGGCAACGTCATTTTTAATAGAAAATTGAAATTATACATTTTCTATTTTTTTCTGTTGCCCGACACGGGATCGAACCTGGGACCTCAAGCAGACAAGTTCGATGCCGGGCCGCTAGACCACAGAGGCGATACAAGCTAATACGACGGGCTCGATTATAAAGTTAATTATAAAAGTAGTTGCTATATCGGGAAATAACATAGTTATATTTTGTAAAATTACATCAGCGAATGTGCTGCTCTAGGGCGGTATCGCTGCTGGTAGCTATAATTTCATTATACCGTACTAGACAATAAATAATACTCCAAAAATACACACATTAGTAGGGGAGTCCAAGAGGGATTTTAAGAATTTACAAAACAATTCAGCCTATGGTATAAGACATATACAATTTACCATGGTCAAACGTCTCCATTACGATTCAAATCTCTATAATGTAGAGTCTCGCGTGTAAGATAGTCTATAGAGTATTGGCGCCATCAAGGCACTATATGGTTACAGTTACTGAACATTATTACTCGTTTTTCGCAAATAACGTTCGGAAATCAATACTGACATTGTTGAAATTAGTGAATTTTGATGACATTTTGGACAATTTTGTTCTCAAGTAAAGTAATCGTTAAGAAATTAGTTTATCATGTATTTCCTTGATGTCACCAAATCTCACAAAATGAGTTTGAGTAAGAGACCACCAATTTACTTAATTTACTTTTTTTGAAAACTAATGACTAATTTTGAGTACCTAATTTACAATCAGGATTAGATTATTCAAAATTTTTAAATCGGGTTACTTGATGCAAATATCAACTTGAATTAAGGCAAATACTAAAAACGGCAGTGTACATTAGAATACCACAGGTAAAAGTGAGGTGCGTTGAATATATGACAGTTAGAGCTTATTCTGATGACATATGATAGTATTCATATTTTTAAATGAAGAAACACTTGTACTGTTTATATATGTATATGAATATTTGGAAGTTTTACCAAGCGCCGACGATGGAAAATATCAAATATATGATAGTACTTTACAAAAACAAATAAGTACTTTAAAAAAAATACACCTATGTTCAATAGCGATTACGGCAACCTTTTAGGCAGACATATTTCAGTTGTCGGAGTAACACTGACATTAGACTGCTATACTACCATTTGTTCTTTTAGTTTTACGACGCTCCCCATAGCGCTGAAAATATAAAATGTCACGTACCTAACCTCGTTTCCCGTTCACCATCTAAGCGACTAATAGATGACGATCGAGTAACTACACATTTATCGTTGTAGGTTCCCCTACTATAACACGACTTGATGTTACTCTGCATATTCGCCTATTAAAATTATTGAACTCCGCAGTAGAAACCCGTTCACATATTAGTTAGCTTGTGTTAGTTACTATCAGAACAAGGTTCTTATGAAGGAAAAACCAAACTGAACGGGTGAAAATTAGTATAGATTAATAAAGGAATACATTGGAAATGTATAAGGTATTAATTTAAATTAAAACATACGCAATTACAATTTATAATTACGTAAAGTTACATATAAACGTAGTACGCTTAATGAATGAAGCGATTAAAGCTTTAAAATATCGCCCTGACGATTACTCTAGTACCTCATTTTACGAATGTAATAAATGAAAGAAAAATATGTTCATAGGTGTGTTAGAGGGAGGCCGAATACCTTGCTCTGTGGGTACAATTTGTCACTGTCTCCGCCAATTTCCTCTTGTAACTAGTTTTTTCTTTGCGGAGCGCAAATTTAATTTCAGCTCTTTGTTGAACTGGTTGAAGTAGTTGTAGCTAGTGTTTGAAACTTTTTTGCTTCCGCGCCAATGTATGATTTCCTTTGGAATTCACATTTATTACTTACGTAATACTTGAAGTTTATAGAAAACTGTTTGGTCACGACTTTGACAGCGTAGAATAGTTATGATTTTTATACAAACTTTCATTTAAATGCATTCATTGAAGGGCTGATTTTTAAATAAAAATAATTTTTGTTTTATCACGAATTTTTAGTTTTAAGCACATCAAATTGGTTAAAATCGGCTTAGCCGTTAGAGTGACTTTCCCAGTTGTCCATCCAACACGTGTTGGTCCGAGCTCCTATGAAGAGTAGACCATCTGCCTTTCTGCTAGGAAGCTCGTAAAAGGCGAACATAGGCTTAACGTCACTAAGACCGTGACATCCTACTAGGTGGCAGAGTTTCGCGGCGACTCGCCAGTATTGGTACCACCACTTTACCAGTTCCTGCCGCCATAACGTCAGTGCTTGCCGTTGACGTATTTCAGTTAGAAGTGTAAGGTAGCCGGCAAGCTTACTTTTGCTCGAGGTCTAACATCCCGGCTTTAGGTTGGCAACGCACTATTGCCACCTTTTGTTTCCCTAGGTGACATGAATTTCTTACCATCAGGAAATCCGTCTGCTTGATTGCCTTCCAATATTAGAAGGTGTTATCATATTTATATACCACCACAATGTGGTGTGCAAATATTTTTTATCTTTACTTAAACTTTTTATTTAGATTTGTATCACATGGCTTTATTATTTGTTTTTTAAATGTGGCTAAGTATGAATACAGTAGGTATACTTTGTATCATTCTTTCAGTTTCTGGTCAGAGTTCATTTAGTCTTAATTCTATCACTATTCATAAATATGAATCCTCACTTCCGTTGGCCATCGCATCCTGCCCAAACAGATAGAAAAATATTGCTATTACTTTTATGTTGATTATGGTCAGAAGTTTACATCAGTCTTTCCCAAAGTGGGCGATAACGCCCCTTTGAGCCTAGAGGGGAGCGGTAAGGAAAAATTGAAAAAAAATTGTGTGTGTACTTATGTACACGCGTTAGAAGATATACTTTTTCGGCGTAATAGGATAAAAATATTTTTAAAAATTTTATCTTTTGCCTTATTTTACATTTGTAGACAAAATGACACTAACAATAGAAAAAAGGTATTTAATATATTAAAAGTTTTATTATAATGCATTATTTAGTTAAAGTTTATTTAATATTTAAGGTACCTTTTTTTGAAAAAATAAAATGTTATCTATAGCTAACTTCATCATGTCGGTTTTTCGTGACGGTGTGCGCGCGCATCGTAAAAATTTACCCTCATCATTTTTTCCTAACGCGCCAAAAGAAGTATAACTTCAAAAATATTTTTTAAAACTGCAGATGAAACAAATATGTTATTGTGGCGTTTGACGAGCGGTGGAGGCGATATAAAATAACTGATTTTTAAAATGGGCGTTACATGTAATAAGTTTGGCGACCTCTGGTTTACATGAAGATAAAATCCGGGAAAATCACAGGCAAAATTTTTCATTTTGTATGTGATTTTCCCGGATTTTTTCTATACTAAAACTAAACTATAATAAAAAAAAACTAAACTATAACCCATACAAGTCAATATTAAGCGGTAAAAAGTTCGTCGTTTTGGTTAGTATAACAATAAATATAAAGTCCTCGGAAAAAACGTTTTTAAAAATTTGTAGTTGTAGTACATTATTGCATTGCCGTGGCGTGTTTATGATAAACGTAAAAGTGTCTTCACGTCCGTATCCCCAAAGAGGTAGGCAGAGGTAGGCAGAGGTATAACCAGGACACCCACGTCTAGCTGAAGACACTAAGTCTCTAAATATGATAGCAACCGGGCATATTCAAGACCGGAAAACGTAGTTTTTATAAGACTATTTGAAACACATTTCTTTTGGTTGGTCGAGGACCAAACTCGGGATCTCGTGAAATTAGTCCCACAACAGGACGGTCTAGCACAACACAGTGGCGATTAACAATAAACAAGTATAATAAGAAAGAATTAAGTTAATCAGGTTTCCAAGGATCATGACATTTAGCACTCTATATTCTCTGCTCACCACGCAAAGAACGAATCGTGAAGTGTTTTTTTATGATACTGGAAGGTAAACAAGCAGACGGATTTCCTAATGGTAAGAAATTCACGCCACCTAAAGACACATCAAACTGCCATCAGACCGCCACACAAAGTAAATCAAAAATCCTTCCCACAAAAAATGATAGCTATCCCAAATTCCAAAAATTCCCAAAGAGAAATCCTGCAAATAACCGCGTATTCGTTGTATGGAGGAAGCCTTTTAATTTATATTTTCTCAATAGCCCACCTGTGTTGTGCTAGAGAGAGAGTGGCGATTAATAAGATGATATTAAGTATAGACCATGACATTTGGATCTCTATATCCTCTGCTTACCATGCCAAAAACGAATCGTAAAGTTACACAAAAATCGTTTAAGCATTAATCAAACGTCGTTCTAAAAATGATAGCTATAAAAAAAACAAAATATGTGGCACAAAATTCCCAAAGAGAAAGCCTATAAATATAACCGTATTCGTTGTGTAGAGGAAGCCTTTTAATTTAATATTTTCTCAATAGCCCACCGAGGGTAGGACTCAAGTAGCGTGAAATAAAGGGACGGGTATTTCCCACGGTTTGCCCGTTACAAGTTCCCAACACCGTTGTGGTTCCGGAGCTGAGCTGTCAGATCCAATCAACCGTTTCTGAAATAACTTTAAACTTCCCTGACTGAAATAGAACGGTAGCGGATTTTATTTTGACTCCTTTTAATTAATAAAGAAAAAAAACGAGGTTAAAAATGAAGTATGGAAATCCTGTTGTGCTAATGGCATAAGAAAACATTTGATATCCGACTAATTCGTATGAGAAAATAATAAGAAAAAATAATTTGAGCAAAACCATCTAAGTAGGTACTTAAAAAAATAAAAAAAAATAGTATTAAATAACCCCCAGTCGTCGTGTGGAGTCTACACATCAAGAGAGTGTAGGTTCGATACCGGGTCAGAAAACTTGTATTTTTTTATTTTAATTAAAAAAATAGTGCAGTTTTAGTATCAAATCACAAATACTTTATTGAATCAGGCGTTACTTTGCTGAAATCCATTGTAACAGATGTAAAATAAGCCTTTATTTTGCTAATTCCGCGTAAGCAGTGTAACTGTTGTGGCAAATAATTTTCCAAACGACACTGACTGTGACAAGCCTAACTGACGTTTCCACCACGTGTGATCAGAACACGAATAAAGGAAAAGCTCGGAAGCAATATCAATTGTCACGTTCTTTACATGTGACAACCCTACCTAAAGTTCCCACCTCCCACCACCGCGACCAGATCACAAATAGAGTCCGAACACGGGAAACAAAACCACTTGTCACGTCCTTCGCCAACTTTGTCGAAGAACGCACCACAAAGAACACCAAATCGCATTCGACGTACGTTTCGCCTTGACACCGAGGCATCCTCACTCGTGTGTCGTCGTTTGTACGGTACGGTCGAAGCAATCTCCTCCTGAGGATGCCTCATCCTCAGGAGGAGATTGCTTTCGAGCTCTTCCTTTATTCGTGTTCTGATCACACGTGGTGGAAACGTCATTTAGGCTTGTCACAATCTGTGTCGTTAGGAAAATTATTTGCCACAAAAGTTACACTGCTTACGCGGAATTAGCATAATAAAGGCTTATTTTACATCTGTTAAATCCAGATATACATACATACATACATATCTTCACGCCAAGTCCCTTACGGGGTAGGCACAGAGTATCGAGTGTAGGACCTCACGATCCTGACAAACCTGTCTTGCTTCCTTCACATTCATTACCTGTTTTCATACAAACACGCCGTTTTCGGAGACTCTTGACACCACTCTCGGATAATATCCGATTGATCTGATCGTGAAATGTCAGCCTTGGTCTCCCCAGGTACCTACATCCATCCACATTCGTATTGTATATCTGCTTTGTCAATCTTTCATCTGTCATTCTTTCTACATGAACGAACCAGCAGAGCATGCCCTTCCGCATTTTATCACCAACACTTTCTGTAATATCACAATCACAAATATAAAATAACAAACTGAAAACTGATAATCCATGAGTCAAAGTTAACATTATCTTTATTTATACTCGCATAAGCGTCCTCAAATATAAAAATAAGCTGAGAAATAAAATTCTAAAAGTAATATAATGTTTATTACCAAATTGTATTAGTTGAACAATAATTTGGGAGTTTTGGCGACATCGAGAGAAAAGATAAGTAAGCAACTAAGTATCTTCACTCCAATATCCAAGAACTGGTAGGCAAAGGTACAACCAGGGCACCCACAATAAAGTGATTAAAGAGGAAAGTTTATATGTTTGTTATACTCAGGCAAAGTCGGGGCGGACCACTAGTTTTAAATAATTTAAGCCCGATTTTGCTAAAATCTGATAAAATCGAGTTCAATTTCATAACCACTTCTAGATTTAGAAATTTATTTTTCGAGAGAAAATTCATTTTTCGGTTTTATACTTATAAATTTGAATTCAATGATGTAGTTGGTATATGAAAATTTGTTACCGATTAATAGGAGTTCTTAATGATTGTAAACCCTCGCTGTGAACACTGGTTTCCAACCGTCTTGATTCTAGATTTATTCTGATTGCTAAAATATTAGGAAAATAACGTGAAGTTTCCTCCACGATTATCTTTGTTAGAAGGCATATTTACAACCGTCTATATAGAATATCTAGAATATTCTTGAACGTCTTTCATTATTACTCAAAAACTTCTTGTCAGATCTTGATAAAAATTTTTTTAGCCATCTCGGAGTTACAACCTACCTTTTAAAAAGATTCATCAAAATCTGTCCGTTGTTGGCCGAGTAATCGCGCAACATATATAAAAATATACAATGGTATTGTTAGCCTCTTTTTCGAGTTGGCTAAAAATTGGTGAAAACTGTGTGAAAACATGGCAAAAATTTTTTGACTTTAAAAAAAGTATCTTCACGCCCATATCCCCTAAGATGTAGGCAGAGGTACAATAAGGGCGCCCCCGACTAGCCAAAGACACCGATCCCCACAATGTGATAGGTGGTAAGCCTATCGCCAACCGGGCACTAATCTAATATCGAGCAACGTTTTTTTTTTGTTAGAAAATTTAATAAACCCACTTTCTTTTGTGTTACCCGACCCGGGAATCGAGATCTTGCAGTCAAGTGTAACAACTGAACCGCTAGACCACAGTGGCTATTTTTTGAGTTTATTCGGAAAATACAGCAGTGGCGGAGAACTTTGTTTATTCCTCTTAAAACGCACCTTGTATTATAAGTTTGATGTTGATATGTGCGTGTATTTCTGCGTGCGTGTATGTCTGTATTATACCTTATGAACGGATGGACCGATTTTGTTGCATTTTTTCTATCAGAAAGACGACGCGATCAAGGTATGTCGTATTTTATCGAATCCGTTGATATTTTTATACTAATTCGCTAGTATTGTGTTCAAGAGTACATAATAAAACAAATTTAATATAAAGCCCGGTGAAGGGGTAAAAGTGGCGAGGTTTGCAACACATTAGTCGTTTTCAAAAAAATCCGATTCCAATTTCCAATTTGCATTACTGATTATAACAATATTTCAATGCCACCTGCATGTAAGATATTCTACACATAGTTCAACACAAGAAAATATACTACATAATATATATTTACAACTGTACTATACAAGAAAGAAAATTATTTATTTACGGAATATGTGTGCAAATAAGATGTTACAAATATTTTCATATTTATAAAAAAAATAATTTAATTACATACACTTTAAATTTAGTCCAATTATTTATATTTATAAATGGCTTAATTGTTTATTACCAAACAATTTAAAATTAATTAAATTGAACCCTGTCTACCGTAGACTACCTACAACTATACTACATATACTATTTTCAACAAAAGAAAAGTTAAAAATAGTACTGTAAGATACGAAATTAGATTCGATAATAGAATAGATACTTCAAACTTTGTTGTAGACGCCGTACAGATGGTATACGGAACCCCTTATACCGTAGTTACGGTGGCGGAACACAAATGCGGGTACTAAATCAAAAAGTTCGCCAGAACACCCCCATTATACAGACGGTAGAACATGCGCATAGTTATAATGTCCCCCCGGAGAGTAAGGGGTTCAGTATAGCTTATCCCAGTATTGGAATTGTCACTAGTTAAGCTTTTTGAAAGCTTTAATGTACGTACACATTTTAAGGCTGCTTTCAGACGTTTGCGTTTGTCGCGCGTTTTTATGACGCTTTTTATTTTATTTTGTTTTTGAGAAAAGGCAGCGAATATGCATGCCAGAACATTCCCCATTATACAGACCCTAGAACATGCGCATAGTTATAATATCCCCCGGAGAGTATAGGGTTCAGTTATAGCTTATCCCAGTATTGGAATTGTCACTAGTTAAACTTTTTGAAGCTTTAATATATCGTAAGTTTTTTTTATAGCTACATTCAGACGATTGCGTTTGTCGCGCGTTTTTATAACGCCTTTTTATTTTATTTCGTTTTATGACAAAAGGCAGCGAACGATGCGGCTCCTCTGATGGTAAGAGATAACAGCATCATACAGACAATATAGATGCTATAGTTACGTGGTTGTCCATCTAGGCCAATTGTTCAAATCTATAGGCAACTCGGAACATGACATTCTCATTATGATGGTAGGAATAGGTAAGATGATGTATCTCTACCAGGCAAGTTGCTACATTGCTATTGAATAGTATATTTTTTTATCTGAAAAATGGAGTTTTTTATGATATTTAGAGGCAAACAAGCAGACGAATTTAAAAAGAAAAAGGTGGTAATGGTGCGTTGCCAACCTGAGGCTGAGGTTATTAGCCTTCGAGCAAAAGTAAGTTTACCGGCTACTTTACTCTCCGAACTTAAATACGTCAACGCCAAGCATTGACGTCATGGCGGAATAGGTTAGGTAGTGGTGGTAATCCGAGCAAATCGCTGCAAAACTCTACCACCTAGCGATCCAATTACAATTCTCAATTCACCAACAAGTTTTCACCTCTGTGGAACTTTTTTAATATAAATCAATTTGATCATTTTGTTTGAAACTGGCGCTTTTTGGTCTGTCCTACATAAACTTTATCAAGATACTTATTTTTTGTTGAATTGAGTTTGCAGTACTTGATAATGTGTGTCTTTTATTTACTGATAACGACTTTACATTGAAATTTGTGTTTCGGAGCTTTACATTACTTTTCAAGACGAATGTTTCACTTGTCTTCCTGCCAGGCAGCTCGTAAAAGGCGAACATAGGCTTACCGTCACTAACACCATGAAATCGTACTAAGTAGTAGAGCTTCGCAGCGACTTGCCCGGTTACATACTGACACGCTACCTATTCCTGCCACCATAACGTCCAATGCTTGCCGTTTACGTGTTCCAGTTTAGAGGATAAGGTAGCAGGCAAACTTACTTTTGCTCGAGGCCTAACATCCCGGCCTCAGGTTGGCAACGCACCATTACCACCTTAGGTGTCTCTAGGCGGCGTGAATTTCTTACTATCAGGAAATCCGTCTGCTTGTTTGCCTTCCATTATCATAAAAAAAATGTTATTTACATTACTTTTTTAGATGATTACATTTTTAAAACACGTTAACCTGAGAGTTTTGGCACCAACGAGAGCAAAGATGGTTGAAATTTTTTCATAATTATTGAATTTCGTGTTGATATTGAGTAAAACTACTCAATTTTGGTGGCATTTTGTACAATTTTGTTCAGTGAAAGTGCACAAATGAAATAATCGTAAAGAAATTAGCGTATCGTGTATTTCCTCTTTGCCGCCAAATCTCATTACATGAGCTTGTGTAATGAGGCCACCGCATTACCCAAGAGCCTGACATGACTTACTGACGACT
>NJDD01000892.1:329983-350733 GCA_002245505.1 Calephelis nemesis
GACCATTTTACCAAAAAATATATGAATTGCTGCAATATTGCTACAATTCACGAAATGAATTCCTTTTAGATGAATTGCTAAAAGTGGCGGTTTTAGACCCGCAGTACTTTTGGTACATGAACGTGATGTATCGCACATCACCCACGGAAATATTTGAATTTGGAAAATCATTATGGTCTCTGACACCGCAGTAGGCGGTTAAGGGTTAAAACCACAGAAAACTAGTGATATTCGTAGAGACCAGTACTTTCGAAAATCTTATTAAAAACTAGTGCAGTTAGTTGAAAAAGTTTTTATGGTTATAGTTTTTCCAAATGACCAAACGGCTCTTGAAACCAGCATTCATCGTAGTTAGGTCTCACCTCTGCGAATATGGCAACTTGCCAAGTATTTTACTAGTAGAAGATCCAAACCTACATCGACTCACACCGAGCTGGTAATAGAATAAAACATAATTTATAGTCAAGTAAGTATATTAGTGATCATATTACAAGTGGGTTGCCTGAACAAATTCTGGGCCGAACATTTTTAATTATTTAAAAATAAATAATTAAATAAAGATAAATAAATAAAAATATTATTGGACAAATCACACGAATTGAATCTAACCCCAAAGTAAACAAATTATGTGCTTGTGTTATGGGTGTTAGTCAACGATACTAATACATAGAAATACTTAAATGGATACCAGAATAAATTTAATAGACACCCAGACCCGGAAATGAGGACATCTAAATGTTCATCACACAAATGCCTGCCCCCGTCGGGAATCGAACCCGAGCCTCGCGGTTGATCGATGTAGTTAAGCGTGAACGCTAGCCACTCGACCAACGAGACACAAATTATATTAAAATTTGAAAAAAATGTAATAAAACTGCACATATGGTAAAATATTTTTTTCTGTTATCCGATTCCGTGAAAGTAACTAGCATCGACAATAATTATCTGTTTATACCTGGCTATCCAGATATATAACAGGCAATCCAACTTTTGCAACTTCGTCTTATACCTACTTTAAGTCGGAATAAAACCGAAAAATTGCACCAATAAATAAATAAAAAAACATTTTAAAAGAAGAAAAAAACAAATTGTCCAGGATTTTTTGGCAACCCATTTTTAATGTATTTTCTGACATACTATTTACATTTTTAATATATTTGCTATAAAACGGGTTTCATTCTATTACCAGCTCGGTGTAGGTCGAACTTACATCGGATCTTAGACTATACCTTTTACAATAAAATATACCTATAATTTCACATTTCAGATAATTTGCGATTGCCACCTAGTTAGGAAGTTTTAACGAGATTTCTTTGTTTGTGTGAAACATAAATAACGTTATTAAGTGAAAAGATCGTTGTATGTGTGATTTTATTGAATTAAGAGAGGAAAGCTTGAGGATATTATTGAATAAATCACAGCATTGCGGTATGTTTTTAACCGCCGACTCAAAAAGAGGAGTGTTATAAGTTTGACGTGTCTGTCTGTGGCATCGAAACTCCTGAACGATTGCAGTGATTTCAATTGGTTTTTTTTTGTATTTAAGGTAACTTATGTGTGAGTGTTCTTAGACATGTTTGAAGAAAATTGATTGAGCCGTTTAAAAGTTGTGGGGGGTGAAAGTGGGAAGATTACCCGACTTTTTTTTTACTTTTTAAAGGTAAATTAATTTCTTGTGTCGGATTTTTTTAAATTTTTAATTTAATATTGTATTTTATATTATTTGATAGCGGACATGCGAGCGACTCTGTTGATGCTAAAAGCTCTTCCAGACGGATGTAATCATGCCTCCCATCAGTGTGACGTTGCTGGGATGTAAATTTAAATTTTTATTTAGAATTTATCGTTCTTGGATTATGCATCCGTATTTCCATAGGCATCTAGATTTAGAGATAACCTTCGTTTATAAATTAGATGGATGTGACTGATCTATCGTTATCTATGGTAGACTTTCTCACGTCTACCGGCTATGCTACCCTTACGCTATAGGTTTACCGCCTGTGACATCTAACTAGGTATATCTGTAGCTGTTATTCTGTACCTTCACGCCCTAAAAGGTAGGCATAGTCACAGCCAGGTAAAGGTAGACATAAAACTCTATGTCCCACAAAGTAATAAGTGACAAGCCTATCGCCATCCGGGCACATATCCAATCCCGGTCAACTTGATCTTTATTATAAAATTGAAAATACTAGTATTTTTGTGTTGCTTAACCCGGGGATTGAAATTGGCACCTCAACAATTCAAGTGCAATGGTGGACCGCTAGACCAGAGGCGATTTTATTCAGTGTTAAACACTTGTTTAAAGAGTGTTTAATTTTTTACATAGCAAAATGAAATATCCATTGATAACTAGATTACTATCAATTTCCTTGGAATATTTCGGCACGTCACTCTCTAATATTAAAAAAAAGGCAAAACAATGGGCACAAAAACCTGAAAGCAAGAGAATGATGATTTTGAGGTTCCAAATTGGATGCTGATGACACAAGATTTAATCTGGTGACATTGCCCTAACATTGATATAATATGGCCTTTGACAGATTTTATTTAATCATGGCGTATAAAGGGTGGGACTTTTGAAGAGCCATTATCAATATAGCTGTCAAGTACAGGATGCTTTTAACTGGCCATAAAAATACTCACAATACCAACAAGGTTTTATTAAACTTTCTATTTCTATGGTCGTGAAGTGTTACGTATTTTTTTTGTTACTGGAAGGCAAACAAGCGGACGGATTTCCTGATGGTAAGAAATTCACGCCGCCTAGTGACACCAAAGGTGGTAATGGTGCGTTGCCAACCTAAGGCCGTGATGTTAGACCCGAGCAAAAGTAAGATACCGGACGATAAATATAGTATTAATTTTTTAGTTATATAAAATTGGTAGTAATTCAGCTTATTTATACACCCACTTATTTTGTATATGTAGACAGCAGACATACATATCTGATGAAACGAAAAGAAAATAGATGGAACATTTAAGACATATCAGATTAAAAGTATATAGAAATGTTACGTTCAAAATAAACTGACAACACATGTTTGGTCTCTTTCTTATACTGTCATTAAAAGAAGACAGCGATAACTTAGAATCAGTTTAGTGAACAAAAAATTACCACTACTGGCTATCAGTGTATAAAGTTTTTGGTAGGAAACACAATATTCTAACAGCGTAGTGCCCATTAGTAGATACTGCTGCAAATGCAAAATTCGATTCAAGATATTTTTAGAAAAGCTTTCGAATTCCTTTTAGCCGTTTTTCTTGAATGTTTGAATAGTACATCTATTTTAAAATGCTCTATGAATTTCGGCTTACACTTGTGGATTTGTATTGGAAAATATGAAAGACTTGTCTAGAAATATGTTGCCAGCGGCATCGACCGCCCGCCTTTTAAAAAATGTAAAATATTGAAAGGGGCCGTCTTAGGCGCAAGTACCCTACTGTCGTTACGGTACTGAATATTCTTGAAGAACCCCGTTTTGGTCCGGGACCTCTGCCTAGAATAGATTATCTGCCACCCTGCCAAGCAATTCGAAGAAAACAGCATAGGTTAACTTGGGTCATTGTCAAAAATATCACATAGTGCTGTGCAGCAGTAGCAGCAGCAGCCCGGGTGACGATCCACCTATACTTATCTATAATATCTAGAGAAGTGTTGCTTGTTCTTTTGTCACAAATACAAATGTTCTTTCTATAGAACTGCAAGCAATATTTCAATGAATGATTTTTAAATATGTCGATATTCTTTGAATCGAACACGCTTTATACTGAAATAAAGGATATTAATAGAAAGTCAGAATAGTGAAATGAAAATCTCGTCTAGATATATTGGTTTCAGTTTTTCAATTTTATCCTATGCACTATAAGAGTTGTATTTGTGAATAGAAAAGAATCCAGAAAAAATGGCAAAATTTCAACAGAAAATGACGATGACGTTTTTAATAGAAACAAACTTGACGTTTCTAAACGTATACCTTTTTGATTGATTGTTGGTCTTTTACAGTTTACCAAGGCTACTACATGTTTTAATGAGGTTTAAACTTTTTAAAAGCTGGAGCTAGATTTGTGGATCAAAAAATTTCAACAAAAAAATGTTTTAAACAAGCTTGACGTTTCTAAACGTAAATCTTTTTGATTGGTTGTTGGTTTACTACAGTTTACCAAGACTACTACATGTTTTGATGAGGTTTTGAATTTTTAAAAAATGGAGCTAGATTTGAAAATATTTTAATAGAAAATATTTAAATAGTAACAGAAAATCATGATGACGTTTTTAACAGAAAAAAGCTTGACGTTTTTAAGCGTAAATCTTAAACGTTGTTTATTTATTACCGTTTGCCAAGACGACTAAATTATCAGTTTTAATGAGGTTTAACTTGTTTAAAATATAAAAAGCTAGATTTGTTGATCGAAAATATTGTCACAAAAAATTTAAAATAGTAACAAAAATCATGATGACGTTTTTATAGAAACAAGCTTGACGTTTCGAAACGTAAATGTTTTTAAATTGTTATTGGTTTATTACATGTTACTAAGAGATTGGTTGTGATTCTGCTTTTCACAAACAAAAATTATTTTAGATGCATGCTACCTTTTTCAAATAAAACAAAAACAAAAGATATTGGGAACGCTTCAGATATGTCAGATTAGTCCGGATATGTCAAATTGCGATGTTTTTAATCAACGTTTTCCGAGATAGATTAAACGTCAGTAGACATATCGTGTACAGACTATTCTGAAAGCACTATAAGTGGTCTCTTTCTATTACTTTCGTTGAAAAAAAGCTAGCGATAACTTAAAACTAGTTTAGTGAGTGCGCAACAAAATTATCACCATTATCAATTTTGATGAGGTTTAAAAGCTGGACCTCGATTTGAGGATCAAACATATTTCAACAGGAAATGTATAAATAGTAACAGAAAATCATGATGACGTTTATTGATAGAAACAAGTTTGACGTTTTAAGGAAAACTTCTTTATCAATTCTGATGCGGTTTCAACGATTTAAAAGATATACAACTTATGGCCAATTTTTCAATAACCATATGAAATTTTATTTTATATTATACATATATACAGATTATACATATAGATGAAGAACATCGAAGAAGCGACAACAGCTACCGAAATTATATTTGGTTATTGATTCAAAATCAAAGCGTAAATCGAACGTGTCGAATCAGTCAAAAATGAATAAATGAAAAATGAAGGAGAGTTAGAATGATTAGAGATATCAGAGAGAACGTAAAGCCAAAAGAAAATGTTGGTGTGAAAATGAAAAAAAAGCAAGCTCTGTTGGTTCAGTCATGTGGAAAGAACGGCAAATGAATGATTAACAAAGCAGTTAGATGCGAGTTTGAAGGAATGTAGGTATTAGGGGAGACCTAGGTTGACATTCTATCACAAAATCGCTAAGTATTATACGAGGTGGAAGCTTCTTCTTTATTTATACATGCATTTTTTTCTATTTTCAGGTAAGTGGTCATCTAACAAGCGCAAGGCTCTCCTGATGGTAAGAGATGACCAAGGTCTATCGACACCATAGATGGTACAGGTGTTTCGCTGTCTGGTAGTCGGGATGTTAGGTCTACTGTGCTAGTTTATCCCATCCTCCAGGCTGCAACATGACAGAGTCACTGTGGGGTTGGGAATAGGTAAGACGGTGGATCCTTACCCTGACAAGTTGCACCATCTATCACCAGAGGTCTTATTAGTAGTGACTCATATTTCAGCCATTACTCGCCTCTCACGAGCTGCCTTCCTGAAAGGAAGCTGGTCTATTCTACACAGGAGACCCGGACCCATACCAGGAAATATTACGTATGTTATTAGGGAAGAGGTTCTTAATTCGACTGCACGTTTTTTCTGTATGTTTGATACGCGATTACTCCGTCAAAAGCCAACCGATTACGATGTTTTTAAAAAAGATAGGTCAAGATTCTGAAGTTTCTCTTTCCAAAACTTTTCACTTTAATTTTTTTTGCATTACTAAGTATAACTCAAAAACCACTTGTCAGTTCATGATAAAATTTGCGTGGGACCATTTCGGAACCATTTGCTATCTTTCGAAAGAAGAATTATCAAATCGCAATATGCTAGTATCTCTGTATGAAAAAAACCGCTTAAAAACATTCGGATTGTATAAATTAAGTCCTGTCTGGGTGTTCAAGGATCCAAGTCATTAATATAACAGACATTTTGCGATCTGTAGAAATGTATCTAAAATTCTAAAAAATGTTCACTTTGACATACTTTTTTATAAACAGGGTCGCATAACGACGCAGAACTCACTTGATTAATAGATATGCGAGGTCGCGCATGGAAGTTAAATAAGTTAGAAGCAGTATATCACTCTTGTTTCAAAATTCCTGAATTGTGTCCACTTAAAATGTTTTTGTATCTTGCTTAAAAATGTCACAGATTAGTCAGGAAATAATCTATTCGTTTGTTTTATAAAACTACAAAAAAAATTACGATTGCTGGAAATCATTAGACGGTAACAATACAAAAGTTAATGATGTATTGCCAACCTAAGGACCTGTCTTTTGAACATGTTTATTGGCTACTCTCCAAACTGTATATAATAAAATAGGATAAAACAAGGTACATATCAAAGATTAAATAATTGTATTTAGGAGTAAACTTACGCGTTTCATTAATGCAAATAAACAATATTTACTGGGCCAAAAAGCGTAAAACTTACTTTTTTAACCTACCCTAAAAATGTGAGTCATGTATTCGGCGCATGTATATTTTTATTTATGTTACTTGAGTTCTTCATCATTTGTTAACCGATTTTAATAACATTTTTCATGAAACAGGGTAGATACTTTCGAGGTACTTTATTGCCATCCAGGCTGAACTAGATGATAAAGTCCCAGGAATTCGAAGAAAATATTCAAAGTCTAGGTAGTTGAGAAATTATTGAAATAGAAAGTTTTGTTAGTTTTACTGCATTCAAATTTCATAAATTTATATTTCGGTTTTGTTCGAGATAAAATCAAGATTTGTAGACCTATTCAAAGTCATGTCTACAACAGTGAATAAAAATCTGAATTTAATGTCCACTAACACGAAAAGTTGAAGAAAAACGGAAATACATATGCTCCTTCTATAGCAGTTGTGAATGGTTACGATACTGCAGTCACGAAATATGTGGACCTTATCACGATGGCGCCATAGTGCAAGTATGAAACAGTATGAAAATTAAGCTAAGTTGAAGCTACCTACCTACATTCTATAGAAGCAATAGGGTTGTCATGTTATGTTTTTATCAATTGGATTACAATAACTATTCAGTTTAAAATTATACAATTTAAGCATAGTAAAACTGAAATAACTGGCTCTTACTATCTCATGATTCCTCCACGTCGCAATTTGATAACTTTTTTTCGAAAGATAACAAATGATTCCACATACAATTAGTATCATAAACCGGCTAATAGTTTTTGAATTATACTTAAAAGCATAAATTGATTTCCATATATATCTAACAGAGGTTTTTACGATAAAATTAATATGAAACCACCTTGAAATCATGACCTATCTTTCCAAAAAGAACCATTAAATCGGTTGGCTACTGACCGAGTCATCACGTACACACACGAAACTAAATACAGTCGAATTAAGAACCTCCTTTTATTTGTAGTGCTACAATACCTATTTAATAGCTATAAGTAGGTAATTTGATTGCGTCAGTTAATACCAGTAAAAAATGAATATGCTTTTAAAAACAATATCGCGAAAAAAAAACAATGTGACTACTCTTGACGCGAAACTCGCTACTGCGGAAACCGTTTTGGGGACTCGTCGATGCGCATGTTATGTGAGTGTGCCGTTTCGAACGTTCTCAGATAGTTCCATACTGTTTCATATATGTACTATGGCACAGAACGAAAGCGCTGTTACTAAGCGCAGTATTGAATTTTGCCGCAAGAATTACAGTTTCAGAAATTATATTTTCCTTTCGAAATATTGGATTTTTGCCTGCGGATTTCTTTATTTCGGTGGTTTGCACTTTGGCGTAACTAAAATCGATGCTGGAACTCGTAAACAAACGATATTTTTAACCCCGACAGAAATAAACGGTTATTACAAATTCCACTTGTATGTGTGTATGTCAACGTGTATGTCTGTCTGTGGCATCATAACTTTTGAACGGATTGACCGATTCGATTCGATTTCGTTACTGGTGATTTGCTTTCAGTGGCTGAAAACTAAGATTAGATTGGTATGTCATATTTTTACGGAATTCGAAAAATGTCAAATTGATCTAACCCTTAAATATTATGCTTGTATAAAAGTGTTAACTAATGATAGTGATACATACATACAGGAATAAAAAAAAATCCCAGCAAAACCTATACGTCAACGATTAAGTCAGCTTTCAAACAAAAATCCGTATCGAAATCGTTCCATCTTTTTCAGATAAAAATATACACACACACACTCATACACACGTCAAACTTTTAACACCCCTCGTTTTCCGTCGAAGATTAAACATTAAATAAACACTTAGATCCAAATGAAATGAAAAGAGAAGTTTGACAGACAAATCCTACACGTTTCAAGATTCGAACCGGCGTCCCACAAACGACTGGTAGCAATGAAAAAATAATTAACTAAGTATGTAGTGACTCCGAAATAGTTTCATATAAATTTTATCAACATGCAACAAGTAGTTTCGAGATATACTACCTAATAATGCATATGTTTTCACTTTATGTATTCGTTACTCAAACCCACGATTTTGAATGGTTTGTTACGTGATTGCTCCTTCAATAATAAAGTGATTATTATGGATCTTTTTTAGTCTCGTGGGTTTGAGCGCGTAATTTAAATAAATTACGCGCTTCGGCTATATTTGTCAAGCTTCGGAAATCCGAATGTATTTTAAAGATATCTATAAGTATACAGAGTTGCTATTACGTAGTAAATCATTTCGCTTAAATTAAGATTAGGTTAGCCAATTTAAAAAAAAAGTATAAAGTGTAAAAGAGTAAAATCGAAGCGCATAATTTCAATAGTGTTGTTATACATCTGAATTTAGAACCACCTCCATTTCTGAAGTCGGTTAAAAATGAAAAATGACTTATGCTAGTCTATGTTATAAAGACAATATTGGTTCAATACGCGCTCAAGAGGCGTAAAACAACATCCCTCTTCACCCTCTTGAAGGAGGTGAGTTTCACCAGCCGAATTAGACCTCAGCTATTTTATTATCTCCCACATAAGGTGGCTTGGGTTTTCAGAACTGAGTGAATCCATGCTTTACTAAATGCGACAGTGTAAAAGCCATGTTATTTTTATAAAGTGTTTTTTCTGAGTATTAACTTTGGTTAAGTGCAAAGAAAGGATTATTTTTAGTCAAAAAGTATTTTATGCAGGAATGCTATACGTAGAGGTACAACCTACGCAGGATTGTTCTGAGTAATAACTTTGGTTAAGTGCAAAGAAAGGATTCTTTTTAATCAAAAAGTATTTTTACGCAGGTATGTTGTACGTAGAGGTACAACCTACTTAGGATTTTTCTGAGTATTAACTTTGGTTAAGTGCAAACAAAGAATTCTTTTTAGTCAAAAAGTATTTTACGCAGGAATGCTATACGTAGAGGTAAAACCTACTCTAGATTTTTCTGAGTATTAACTTTGGATCAGTGCAAAGAAAAGATTAGTTTTAGTCAAAAGGCATTTTTACGCAGAAATGCTATACGTAGAGGTACAATCTACTCAGGATTTTTGTGAGTATTAACTTTGGTTAAGTGCAAAGTAAGGATTTTTTTAGTCAAAAAGTACTTTTACGCAGGAATGCTATACGTAGAGGTACAACCTACTCCGGATTTTTCTGAGTATTAACTTTGGTTAAGTGCAAAGAAAGGATTCTTTTTAATCAAAAAGTATTTTTACGCAGGAAACGTAGAGGTACAACCTACTCAGGACTAGTCGAAGACACTAAGTCCCACAATGTGATAGGTGGCAAACCTATTACCAACCGGATACATATCCAATGCCGGACAACTTTGTTTTAATCGGAAAATTTATATACACATTTTCTTTTCGACTCGAAATTGGACCAGATATCTAATGAAGTCCAACACCGGGCCACTAGACCACAGATGTGTTATTTTAGTATACTTGAGTGTGAATCTTCGATATAAAACATTATCTTTCTTATATATAAAAATCAATTGCTGTTCGTTAGTCTCACTAAAACTCGAAAAATGCTCGACCGATTTGGTTAATTTTGGTTTTGAATTATTTATGAAAGTCCAGGGAAGGTTTGAAAGATAAGAAAAAAAGGAAAACCTTCAAGAAATAAAATATACAGTCTTAAATCAGTTTTTCTGGTTCTCATTTCATTCACTTATGGTAGTTTCCAACTATAATCAAGCGGTAGCGCCGTTGGAAACACCGTGCCCGGATATGAACTCACCGCTTTACCTCTTCTTGCCGCTTTAATGACAGTATCATGTTCCGGTAGTGTAGCAAACAATACAACTCTCCTGATGGTAAGAATGACAATGGCATATAGACACCGTAGTCAACAGGTGTGTTGTTGCCCTATTTGCCTGCGATTTCATCAGTGTAGTGTATCGACAATTTTCATTCAAACTGTTGTCCTCTATTACTGTCATTTGGAGTTAATTTAATATAACAGGTAGCTTAAATCTAAACTCGGATTTTAAGCTATATATGCACATCAAATTTGGCAAAGTTGATTTACGGTTTAGCAGAAAAAAGAAAAAGTCAGACTTACTCATAGACAGAGAATAGACATTCGTAATATTAGTATGCATTTTTTTAACTTTTGACAGCTGTCAAATTCAAATACGTTAATAGATTGTAATTAATCTGTATATTAATACGTGATGACAAAACTTTGGACCCCTCTTTACGAGTAAACAAAACATTACCCACACTACCATGCATTTGACACACATAAACAAATATATTGATGATAACGATAAAAGATCACAGATGGCGCGCAATACATTTTGGAAACAAAGTAGTTGGTCTTGAGAAATGAAGATGGCGTTCTTATCTATAAGACATAAAAAAATATTGTCTTCACTTCTCTTCAATCACTTTCTCTATTAAAACAAACCGCATCAAACTCAGTTGCGTAGTTTTAAAGATTTAAGCACACAAAGGGACATAGGGAAAGTATTACACTTTGTAATGATTTGCAAGTTGATTTATTACTCACCAATAATGTTAATGTGGATAAATTTAAACCAATTCTGATGTAAAGAGTACCACATAATCTGTTGTTGTAAGTGGAATCCATACTAATCTTAAAACGCGCAAGTCTGCCTGTCTGTTGCTCTTTACGCTAAACCGCTATAACGATTTAGATGAAATTAAATAAGAATGTAGCTACAGATTCCAGTTCAAATTTTTAAATCAATAAAAGTTACATAAATGGTTGTAAACAGTATTAAAAGTACTGATTAAACATTTCCAGCGTTTCCCAAACACTCAGCACATTCCGTATATGACCAGAGCATTACTTGCCAAATTGCGTACTGACAACAAACAATTTGGATGTTTTCACGTCTTGAGACATTCCGGAAAGAGGGCCTGAAACTATGCGCTTAACGGATACGACAAGGATGCCGTACCATTACGTAATTGTCCTTACACTTTATAACACTTGCTTGAAAATGCGTATCCTTAAGGCTAGGATATTCGATTATCCATTTTTTGTAAAATTATATACTATAAAAAAAAAGTAAACTATCAAATACGTTCTTTTTTATATATGCCTCTATAGTCTAGCGTGTTGGACTTGACCTCATGTTTCAATCATGTCCCGGATTCAATTCCTGGGTTGGGCAACTAAACGGAAATGTGGTGTATCTAATTAAGATCCAATGATGTGTGTTCGGTTGAAGATAGGCTAGTCATATAATATCACATTGTCGACACTTAGTGTCTTCGGTTAGTACCTGTTTGTGCCTCCGTCTACCACTTCGGTGATGGGTGTGAAGATACTCTTTTCTTTTATAAATATACACACTTAATGCAGTTCAATAACACAGCGAACTACATGTTTTCGATAAACATTTTAGATTAATTAGTATTTAAAAACGTGACACTTGTCACTCGAATATAAAAAAAACGCGAAAACTGAGTAAAAATGTGTTTTTAATTCTTAAAATGAACAATTTTTGAAATAATTTTAATCCATTTAATTAATTGACGACTAAAACCACTGCACTTGCAACTTCACTTATTATAAAAAAACTGTGTGTGTGTGGGTGTATGTGTATGGATTAGCAGTGAAATATCTTTATGGTATTATTTTCGTGGATTGTAGCAGAAAATATGTTTTATTTCAATAAAACTTTATACATCGCCAATTGAGTAGGTGCAAGCAAGGTACTTCGACCAGCGCCATAAAAATCACGAAGAACGGAATTAATGAAATTAGGCGATAACATACAACGGTTTTTTGTAGAGCATCACAAATTTGAATGAACGTAATAGAGATATCTGATAGCAAATTTCTCTCATTCGTCAATACGCAAGTCTCACTGCAAAAATACGAAACAATAAGTTCATACACTTTTTGAGTATCATTTGAAATTTATCATATTCAAAGTAACGAAAAATACTCTAAGACGTTAAAGTTGTTTTAAACGTATTTCGATGTCTGTTTTTTTCAAATATTTTTGATTTTATTTTATAAGACACGCGGCCCACCCCGGCTTCGCATGGTTATGAAATGTACATAAAATTATAAAGCTTCCTCTTCAATCTCTTTATCATATAAGAACCGCATCAAAATCCGTTGCGTAGGTAGAGATTTAAGCAAACAAAGGTACACAGGGACAGAGGAAGCGACTTTGTTTTATACTATGTAGTTATTAACTACTATGTTATAACAAAATCGCAGCGAGGCGGTTGACGTAGCGTATAGTGCCAACAGCGCACGAATATCCTAGCCTTAAGACACTTAAAAGCAAGACGTGTGTTTTTCTGACAAGCCTTATTTGAATGGGCTATTCCCAACTTGACCTGAGAAGTATTGTCAACTCTCAAAAAACTCAGCTCAATAGGTTAACGATAGCTGCTTAAAAATTACTTACATACATATCTTTACAACCCTTATGAGGTAGGCAGAGAGTGTCGAGTGCCAAATCTCAAGATCCTGGCAGACCTGTCTGGCTTCCTTCTCATTCATACAAACACTCCGGTTTCGAAGACTCTTGACGATGTCAAGCAATGTCAACCTAGGTCTCCCCGGGTACTTCGATATAATGAGCTGTCTATGCAAGAAGAGGAGGTTCCATATAGTTTTATTTTGCTTCTCGATTGTTTCGTCGCTTGAGGTCCATTTTAAAAATCCACATTCGCATTGTGCATCTGTTTTGTCAATATTTCATCTGTCATTTTTCTAGTATGACCGAATCAGCGGAGCATGTCCTTTATCATTTTAACAACAAGACCTTCTGTCGATCCCACTCTTTCTCGGATCTTAATGTTTCAAATGAGTTACCGCTTTCAAATTAAGTTACAAATATTACCTTGATAAACATTGCAAGTTAAATATAAGCTTGTGAAATAATTTTAGAACAGTTAGACTCCAATATCTATTTTAATATTATGTCGTCTAAACACATATTTTTTTGTATTTGAATCGTTTTTTCTGTGGTTCCTTAGGCTTGATGACATGAAGCCTCAGAAGTATATCATTTTAAACAAACAGGATTTTTTTTAAATAGTCCACAAGCGACGAAGAAATCGAGAAGCTATTTTGCTTCTAAATAGGTAGGTATACATATAAACAATATGTAGCCTCCTCTTTTTTCAAAGATAGCTCATTATTTCGAAGATTTAAAGTCAAAACCGACAGAACCATGTGTAAACATACATAATGTTCATAACTTCACGCCAAATTTTTTCCGGGATAGCAGAGATTACTCACCAGACAAACAATAAATAAACTACTCAATTGTATATTTATATACACATTTAAGAAATATGATATTGGATAACCTTAACCTTAATGTGCTTTTTATTTACTGCTGAAGAGTTAAGAGTAATTTTCCTTCATTTTCCAGGGATTCCATTAACAGATCTAGACTTGGTTGACCTCGGAAGTACATACAAACCAAGTAACGGGGTTGCCTACCGGGGTATCGAGTACCCAAACCTCACGATCCTTGCAAACCTGCCTGGCTTCCTTCACATTCATAACAATTTTCATACAAACTTCGGAAGTACGCTATTTAAATTAAAAAATATATTTTTTAAAATCGATACATATCGGAAGCAGAAATCAATTAACAAACATAATAAAATACATAGAAGATAAACATCCACCACCATTTTTCAATATCGGTTGAAAAAATTAGTCCCGTGAAAAAGCTCATTGATTAAAATACGAAAGCGAAGCCGCGGGCGCGGCCAACAATAATTGCAAAAGTACTACTAAGTTTACTACTAAGTTTGTGCGCATAACAAAAAGGCATCGTTTTAATCTTTTGGATAAATCTTATATACTTACCTATAAAATTCCCGTATCACAATGTTAGTTACCGTTCTCCTCCAAAACGGCTAGGCCGATTCTCATGATATTTTGTGAGCATATTGGGTAGGTCTGAGAATCGGCTAACATCTATTTTTCACACCCGTAAGTGATAAGGATGACACATATCAATTTTTTTACCAACATCAAATTTAAAAATATAGCAGAACAACGTCTGCTAGGTCAGCTAGTCTAATATATAAAATTCCCCGGTCACGGTGGGCGTGATTAAACTCCTCCTAAACGGCTTTACCAATTCTTATGAAATTTTGTGAGCATATTGAGTAGGTCTGAGAACAGGCCAACATCTTAAGTGTTTTTAATCTTTAAGAATTCTTAATCTTTAATTCTTAATTAAGGTATCTTAACATCAAATGTTAAGGGTGACTCACCACCAAATTTTTTATTACTGAAATCACAATAATAATATAACCGAACAACGTCTGCCAGGTCAGTTAGTAGCTCTATAAACATTATGTTTTGCCCTACATAGTTCATAACTTAAACATAGCGTTAATAGTAAAAATACTAACTTTTTTTGCTGTAGCTTCACATAACTTGCACCGGCATTGGTGTTGGATAACAAGGGATTTTATTCAGAGAAGCCATACCTATTACGGTTTCGTAATAAGAAATATTTTACTCTAGATAGTTTTTAATTTAGCGGAGCGTTTATAATGAAAATATAAAGTGAGTTTCGTTGCTTCAACGTCGCATAACTTACACCGGCCCTGGCGTTGGATAACGTGGGATTTGATTTGATTCAGTGAAGCCATACCTGTCGAGGTTCCGTAATAAGAAATGTTTTGCTCTAGATAGTTTTTTAATTTGCCGTGGTATTTGAAGGGAAATAAAAAGCAAGTTGTTTCCCCGTCGTATAATTTGTATTGGCTCTGATAATGTATATCAATAATTTTTCTTTCCTGGACAAGTTGCACAAATTGAATCTTACCCCAAATTAAGCATTACGCATGGGTGCTACTCAACGATACTATTACATGGAAATACTAAAATAGATACCAGAACATATTTGATAAACAAACAGACCCGGAAAAACAGAAATCTAAATGTTCATCATCCAAATGCCTGCCCCCGACGGGAACATACCCGAGCCTCGCGGTTGGTCGATATAGTGAGGCATGTACGCTAGCCACTCGACCAACGAGATGGTCAGAATAAACCAAGCAATAAAACACATTTATTGAATATTGACCAGACCTGTCTTATTTATACATAAAAATACAATGTCACAATTTAATGACGTCATACCTATAATGCGTTGGATAATAGTTATATGTTTGTATTAAAAATGTAATGAATGTTAAGGAAACTAGACAGGACTTGTCAGGATCGAGTGCCAAACACTCGATACTCTCTGCCTGCTCCGTAAGCGACTTGGCGCGAATATGTGTATGTATAACAATTATATAACCATTAGACTACACTTTTCAATTTCTACTTTATCGTGATATTATATTTATTGATATTGATTGATTGATTGATACTCGATCGCACGCCTGAACAAAGTGGATTACGAAAACTTCTTAACACAGATCTAAAGACATGCAACAAGAC
This sequence comes from Calephelis nemesis, assembly GCA_002245505.1. Classification (NCBI taxonomy): domain Eukaryota; kingdom Metazoa; phylum Arthropoda; class Insecta; order Lepidoptera; family Riodinidae; genus Calephelis; species Calephelis nemesis. The sequence continues at coordinate 346,094 of NJDD01000892.1, forward strand.
TCAATTGATTAATACCATCAGCACATAAGCACGCCGTTGCAAAGTTATCGCGCAAATATCAAATGTTTTTTTTCTAATTCGGTTAAGAGATAGATAGTTACTTTGATTTTATTTAAAATAAAACTGATTAACAAAGCTTAACTACACAAAATATGTCTTATTTCTATAAAGAATATATCTCTACAAAATACAAAATATGATGTTCTTTGTCTATCCTATTTCATTCATTCACAGTGCTTGAACATTATTTTAACACTAGCTATTGCAATTAGTATAAAGAGATTCGTATAATAAATATCTCTAAAATGTTTGAAATAGTTTCTCTGTATTTATTACGGAGTTAAATATGTCTAAAGAATGACAGACAAGCAATGGCGGTTTAATAATGTGACGCTTGAAAGATTCAAAGCTTTAAAACGTACATAATACTTTGTTCTAGATAGTTCTAAATTAAACGGAGCGTTTATAGTGAAAATATAAAGTGAGTTTCGTTGCTTCAACGTCGCATAACTTACTCCGGTCCTGGCGTTGGATAACAAGGGATTTGATTTGATTCAGTGAAGCCATACCTGTAATGGTTTCGTAATAAGAAATATTTTACCTCGCATTGTTTTTAATTTATCGTAGCGTTTATAATGAAAATTTAAAGTGAGTTTTATTCCTTAGTTTTATTTTTATTCCATTGCCAATGTATAACTTACATTGGCAATGACGTTGGATAACAAAGGATTGAATTAGGTTTAGAGAAGCCATACTTAGGCCTTTACTATGAGTTGGTACAGATCACGTTCGGTAAGTTACGTGTCGAAATCTATAATACTTTTGGTCTAAAAATTTGTTTCTTTTAATTACCAATAGAGCCGCTATTCAAAGTTTTCATACAAATAATTTACAGAGCTAGTAGCGAGTACTGTAAACTTGACAAGCCGTGACGAGTTTACGGCAAGGCCTCTATAATACGTTGTTAAAAATTAAACTGTCATTTACTTGAAATTTATTTTTTACTGTTCTGGCAAGCCCATTTTCACGCGTCGCCTTTTATCACCCCCAGACGGTCAAAAAGTATTATAAGTTTGAGGTGATGTATGTTTTTTTGTGTTTTTGTCTATAGCTGTATTACTAATAGGTTTGTCGCGGACACTTGAAATAGAGGGTGTAATTAGTCTGACGTCTCTTGTTCTCTTTTCTCTCTCTTTCATTGTCTGCATGTGTAGTATAAACTGGTAAAATTGGGATGGTATTATATTATTTATAATATAATACCATCCCAATGCCATCCCATACCATGTTCTCATGTTAAACATTTACATTTAAGTACAATACAACATTTAAGTACCTATTTACAGTTTAATTATGAGTAGTGACTATTGCCGATTAGAATATAACGTAAATTTTCATGCTCCACTTTTGCGTAAAAATGTAGCAACTAAAAGTTTTACTAATATTTGTCAAAGATTGAAATAAAACTAAAGAATCATAGATAAACAGTAATGGGTAATTAATAAGATATAGTTTTAAACTTTTAGATGCGCAGTACTACATATTTTAATCAATATATTTTTTAATTGAACGAAGCATTTATAGTGAAAATACAAAGTGAGTTTCGTTGCTTCAGCGTCGCATAACTAACGCCGGCCCTGGCATTGGATAACAAGGGATTTGATTTGATTTAGTGAATCCGTACCTGTAATGTAACACTTTGGAAAACGATTTTACTACTTTGGGCTTAAACTTTAAAATACATTTGACCCAAAATATCAAATGTTTTTTAGATGTCTTCCTTGTTTTAGCTGCGGTTAAACCCATACTAAGTTAGTAAAATTTTAAAAACAGTTAATCGAAATGCTTGGACCACCTTCTCTTATCCTAGTGCCACAACTTTTGTATGACTATAGACTTGTGTTGCTGGCCAACTACCTACAACTTCACCTACTATTCAACCTGTTTCCTATTCAGTCCAATAGTCTAAAACGCTTAAAAAACCTCCAGCTGCTTGGTGATTCGAATACTCATTGGCCAAAGAGTTAGCATATATAGCCGACTGACCAATCACAAGGTTCGAGTTTGATTCGGGATTGGGCGTCATGGATGTTGATGTCTGTTTTTTTTTCGTATTTTTTACATAAATAACAGCGAACAAAAAGCTTACAAGAGGTAAGAGGAAATCGTATCCTATAGAAACTAGAGATGCTGTTGGTGCGTCTCTATCCTATAACCAAGTTGTGAATCCTATTGTCCAAGCGCAAGACTAATGTCTGGTATACAGGTACCAGACATCTTTTTGCTTACGAATGGTAGATTTACGTACGAATAGTAAAAAAACTACGGTCGTTCGTTATTGACTGTTAACTAAAACATTTTGTGTAACTATGACCAACGCTTCGTCGTTTTTAGGCCACCAATGGTTATACTAACGGATGACGGTTCGCTGATTACCTATAGGAACCGAGCCGGTACATGGTACGTAACGTACGTACCATGTAAGGGGGTAGATTCCTACTACTTTAATTGAATTTCTTTTAGATACTTTCAGTTCTTGCTTTTGACCGCCTTGTTGGTGGAGTGGCTAACGTACACGCCTAACTACACCGATCAATCGCGAGGCTCGGGTTCGATTCCAGACGGGGGCAGGCAAACAACATTTGGATGTCTGCATTTCCTGGTCTGGGTGTTTATTAAATTTATTCTGGTATCTATGTAAGTATTTCTATGTATTAGAATCGTTGACACCCCTAACACTACCATGCAATTTGCTTACTGTAGGGTTAGATGTAATTTGTGTAACTTGTGCAGGAATCTATCTATATCTGTCTTTTCCCTTTAGTTTAGTTCTCTAAGTGTCTTTCAGTTTTAACCAACAATATCTCTATTGGTCTTGTTGGTAATGACCCAGTGGACCTTTGTTCGGTTCTTACGACCTGTCTGTCAAGAGACCAGTACCAAACATGGGGTTTGAACGTTCATTATATTTATTTCAGTATCTAAGTATTTCTATGTTTTAATACTCGTGTCATTGTGTAATACATATAACATAAGCATATAATTGGCTGATAAAAATTTGTATATATAAAAATGAAACCCCATTTTGCGTGGATATCGCACAAACAGTTTTTGTTGTGTTAGGTGTTGCCAGGACAAAGTTAAAATTAACATAAAATCTAAGAAAATTGTAGAGAAAAAACTGTTAATAGCCATTAATGTCAAGCTACACGAAATTCGCAGAGTCGGCTAGTTTAAAATAAAAATGATTATTAGTAGGTACTTACTATGATCGAAAGTTCGAGGATCAATGGTAGTTGTTGTCACTGGCGTGGTTCGTTCGTCTTCATCATCATATGGCTCCAACGTGGTCGTGGTTGTGGTGGTTCGACGGCGGTTGCGTTGGCGACGCTCTGACTTCCGCGGTGGTCCAGTCAGTTTTATGGGTGCTGTGGTTCGAGGTGGCCTGGTGACTGATACGTCTGAGTTTCCTTCACTGCCTGGATCCGCCAGGACCAGCGCCACCAGTGATACGGCTGCTAGCCGGATCACCAGTGGCGCTTTTCGCCACATCTTGCCTGTAAAAAAAACATACTTGTATTATTAATCCCAAATTTTGGATGGATAATGTTTGTATCCCAAACACTTAGATTTTGTATGTGTTATTCCTCGTGTTGGTCCGGGCTCATTCGCAGAATAGACCATCTGCCTTCCTATAAGGAAGCTTGTAAAAGTTTAGATGAATAAAAACATAGCAATATTCTTTTATCTATAATATAAAAATGAACCACTAAATGTGTTGGTAAGCGCATAACTTCCGAACGACTAGACCGATTTGGCTAATTCTTTTTTTTATTGTGTTAGTTATTATTAGGAGAAGGTTCTTATGAAGAGAAAAACCTGGAAAGTTGCAGGGAAAATGGGAAAAATACTTCATTATTTCCCCTACTGAACGGGTGGAACGAAGTTCGCCGGTGCAGCTAGTTTTTTATATAAATGTTGCGCCAAACTGGATGGCGCCAAAACGCCATTTGATGCAAGTTACAGATAATGTCGTTTGACAGATGTGCGACGATCGCTCAATTAAGGCGCATTTGGACGACGCCGCATGGACGTTTCGGTTGCCAAGCTGTCACCGTACACGAGATTATTGGGACTGTGTTTCCAACACTCAAAACGTCCTCTTATAATATGGCGCTATAGAATAACGAACTGTAATTAAGTACAGTAGTACTATTTAAAATTTGCGCTTCGATTATATTCGTCAAACTTCGGAAATTGAGTTTAGTTAGGAAATTTAGTTTAGAGAGTTGTTATTAGATATAACTAAATACCTTAAATTTAAATTAGGTCAGCCAATTTAAAAACATAAGTATAAAGTGTAGAAATAGTAAGAAGTGTAAAACCGAAGCGCATAATTAAAATAGTAGTATGTACAGTACAAACCTTAAGAATAGAACAGAAAACCGTTTTTCCTTCAAACGGTCAAATTCAAGACTACTTTGTCTGCTCGGCTTAAAGGCTTGCGGAGGAGGCGGCAGGCATTTAATCTTGCCGCCTGGTCATGATGGAGTTGCGGCAGGTATGGGAGTACCTGTTGCCACTGGGACCCCGAAGTGGTGCATTTCGTGTCTCCATGCACCACTTCTTACGATATGCAA
>NJDD01000892.1:350746-367568 GCA_002245505.1 Calephelis nemesis
CTGCCTGGTGGTGTCCGCGAGATTAATTGCCGCCAGTGAACGCTGGGAACCAGTACCTGGTGGAGAGGAGGACAGCGCGTGGTTTTAGTCGTTAGGAGACCGACATAACCCACCACCTCCCCCAAAAGTGGCGTACAAATACATAAGGATTTCCACACGTAAAAAAACCTCGTACCTATTAAAATTCAAGTTAGTTTCACCACATCCAAGAACTGCTGTATCGATTTTAGTTATTTCTACTTCACTTAGTATTAGCAACACTAAATGGATTTTAATGATTTCTAATTCACTTAAATCTTGCGATAAATTTTGTTTAGCTTTCATAATTGTACAGTAGAGCTATATGTGTGTTATACAGGGGCACCACATGTTATACCAAAACCTCATAACAAAGACTATTGAATCAAATATACTATATTATTGTAAGCAAAATATACATTCCGATATCAAATAAAGGTTTGATAGGCGAGTGGAAAAGGTCAGTACAATATTACCATATATACGAGAGACGGATGGTATTTGTATTCTTGAATGAAGATTATTTAAACCACAGGGTTTATATCAATTTAATTTCAAGTATATTCACGCCCATAGCCCTGAAGACGTAGAGGTACAACCAGCGCACCCGCGACTAACCGAAGACATTAAGTCCCACTATATTTAGGTATCACAATTTAAACTCAAGTATCTTCACGCCCATATACCTGAAGATGTAGAGGTACAATCAGGGCATCCGCGACAGAATTAAGTCCCATAATGTGATAGTTGGCAAACCTGTCACCAATCGGGCCCATAACCAATCCCAGAAAACGTTGTGCTGAGGACAACGTCCAATAATGGATAATCTACTAATAAATAAAAAAATACTTAGGATTTAAACATAGTAAAACTGCAACAAAGTATTTTCTACAACAAGAAGAGCTGTAAATTGATTTTAAATTAAATCCCGTTGGTATTTAAATTAAATCCGTTGCCAAATAACATTAAAAAAAAGCATCATCAAATTTGTTTAAAATTAAATAAATTAATCTGCATTTTTTTAAGTTTATAGTGAGTCTGGTGGTTTACTGGTAGATAAAAGTGTACGGCGTTCATTTCTATACAACTATTAGTAATAGTTATAGTACCTGTTAGTAATAGTAATAGTAGATAATCGCTGATCGCATTCGTAACAGTGAAAACCGAGAAAGAGTGGGATTGAAAAAAGTGTTGGTGTTAAAATAAGAAAGGGCATGCCCCGCTAGTCGGTCATGTGGAAAGAATGATAGATGAAAGACTGACAAAGCAGAAATACATTGTGAATGTGGATGGATGTAGGTATCCGGAGAAACCAAGGTTGACATTCCACGATCAGATTATTCGGATATTATCGCCGAAACAGCCGTGTTTGTATGAAAAGGGCAATGAATGTGAAGGAAGCCAGACTGGTTTGTCAGGATCGTGAGGTTTGGCATTAGTAGGGATGTCCGATCTGAATCGATTTTTTAGAAAATCGATTTACGGTTATACGATCTACCGATTTTTTTAATCGATTCAATGGGATGCGATTTTTGCTAAGATCGAATCGTTTGCCTGGAGATCGTGTGAAAAAATCGTATCATTTAAAAACTAAAATAATCCAAAATAAACAAATTGTTTAGTTAGTACAAAACAAACAAACAAACAAATAGTGAAATATTTTCGAATGTATGTTTTATGTTATGTTATGTTGTACATTTGGTAAAAGTGATATTTTTGAAAAGCCTTAACACAGAGAGTATGAATCTATAGATATGAAATTTAAAAGCTCAAAACTACAGACACCCACACACACAAGTAATGATTAAATACGGCGTTAAAAGATTTTTTAATTACTTTCAATAAACATAAGTTTGAGAGTTTTAGGTTTTGAGTGTTAAAATTTAATATCTACAGGAAAGAGTAGAGAAAAGAAAGGGTTATTTAAGGTTTTGCGTTTGTTAATTATACGTTGTATTATATACAAATGCCATATAATAACATAAATAAATCGATCTTTCTATGCTATTCAACTGTCTTAATTATTTTTAAAAAAACACGATACCTACGTTCTTCCAAGATCAAATGAGATCGATTCAATGACGTGCGTTACGTATTTTAAACACTATGAAACACCTAAAAAGAGGGTAATTACTTTTTTGTCAGTATATCTGTTCATATTTCAGAAGAAAACTCATTCACGGATTTTTACAAAATTTTGTGTTAGTTATAGTCGGGGTCAATATTAAAGATGTCTTTAATTTCAAGAAAACATTTCACCCCATCCCTAATCACGGAAAGTCAACATGTGTAAAACAGTGGGCAATTGCTAGTGAAAGAATATTAATAATCTTTAAACCCATAGGATAGTAAAACCCATGTAAATAGTCATATAGGTTTTTAAGGAGTTTATCTAAAAAAAAACATCTCAATTACGTTAACTTTCAAACGAAACAATCCACATCTAAATCCGTCCATCAGTTCTAAAGATATGTTGCAACACACACGTAGGTACAGAGACAAACAACACACGTTATTTCGTTAAAATAAATTTAAAAAAGTTTGCGTTACTTTTAACGTGCGTGATATCGCTCTCTTTGTCAAGATATCGATATTGGCACCATTATAATAGTATTATGTTAATTTCAAGAAACTAACGAAGAACATTACGAACGTCTCTAATGGCTTCGTATTTCTCGGAATGAAGAAATTATATACTACTTATATAATATACTTATATAATACTTTACAAGGAAGTAGCATACATTGAGCTTTAGAGAGTTATGTAATCTATATATTATATAAGTGATAGCAAAACTTTGGACCCCTTTTTACGAAAACTGCGCGGACGCAGGAGCATAAAATTTGGCACACTTATAGTTTATGTGTGGGAGAGGTGCAGAACGCTAATATTTTTCAATACTATTGCTTATAAAGTACATTAAATCAATAAATAAAATATTACCAACACTACCACACACACAAACAAATATATCGATGATAACGACAAAAGATCACAGATGGCGTACTAACTATTCATAAAGTTTAGTAGTTGGTCTTGAAAAATGAAGATGGCGTTCTTATCAAAGATACAAAAATTTACTATGGTCGAATTTTGACCAACGGGCGACCACTAGTAATACAAAACATTTAACACGCACTAATACTATTAAAACCCGTGGTTTAGGTCCTTCAGGTCAAATAGACCATCTGCTTCCCTGTCTGGTAGCTCATGATTAATAATTAATTACCTATCTAGGGAGATTAAGCTATTTTAGATCAGTTGCCATGTAACCGCTGACATTTTTCAATAGGCAATAATCTTATCTTGGCGAGAAATCTTTTAATCTCTCTAAATAAATAGACCGCCTCGTTGGTCTAGTGGCTAGTGTACCTTCTTACTATTCTGACCAAACGCGAGGCTCGAGTTTGATTCCCTACGGGGTCGGGCATTTGTGTGATGAACATTTAAACGTCTGCATTTCCAGGTCTAGTTGTTTATATTTCTATGATAATGGAAGGAAACAAGAAAACGGATTATTAAATTTATTCTAGTATCTAATAATTTATTTCTATGTATTAAAATTGTTAACTAACAGCCATAACATAAGCATATAATTTGCTTGCTTTGGGGTTATATTCAATTTGTGTAACTTGTCCAGGAATATTCATTCATTATTAGCTAGTTGTTTAGCTTACCATTAGTTAGCTATTTGCTAGGAACAACTAGCAAGTAATTTATGTGTACAGCACGTAAAACTTAAATATCTACATGCGATAGAAAAGTAAAAGCGGAATAGTCTCATGAATATCAATGAGTTATGTGTACAGGTACACTTTAAGATTTTATCACCTCGCCTTTGGGAGGCACGGTCCGTGTGCAGATAAACCGAACATAATAGATAAGTGTCCTGGGAAAGAGTTTTCATCGGGCGAACCTTATTGTACCACATTTTATTGTGTTCTTTGTATTTTACGTCGCAAAGGTGTAGTAAAATGTTCTTTTCGTCTGGTCTTTTGTAAACTATCAATGTTATAACATTTATATCTAAACTACGGATATCCTGGTTTTACCTATCATGTGTTAACTGGTTTTATTCCTAATACTATCTTAAATCGCCTCTGTGGTCTAGCGTTTCAGTTGTTAGACTTGACTGCCTGAGATAACGAGTTCGAATCCCAGGTCGGACAACAAAAAGAAAATTGGGATTTTCCAATTTTCTAATAGAAAAAAACGTTGTTCGGGATTGGATATGTGCCCGGTTGCCGATAGTCTTGCCACCTATAACATTGCGTCACTTAGAGTCTTCGGCTAGTCGTGGGAGCCCTGGTTGTGCCTCTACCTATTTCTTCGGAGATATGGGCATTAAGATACTTCACTACTATATTTAATAGACTGAAATCAACTTCGTAGTAATATTCAAAAAAGCATATATTTATTTATTTACATTTTATTGTACACGTAACAGAGATCGACAGCAAGAGAATGCAAATATAAATACTGTACAAAAGGGAAGCTTATCCCTAACAAGAGATATCTTATAGCTAAACCTAAGACAGAGAAATCAATCAATAAATCAATCTTTTTTTATGTTATTGGAAGGCAAACAAGCAGACGCATTTCCTGATAGTAATGGTGCGTTGCCAACCTGAGGCCGGAATGTTAGGCCTCTATCAAAAGTGAGTTTACCGGCTACCTTACCCTTCAAACCGGAACACGTCATGATGTTATGGCGGCAGGAAACAGTAAGTGTACCAATCCGGGTGAGTCGCTGCGAAACTCTACCACCTAGTCAGATGCCACGGTGTTAGTGACGGTAAGCAAATGCTTGCCTCTTACGAGCTGTCTGGCAAGCAGATGGTTTATTCTGCAAAGGACCAACACGGGGAAAAAAATAAAAAGTAATCTAGTAGTATAATCAATTATTTCGTTGATTTTTAAATCTATATCTTGTCTCAAAATGGGTACAACGGCATATTTAAAAAAAACTATACTTTGAGAAAATGATTAAGAAAATCTGGTTTTTCCAATTTTCTAATAAAAAAAGGTTGCTCGGGATTGGATGTGTGCCCGGTTGGCGATAGGCTTGTCACCTATCACATTGTGGGACTTAGTGTCTTCGGCTAGTCGTGGGTGCCATGGTTGTGCTCTGCCTACTTCTTCGGGGATGTGGGCATGAAGATACTTTTTTTACTATATTTTGAAATCAAAGTACCAGGATTTTATAAAACCTTAGCACAAAATTTAATAGAAACAAAGTTTAATGAGACCAAGGAGTTTGGTTGTGACACAAACAACTTATTTCATAGGCTTAGAAATATTAAAAGGTTTTTCATGTCGTTGGCAGAAACGAAGCAATCAGTTTCGTGATAAAACAGCAGCTGTCCCTTCTTTGATTGACATGGGATGACCACAGGGGGATTATTACCGAAACTATACTATAATGGCCCCAATTTCTCATGGATTTCATTTATATTTCCCATTTAATGTTATTTATTTAGCGCGGCTTGTCACACCAACATGGACGCCATTTCGCGCTATTAATCGAAACGGCACTCTCGGAATTACCCTTTTAAAAAGTTTTACAGTTAAACTTCTTTGGAATTATTGTGATTTAAACTTGAAACTAAAATGTGTAGGATTTAGGGAGTAAAAGAATGAAATTCAATATTTTACACAGTATGTAAATACAGAATTTTATTTTATGAAAAAAGAGAAAATTATCTTTACGCCTATGTTCCTCGAAGAGCTAGGCAGAAGTACAATCAAGGCACCCACGACTAGCCGAAGACACTAAGTCCCACAATGTGATAGGTGGCCAGCCTATCGCCTACGGGGCATATATCCTGAGATTTCAGGCAACGTTAAGAAAATACACATTTTAAATTTTTTGGTGCCCGACCCGGGAATCTTACCCGGGACCTCAAGAAGTCAAGTCCGACGCCGGACCGCTAGAACACAGAGGAGATCCTAATTTAAACACAAGCGAAACCGCGCGCAAGATCTAGTTCCGTATAAAATAATATGATGCCTATTAAATAGAGATAAACAAGGTATGATTAATGTAAAATAATCTACTAGCAGGAAATAATTATTAGTTAATTGCGGATGGGTTATTTCAACTGCATTTTCCAAATAGTAATTATGTTTTAGGGATTTAAATTAATTAATTACCCAAACGATAACAGTTAAGCACACTTCTATTCCTATTTAACTGCAACATCACTTAACCTATTCTTATAAATACATACATATCTTCACGCCAAGTCCCTTACCAACAATAAGAAAATTGGGGTTTTCTAATTTTCTAATGAAAATAAAAGTTGCTCGGGATTGGAAATGTACCCAGTAGGCGATAGGCTTGCCACCTATCACATTGTGGGACTTAGTGTCTTCGTCAAGTCGTAAGTGCCATGGTTGTGCCTCTGCCTACCTGTTCGGGGATATGGGCTTGAAGATACAAGTCCCTTAAGGAGTAGGCAGAGAGTATCGAGTGCAAAACCTTATGATCTTGATAAACCTGTCTGGCTTCCTTCACATTCATTAACCTTTTCATACAAACATCGGTTCTGGAAACTCCCGACCATTCTTATCGTCATAATAATCTCGCATTCAAAGAAGAAAATCGTTTTAAAAAATCTCAATATTAGTTTTACAAGCTTTATTGCTTAATTGTAAACACTCTGCATTTATAGGTCAAATAAAAAAAAAAACAAATTTCAGTTTCCGTTTCATGTATGGAAGAATCCTCTTTTCTTTTTTATCTATATATTTAAATGAATCTGCATTTTGCGTGGTCATACCATCACGTTTGAACGGATAGACCAATTTTGCCAATAACTTTTTTGTTGTGTTGGTTATTATAAGGTTTTTATCAAAAGAAAAACCGCCAAAATTAGTTGGGAACATGGGAAAAATCTTTAATCTATACAATCAGTTAGTGGCTATTGATGTAAAGCGATACAAAGTTCGCCGGATCGGCTAGTGTTTGTATAAAAATCGTATTGGGGTCAACTGTGTAGACTACACAGTGTGTGTGTGACAGTATGGACAGAAGGTGACTGTGACAATGGTACGGACAAACAGACGAGTCAAATCTCTAAGGTTTCCCTTTTTTCGGGTACTGTACCCTAAAAAATGGTTCAAAATAAGTTTGGAACCTTAACCTTAGAAAGAAAGAAAAAAATATATTTGCGGAACAAGTGTATAAAATATTTAAGTACATTAACATATTCTACCATCTTTTAATGTGCAAATATTTCAATATTTATTAAAAAATATTCTAAAATTACATATACTTTAACTTTTAAGCCAGTTATTTATAATTAGTTTAATTATTTGTTGCCAAACATTTTAAAACTATAATTAAATTTAACCCTATCTACGGTGAACTACCTACTACCTTGTACCTAATGTATAACCATATACTATAATGTGGCTAAGTACATGTTATTTTGTTACCTCTTAATTCGAATAACCAAACTTTTTAATATTTAAAAACATCTTCAAAACATTGTCAGTTTATGAGTACCCTTGGGTATAGTAAGGTGATCCTTACCGAGGCCTGCTCTATCTTATTACGAACAAAACCGAAGAGGGAGAGGTTTGCGATTCCCTGATGGATAGATTAGCTCTTTATTATAATAAAGACCTCAAAAGCGTCTGCTATACTCTAGGGATAAGCTTATAAAAATCGTTTTTCAACTACGTCATATTTTTTTGAGCTGGTACAATTTTTATTCTGTCTACAAGTTGTTGTTTTCTCCAAGTTTTCACAAGTAGTGGAAAGAATTTCATAGACTTTGTGTTTGATTTTATCAAGTTGTTGTCTTAGGTAATGGATTTTTTATCACGATTTATTTGTAAAAGGTACTTTTGAAAATATCACTACATAGAATAAAATAAAGTCGCTTCCTCTGTCCCTATGTCCCTTTGTATCTTTAAATCTTTAAAAATCCGCAACGAATTTTGATGCGATTTTTTTAAATAGATAGTGATTGAAGAGGAAGGTTTATATGCATATTTCATAACCGTGCGAAGCAGGGGCGGGATGCTAGTTATTTATAAAATTATGAAAAGTACTGTTGAAAAATATGTTATAATTAAGCGTGTTTAGAACAAGTTGATTACCTGTGTTATTAATATAATTAATTCTAAAACTATTTACAATACAAATATGCACCCGATATTTTTTGAAAATTCACCATATCATAAATTCGTTGGCGCGCACTTTTTGAGTTTCGTCAAAACTTTATTACTAACAAAGATTGTTCATTAGGTAGCAGTCCAAATTATAAATTAACCTTAAAATGGTGCCCGTGGATTTCGTATTTTTTGCAAGCATCTTCGGATAACTGCACCTTAGCGATTTAATCGTCGAATGTCTACCTTGGTCTCCCCGGGTACTACATCCATCGACATTCGCATTGTACATTTGCTTTGTCAATGTTTCGTCTGTCATGCTTTTCACATGAGTGAACCAGCCTTTCTCAATTTAACACATCACTTTCTTTCAAACTCTTTCCCGGATCTCACTGTTACGATTTAATTTTAAGACAATTATATTTGACAGCGAAACAATGAATAGTTAACCGTCTTGAAGTGTCAAAGTTTGTTAACCGCTAGCAGAAGCTGCAAACTGAAATCACTCGAGGTTAGAGCTGCCAAAGTTATTATTGCTTGGCTACATTCCTTAACAATAGCTCGAGTTAGGCGTTACAATTTAATATGAGTGGATTCTAAAATACTTCTTAAACCCGTTGAAGTAGGAAAGAAAGAAAATAATTTATTTGCGGAATATACATGTAAGATGTTACAAAAACATTTAAGTATATCAACATATTCTACCATATTTTGTTGTGCAAATATTTTAATATTTGTAAAATATAATATTCTTTTAAGCCAATTATTTGTATTTATAACTAGTTTAATTATTTATTACTATTTAAATCTATAATTAAATTTAACCATGTCTACCGTAAACTACCTCTTATAGGAAGAGTTACAACCAGTACATCTTTGGTTAGCCGAAGCTATTAAGTCTAACATTGTGATAGGTGGCAGAACTATCACTAAACAGGCACTTATCAAACCCCATGCAATATTGTTTTTACTAAAAACTGGCAGCCTGTCCTGGATTCGCTCGGGTGGAAAAAATATAGTTTTTTTCTAGTAATAACAATTTATGTTCATGATACGTCGGCATCTAATGGTAAAATAATTTCTCTGAAGTTTCTCTATTCTGTCCTATTTCTAACATTAGTTCAGATTAAAAAAAAAAACATTTTTGGATTGCCCAACTTGCCAGAGTTGTCAGTTTGGGTAGACCTCATTTGACCACTAAACCACAAAAGCAAACTTAAATGATAATTATTCACATAGAGAAATAAATTCTTATGTGCCAATATAACGCAAGAGTGTGAATTGGTTCAGAAAAATATAAAGTTATTGGAAATTCTAAATTGAAAACAAACACCGTAAGTCCTAGATCACTTAGGCTATGACGCTGAACTACACTTCCCCTATATCTTAGTTACATCCGCTTCCAGCCAATTTAAGACAATAATAACTTTACTGTAACAGCTTCCAAACTATTAATGTAATTTTGATATATGTAGCGCACACTGCTTCATACAGTAAAATGTTAACATATTTAACCAAAAGAAATGTAATTTGAAGATTTCTGCAATAGATTTTATAATAGATTTGTAAAAGTTATTACGTTATGTGTATTTTTTTTTTATTTTATTTCTTAGCATTTTCTCTGTTTTGCGCTTGATAGAAGAAATCTCTTTCAGTGATAAGTTTCTTTTTTATAATTTTACATTATATTAACTTATGTCATTACCTACTGTTTTGTGTTTAGTATTTTCAAGCCCATGTCACCCGAAGAGGTTGGTAGAGGCACACCGACGACTAGCCGAAGACACTATGTCCTACAATGTGATAGGTGGCAAGCCTATCGCCAACCGGACACATATCAACGGGCAACGGTAGTTTAATTGGAAAACTGAAATGCATAACAATTATTTTTGTTTCCCGGGTTCGAACACGGGACCTCAAGAAGTCAAGTCCGATGCCGGACCGCTAGACCACATAGGCGATACGTATATAAGTTTTTTTTTAATCTATTCTTCGCAGATGAAGTAAACAGTCAGTATTGCCAATTGCCATATAGATAATTTACTTAAAATACGTATTATCCAATGTCAATTGATAGTGAAATTTATTAGTGGAATCCAAACTAATGTTATAAACGTGCCAGACTGTACTAATTTTGATAAAATTTGATACGCATATAGTTCAAACATAGTTTATTTTTTAAATTAATGCTGTATGAAAGTCGTACCTATTCTAAGCTGACGAAGTCACGAGCAAAAAGCTTCTAAATAATAAAAAGCAAAAACATGGCAACACAGGTGGTTACTAAAACGGTTTTCCCACTACAAAATTGATTTCTTTTTAATCTGTGAAAAATTCACCTTTTGTTACGAGACTCTGTAAGGGTGCTGTCATAGAATGAATGGAAAACATTATAAGTAATTTATGATGCTTGACTATGTTTGAGTGAAGTCTATAGGTAAAGTCCATTATTAAAAGACTATATTTGACCGAGTCCAAAAAGTAAAAAAAATATCAAAAAAAACAATTTTTAGTTTTTTTACGTCACCACTTGGCCAATTAAGAATGGATTTTAATCGTTATTTTTTTAAAAGATAGAAGAGATGGTCCTGTATGCATTTGATGAGTCAAAGTAAAGAAAATTATCTTCACGCCCATAAAATGGGAGAAAATCGCGGAGAAATGCACCGAGACGTTTCGAATGACCCTTCGCGTCTACAAGCGATATAAAATATGAAATGCTTATTTCTATAAATATTTTATCGAAGATTGATTATTGGCAACGGCAATAGCCCCGTTGCCAGGAATCTATTACTAGATTACTGTAGTGCAAGTTTGACGTAAGTAAGTATTTTCTCGCCCATATCCCCAAAGACCCACGACTAGCCAAAGACACTAAGTCCCACAATGTTATAGGTAGCAAGCTAACCGGGCACATATCCATTCCCGAGCAACATAATTTTTATTAGAAAATTGAAAATCAACATTTTTCAGCTTTTTAGTTGCCCAAACCGGGAATCGATCCCGGGACAAAAGAAGTTTAGTCCGATGAGCCCACTAGACCACAGAGGTACAAAAATTGTTTTTTGAGTTGTATTTAAGCATGGTTAAGTATGTTTTTAATAGCAGCAACGAAATTGCTTTCGGTGTTTTGAAGTTTTACTTTAATAGAGTTTTGTCGCCTCTATGGTCGAGCGGTCCGGGTGTTGGACTTGACTGCATGAGGTCTCGGGTTCGAATCCCGTGTCGGCCAACAAAAAGAACATTGGATTTTTCCAATTTTCTAATAAAAAAAATGTTGGTCGGGATTGGAAACGTGCCCGGTTGGCGATAGGCTTGCCACCTTTTGGGACTTAGTATCTTCGGCTAGTCGTGGGTGCCCTGGTTGTGCCTCTGCCTACCTCTTCGGGGATACAATTTAAATGATTAATCATAAACATTTAAATACTAAAAAATTTAATCCTTTCTACCGTAAACTATCACCGTTTGCAGGACTATAACTTATCTGATTTGACTAACTACCACTGTTTCAAAACATAGCTAGGCAGGTCAAGAAACGGCGAAACAAACTCCCCTGTAACCAGGACTTTAACTTATCTGACTCTTACTACTACTGTGTTAGAACCTAGCTAGGTAGGTGAAGAAACGGTGAAGCAATCGGTAGCCTGGTTGTGCCTCTGCCTACCTCTTCGGGGATATGGGCGTGAAAATACTACTACTACTACTTTAATAGAGTTAAAATCGTAAATTATACACTAGTATTTTAATTCAACTTGTCCAGGGTAGTGCCGCTTTACCTAATCCTGCCACTATAAGGACAGTATCACGTTTCGATACGGAGGGTAGAGGGTAGCCGGTAGACTTACACAATTAGTAAGATACCCGGCCCCAGGACAGGTAGCGGACAGCAACGCACCTATAACATCTACGGTGTCTATTAGCCGCGGTTGTCTTTTACCGACAGGTGAGCAGGTGCATGTTCGTTGACTTATCATATTTTTTTTGTAAATAAGCAAATAAGTACATGGCTATTTTAATGAAAAGAAAAAGCTCTCTCTCTCTCTCTTTTTGTGTGGGTGTAACTTTGCCTACCTCTTTAGGAATACAAGCGCGAAGATAGTTATTTATCAAAATGAAACCAGACAAATATCGAACAAAAGCTAAACTGGATTTACTTTAAACCAGGGCTTATTCAAAAGTCATAAACCGATATCACTTCATATTTCAAAACCGTTATATTTCAAAAATTGAAATATTTTCTCTTGTGACTGTTTTGTAATCCGTTGAAGTCGATGATGTTTAAAGCGTAACAAGTTAAATAAAATTCAGTTTAAAATATCGGAAAAAGTGAAAAACAATTCATTCGCTGGGTTTTGTATTTTAATTGCTTGATGTACCTGTGTTCCAGTCGTGGAACATTTTACTTTTTTACTACTACTGTTATTTATTTATTAGCGGCCCATTTCAGTTTTTGGCGGGTATTTGTTTGAAAAATATTTTAGGAAGTAGACATTTTCACTTATTGAAGTGAAACTTTTTGGAGTAGTTGTGATTTCAAACCGGATGCATCGAAAAAAAAAGACAGATAAGAGACACAAATACCAAAAATGTGTAGGATTATATAATATATTCATCTCATTCTTTTGTCAATTTACTGACGTTTAATTTCTATGGTGTGTGAATCGCACACACACCTTTTTTTTCGGAAGATAAAGATGTTTTAGTCTAAGTGCACGCTGTTTTCCTATATAGCGTCCTTTTTTACCGGCTTTGCCCGCTGCTTGGATCACCGGCCACAGCGCGGCTATATACAGTTTCTAATGATAGTCTCATTATGGTGGCAGGAATACATAATCGGTGGTGGCCGCTAATCAATAAATAGCAGTAGTAGTAAGCTACTATTATTTATTTATCCCACCAAAAACATAAATGTAAAAAAGGAGAGCCAAGTTCAATACAATTCAATAAAAATTACCCCCCCCCTATTTTTGACCCTTTTTTTAAATTTCGATTTTTTCCTACGTTTACACATAATTACCGAGCTGAATTCCAAATTTCATCCTTCTAGGTCATCTGGAAGTAGGTTAGGTTTAGCTACTATAAATATTTCAGTCAGTCAGTAGGTACTAAAATTTACGATTTAGACCTTCATATCTTTATAACCATTTGAGCTAGCTGTATGAAATTTGAGATTCTTGATGTCTTTATGGATATGATTACACACACGTAGTTTTTTGAATTTACGTTAAATAGATTTTGAGTTATAAAAGGGTCAAAAGTGGCACCAAGTGGTTCGTGTAAAATTGCACTCGGCGCTGGCTAGCCAGTTCTTTGCTTGAACTTGGCTTGACACGCTGCCGCGTGTCTAGATAAGCTTTCCGTCTCAGCAATTATTTAAAGAAATAGGTATCTTGACTTATTTTCTAGAAGGTAAGGATTTTTTAGTATGTGTGCATATTTTCCACAAAGTTTCCCTCTTTGCCGGCGTTGGCCATTGCTTGGGCCACAGCACTGCGTTATTAATTTTCTAATGATAGTCACTTTATGGCGGTAGGAGTAGATAAAGCAGTGGATCACTATCCCAGCAAGTTGTTCCCCGTGTTGGACCGGGCTCCTTTGCAGAATAGTTTTCTATTGTTTATAATAATTTGTATTCTATTCCTTTGATACCCAGATTGAGAGAATTTAGTCGCAATTTTGTTGCGGCAGCCATTTTGAATCGACAACTTTGTTAGTTTAGTTGATTGTCATTAAAACTAAAACTGAATTATATAGATCGGTTGACGTCGACTAGATCTAAATTCAATCCAATATTTGTTAATAAAAAACAAACATGTAAAGCTGAAAAGTATCTTCACGCCCATATCCCCGAAGAGGTAGACAGAGGCACAACCAGGGCAGTCACGAATAGCCGAAGTTACTAAGTCCCACAATGTGATAGGTGGCAAGCCTATCGCCAACCGGACACATATCCTATCCCGAGCAACATTTTTCTTATTAGAAATTTGGGAAAACTCAATTATCTTTTTGTTGCCCGACCTGAGATTCGAACCCGGGACCTCATGCAGTCAAGTCCAACAACTGAACCTTTAGACCACAGAGGCGATGTGAAGCTAAAAGTATGTAAAATGCCTTATATTTGTAGAATATTTAATAACAGAGGAACTCACAAAGGTATATCACAAGTCGTGGTATGTGCAAACTTTTAGTGGCTGCCGTGCAAAGATACCCCTTGCCCGATTTATGACATAGCCGTGCTTTTGAATAAGTTTGCCATAAAAATAGGCGCTCAGCGTCCGGAACTTTAGTAATAAAATGCAAATGGTGACTTCGGTGACTTCTGTCTTATGCGAATTTTGCGGAATGTTTGGTTTTCATTACCCAAACACGGTAAAGTAACAAAAGGCAACAAAGGGGTCATAATGAAATGGAATGAAAATTATTTATTTGTAGAATATGAGTTAGAGAGTTTCTATACGTAGTACTGTAAAGAGACAAAAATCTGTAATTGTTATTAACAATCAATTGTTGTTGTTGATAATTTTATTTAAAAAATGTGTTTTCACTGCCGCATACTCGAAAAGGTAGGCAGAGTTACAATCAGGGCAACACGATTAGCCAAAGATAATCAGTCCAAAAGATATGTACCATCCTCATCTTAGTACAATAATAATATTAATAATCTTTATTTATTTTCTCCCACAAAAAAAGTGGCCTTAAACATAGTATAACTTAAAACAGTATTGTAAAGGGAGACAGGAGTCCAAACTGAGTAAACCCCGTAGCATGGATCTCCTGGCCACCACCCCTTATCACCAAAGTTACATTTTTTGAAATGTTAATTTTCATAAGTTCATACACATGTATGAAGAATGTTTCATAAGTTCATACACATGTATGAACTTATGAAAATACCACAGAAAAAAACTTTTGCGCACCAGTGTGTAGACTTGTGTGTGTGTGAGTGAGTTTGTGTATATAAGTGTTCGTATGTATTTTTATGCGTGTGTGTTTATGTCAATCATAAATAAACCTGTAAATTTGGGATAAATATAAAATACATTTTTTAAAAAATAAATACTTTCATTATAGGTTAATCTAATTACATGGCCGTATACCAGCTCAATGTTTCCTTTTATAACTAATTCTGATTGTAAATTAGATTCTCGGTTTCGTCATATTTAAGAGAAAGTAACGATACGATAGATACGATACAGTTTATTTGATATATTATAGATCTTACAACTGTAAAATATGTAAAATTTTCGAGCCCAGGATGTACGAGATTTCAGCACAGGACAATACAATGCTAAAATCTGTAGTAGAAGATGGAAGAACATTATGGTATTTTAAAATATCAGTACATATTTTAGATTTCTATTTACGGTCAAATCAAAACATAATATTATGATTATGAAATATCAGATAATGTTATTAAAGCAAAAGAAAAGGCAGTAAAATTTAGGTTTCTTATAATAGTATCAAAATAATTTCGAATATTTTAAATAAAGAATTTGGTCATGAGATATAATTGCATTATTAAAGCTGCAGTAAAATAGGGGAAAATTTCTGGAATTGTAAAATAACAGTTGGCATTTCCATATGCTGTATAATTAAAGGAATTAATCCTCTCCAAGTCGAATGTAAACCATATAGTGTAAATGTCAGCTATTATTCTGATGAAATCGAAACCTACAAAGCAGAATATCGTTTGTCACTCTCGTCAATATGAATTATTCAGTAGTATTATATTTCAGTTTTTGTATACATGAGAGTGTAAGACATATATTAAATAAATAAATAAATAACGGTTATTAACGAAAATGAAGAAATATTTCCAAACGCTTTATTTTAACTTGTGTTTAATCCGCATTCAAAAGGCCCGTGTTTTACGGGCTTCTTGCTACAATAGACCATCTGCCTTCCTGCCAGGCAGCTTGAAAAAGGGGAGCATAGGCTGACCGTCACTAATACCGTGACATCCTTCTAGGTGGAGAATTTTTCAGCGACTCGCTCAGATTAGTACCACCGCCTTATCTATTCCTGCCGCCATAACGTCACCTCTTGCTGTTGACGTGTCCCGGTTCGGAGGACAAAATAGCCGGTAAACTGACTTTTTCTCGAGGCCTAACATCCCGGCCTCAGGTTGGCAACGCATCATTACCATCTTTATCTGTAGACGGTGTTAATTTTTTACCATCAGGCAATCCGTCTGATTGTTTGCCTTCCAATATTATTTAACAAGCATAAGGCGTAGCTAATAGCTATTCGTATATATACATATATATACTTTTTAGTAGTAAACACTTGTACTTATCCACTATACACTATACACTTTTCGTTACTCTTTAGCCAACCGGTTTCACTTTTTACAGCATCACCAGGGCTTTGAAACTAAAGATAAAAATCACTTTCAGTTTAACGTTTAGTACTTAATTGGATGTCATAAAAAAGTGTGTTTGCAATGGAATTCCACCAAGTGCCGACGATAGCAAGTATAGACTATATCCTCTTTAGCCTCCTGTACCTGATTATTGGATTCTTTTCCTGTGAAGTTTCTGTCCTTTGATGTAGAGTCAATTGTTCTGATTAAATGAAATCTTCAAAGCACATTCCCGATTTCCACATACAATAATATTAATTATTCAATGCTATTGTATTTCAATACCTGTGAACCCATATATTAGTTTAATTATTACTAAA
>NJDD01000892.1:391374-404093 GCA_002245505.1 Calephelis nemesis
GCGCGGATGTCGGTCTAAACCTGAAAAATTAAGTTTTTTTTCTACGTATTTTTTTAAGGATAAAAAGTATCCCATATTATGCTCAGGATGATAAGGTATAATTGTACCAAGTTTCATCAAAATCGAACCTTTAGTTTTCACGTGATGCCTAAACATACAGACAGACAGATAAACAAATTTAATCACATATTTGGATTTGGTATTGATCCAGTAACACACCCTGTTATTTATTTTTTCAATATTTCCAAT
Organism: Calephelis nemesis; assembly: GCA_002245505.1. Taxonomy (NCBI): domain Eukaryota; kingdom Metazoa; phylum Arthropoda; class Insecta; order Lepidoptera; family Riodinidae; genus Calephelis; species Calephelis nemesis. Next base: position 391,624 of record NJDD01000892.1, read on the forward strand.
GTACAGAATTGACCCTTCTACAGATTTATTATATGTATAGATTATTTATTACTCCAGCATTCAGAAGCGATACAATAAATTTATGATATTTTTCATTGATTAATCGTCATTTTATTTATTTTTCTATTTTTATAATTAATTAAGGTAGTATTAGAAAATAAGATTTTCTGTAAACACCAGCACTTCCACATTTATTACATTTTTAAACATTGTCACTTCATAGATTTTTATTTTTATATTTTAATAATCTATTTAGTAATTGAAAATACGATTTTCTTTAAACACCATAACTTCCACATTAAATTTATTATATTCTTAAACATTGTCACTTAATAGATTTTTATTTTTATATTTTAATAATCTATTTAGTAATTGAAAATACGATTTTCTTTAAACACCATAACTTCCACATTAAATTTATTATATTCGTAAACATTGTCACTTAATAGATTTTTTATTTTTATATTTTAATAATCTATTTAGTAATTGAAAATACGATTTTCTTTAAACACCATAACTTCCACATTAAATTTATTATATTCTTAAACATTGTCACTTCATAGATTTTTTATTTTTATATTTTAATAATCTATTTAGTAATTGAAAATACTATTTTCTTTAAACACCATAACTTCCACATTAAATTTATTATATTTTTAAACATTGTCACTTCATAGATTTTTTATTTTTATATTTTAATAATCTATTTATGAATTGAAAATACGATTTACTTTAAACACCATCACTTCCACATTAAATTTATTACATTTTTAAGCACCGTAATTTCATTGATTTTTTATTTTTCTGTAAGTTTTTTTTTAATGACTAAATTGTTGCTAATCTCGCGATTTTATGCAACTTCACCGGGCTTTTAACTGTACTTTCTGTAAGTAATATCAGTTGCTTAAACATTTTAATTTTATTCCGGGACAAATAGATCTTACCCCAAAGTAAATAAGCTACCTAAATGCTTGTGTCATGGGTGTTAGACAACGATACTAATACATAAAATACTTTCTTTAATCATATTAGAATTATTTTAGTAAACACCCAAACCCCGAAATATAGACATTTAAATGTTAATCACAAAAATTCCCCCGGGGGGAATCGATTCTGAGACTTGCGATAGATTAGCGTTAGGTGTATACGCTAACCCCTCGACTGAGGCGGTCATCATTATTATCTATCAAAAAATAAAATAAAAATAATAATTTCATAATGGTCTTCACCGATCCAGTAGCGGCACAATAAGTGAAAGGGTTCCTTTTCAGGCACCTCGCTTTAAAAAATTGAGGTAATGGAACGTGAATAACAATTCGGCTGGGGGGAATCGGAAGGTGGGTGGGGGGAGATTGATGGTACCCGTTTGTAGCATCTGTCGTTTAAGTGAACATCGATTACAGTATATACACCTTCGTGTTTTTTGTTAGGGAGCAACGTTTGACTTGCATTATATTTACTTTGGGATCAATATCTATGCTTATTCAATAATTTCACTTTATGGAAAGTTTGTTTTTTGTAAAGTATAAAAGGCAAAGATTTCACGATGATAACAAATTAATCTTTGTCATGCTTGGAAGTTTTTTTTGTAAAGTATAAAAAGCAAAGGTTTTCTAATAATAACAAATATATGCTTCGAGTGGCTAGTGTACACGTCTAACGACATCAACCAACCGCGAGGCTCGGGTTCGATTTCCGACGGGGGCAGACATTTGTGTGATGAACATTTAGATATCTGCATTTCCAGGTCTGGGTGTTTACTAAATGTATTCTAGTATCTATCTAAGTATTTCTAAGTATTTGTATCGTTAACTAACACCCATAACACAAGCATATAATTTGCTTACTTTGGTGTTAGGTTCAATTTGTGTGTCTTGTCCAGGGATATTTATTTATATATATAGAAAATTGTAGGGAATATAGAAAATAATAACATTTTAGTTTTTTCTATACATACTGTCTTTTTGTTTGCAGTCAAATCCAACAACTGAACCGCTAGACTACAAAGGCGACTACTAGGAAGGTGTAAAGATACTTTTTTTATTTTTCGTATTAACGCTTTTATAGCTGACTTAGTAACTGTTAATTAAATCCTGTTTAGTATTTCACAATAACGCTTGCAGAACATTGATTTTTTATTATCAGTAGCAGCTTAGTCCCCCCTGCAAGTGGACGGTGTTTAAGTCGTTAGACCGTAATTTATAGAGCAGTTAATTGCATGTTAGGACACGAAACGCAGCATTCTGCTAGAGGTAATAACAACACTCTATAATTCTAATAATATAATATTAGTTGAATGGAAAAGATTGTCAAGGTATTTTGTTTTCGAACATCAGTCAAAAATGCTAAGTTGGATTTGATACGTGGAAAGACATAAGATTGACAAAAAAAATATAAACCAGTTACTACTATATTTATTGAGATTTCTTTCAAGTAAAAGCTATTTCCGTGAAAAATGATAAAAAACGAAACATTAATAATGAAAAGTGTTAGAGAAGTCCCTCCACTGAATAACATCGTAATCGATCATTTCAAATTTTACAGAACAAGCGAATTAACGATTTTTGAGTTTACTTTACCTTTGTCCCACCTTGAAGTATAATTTAAATATCAAATAAAAGGAATTGTTTTAGAATTTTAATATATCAGTCGATTTATTCCGTCTTTTTTCAAATCAAGTTCTTAAATAAAACACTTTATAGTAAAACAATAAAACTACCAATATTTTTTGTTTACAAAACTTTCTCTTCGTGTGAAAATAAAAAAAACATAAAAATATTAGCATTTTACAATGAAGATATGCTACCAAAGATAAACAGTGATAAACTATAACTAATGGTAGATTTTTTGCGCGCACGCTTCTTTCAACGAAATTAATAGAAAGAGACAAAACACTTTTAGTGCTATCATATTAGTCTGTACACGAAATATCTGCAGACGTTTAATCTAACATACGGAAATCTTTAAAAACATTATAATTTGACATGTCTGGACTAATCTGGTTAGTCTAAAATGTTCCATTTCTTTTGTTTCTATTTCATTTAAAAAAGATAACATGCATCTAAAATAAGTTTAGTTTGTGAACAGCAGAATCTCCACCATTATCTTTTTAGAAACATCAATATTCTAACTAATGTTACCATACTATGCAACAAAAATTACCACGGGAAAAATATTGTTACAATATTTTACTTCAATCTGAATTTTCTAAATTTTCCTCGAAAAATATCGTTATCTGAAAACCTAGTACGTAATACAACCAGTACTCGTTAGTTACGATTTTGTTCCTGCAAATAAATGTAATAAACCTATAAGCGAATAAAACGAATATGGAAGTGCAAAATATGGAAAAAAATACAAGTTGTGTATATACGTCAATGATAATCATTATAATACTAATTTAAAACCAAATAAAATTATTCAATTTACAATTTTCTGCCAACATTTTCGCAAAGTAACCCCTTCTTCCATCAATTTTATCAAAATACTAATTATCGAAATAGAACAATACGAGACTGTACGGTAGAGGGAGTCAAATAGCCTACCTGCTATTTCATATTATCTGTGGAAGGAATTTCATTTAATATCAATTCATCCATTCCTGTACGATTAAGCGTCATCATTGCACTTACAATATTTTCTTTACGTATTTCAGTATCTAAAACTGTTGATACCTAAATTCTTCAAGCTTTCAAAACTTTAATACGTATGAAAGTTATAAGATTTCAGAACAAAATACGGCCGGTTTGAGAAAACTGCTCGAATAAAGCACTGTATACACGCTCTTATGTTTTCCATTTTACAATCCAATGCAGTATACGAATGTTTTATAGATTGCTGCATTCTGTACCGCAGTTAACTTACATAACTTTCCTTTTTAAATATTTTACAGACAATTTATTGTTTTTGACGCAGTTTGTTAGAGTTTTTTTTTATTTCAGTTAAGGTAATGGATAACTTTTTAAACAGTCTACGTGAATTCAGTAGTAATTTGTTACTAACAAAAACAGTTATCTCATTTTTTGACAGTTCAATATTGTTAAAAGATACCTTTTGAACGTAAATAAAAACCTGTTTTCTATTTCAACCTCAGTTTTGGGTTTATACCCAACTATTATAAATTTTTTTAAGACAGCGAATAATAAGACGCTTTTCCTGAGGATCAAACACGTTAGTAGACCAGGGTTTCCCAAACTATTGGTCACGACCCACTGGTGGGTCGCGAGAGAATATTGAGTGGATCCTGCCTGTAAAACAACACACCACCCGACCAAGCCAGCAACTGATTGCGAAAATAGTAATAAAATACACATGATCTTCGAAGTCACAAAAGCGACACTGAGTCCGACTTCCAAATGCTCTCATGAGTTCGAATGGCACGAAACGTCAGAAAATTATGAGAAAGTATTACCTAGAATATCTGAAACCAGAATTCACTAGAAATAATGATACGACATAATTAAATTAATCAATTACTAAGCTATAAAAAACGTGTGTTATAAAATGTTATAAATGGTGTACAAACTTAGTCCTTTATTCATATTGGTAATAGTGAAATATTCTAGAGATGGGTTTCAAGTTTTGTAAATTTTTTACAGGTGGGTCGTAGACCAAACAACTTTGGGAATCACTGTAGTAGACTATAAACACCATCATCATCATCATCATCATCCGGAAGACGTCCACTGCTGGACTTAGGCCTCCCCCAAAGAGCGCCACAAGTCGAGATCACCAGCCTCTTGTAACCAGCGACTCCCACTCCCATAAACACCATAGATATTGGAAATAACCCATATAACTTATGCTAGGGTTTTGCTCATCAGGCATAGAGGCAGATAGTATATTCTACATGGGTGACCCGGACCAATACCGCTACATAATATATAGGATTAATAGTTATTAGAGAACCATGCACGGAATTGTATCTATTGCACTATAATAATATGTAATGTAATGCATAGACATTTAGAAATTAAACAGTAATATTAGGACTGACATGCCCTGCAGGGTAAAAGTCCCTTATAATTCTGATTAAAAAAAAACAGTAAAATGGATTCTTAACTCACTAATCTTAAATATGAAAACTACCAATCGAATCAAATAGAAGAAAATTAAATGAAACAAAATAAAGAGAACGCTAAATGAAACGAAAAATAAAATGGAACGACTTTATTTACTCCAAATACAGGCCGTATAACAACAATAAATGCATATAAAATTATCAGTTCATTTATTACGTTCCCGTTCAAATCACTGAGCTGAGTGTGATATAATTTAAACCAGTGATAGTTTTATACGTGGGATAATTTATTTTGCTACCAAAACAATATTTTTAAAGTTTAAGTCATTTAAAATCGTAACAATGTTGAACATATTACCAATAACTTTACTCTAACCTTTAGCCTGGCAATCTCTTAGAGCGGGACAAAAAATGATCGTATTTTTCTGACAGCCATCTTTAATTACATTTTGACACTTCAGACAACAAACTATTCTCAATTATTAAAAAAATGTTTTCAAAATAATTGCGCTAAGGAATGTTTTTTTTGTTAGCCTAAAGATGTTATGCTACTTTTCAATATAAATGAAATATGCTGCTAAATTCCACATACAAAATATTGTTTATAGTGTCAAAATGTCTGAAATATGAGTATTCTGAGTTAAACAAAGGGTTGTGGAAATTGTGCCATGTTAAAACCTAGATCTTTTGTTAAGACCATGATTCTATACGTTAAAATTTAAGCAAATGACAACTCCATCACCGGTTTGTGAAATTTATATTCCACTAACTGACTCGGCAGACGTTATTCTGCTACTTTTTAATGTTATTTTAGTAAAAAAGCTGGGGTGAGACCCTTGTCACTTAGGGGTATGAAAATTAAATGTTGGCTAATTCTCAGATCTATTCAATTTGTCTGAGAAACTAAACTTCATGAAAATCGGTCAAGCCATTTCAGAGGAGTTCAATCACACACACCGTGACACGAGAATTTATATATTAGATTAGTGCGTTTAGTTGAATTACCTGCTAAAGATAATATGCTGGGACACGCCTATGGACTACATTCTAATCGAAAAGACCAAAGTGCTCGCCTTTTCTAGATAGAAAAGGTGGGTTGGTAGTAGTCTTAATGGACTAAACAGATACTTAAGATTCGAGCCTCATATTGACGACGTACCAATGGTTGGTGTTGAAAGGTGATATGATGGCAGTTCTTATAATTACAAAATCCATGAGCTTGAAATATTTTAATTTTTAGCACTACTATGTTTGGGGAAATGTTAGTAAACATTTTAATTTTTTTTTATGTTATAGGAAGGCAAACAAGCAGACGGATTGATGGTAAGAAATTCACGCCGCCTATAGAGTAAGTTTACCGGCTATCTTACCCTCCGAACCAGAACACGTCATGACGTTATGGCGGCAGGAATAGGTAAGGCGGTGGTACCAATCCGGGCGAGTCGCTGCGAAACTCTACCACCTAGTCAGATGTTACGGTGTTAGTGATTATAAGCCTATGCTCGCCTTTTACGAGCTGCCTGGCAAGATAGGCAGATGGTCTATTCTGCGAAGGAGCCCGGACCAACACTGGGGTAATTACTTCATTTATTTACCTTTTTACATACATACATATCTTTAAGCCAAATATTCAAACAATCTTCCATGATAATTACTAAAAGTAAAATATTTGCAAACGTGTTCAGCTGACTATACATTTATTACTTATAAATACCACAAACAAATATATAGATGATAACGATAAAAGATCACAGATGACGTACTAAAAAGTTTGAAAACAAAGTAGTTGGTCTTCAGAAATGAAGATGGCGTTCTTGTCAACAAGATATTAAAATTTATAGTTCATAATTAGAATGTAATTCAATTACAAAATCAGTAAAACGAATTTCCGATTTTGACATTTCTTAGTAGAGTAAGCAGAAATTGTGTTTAGAAATATTTTATCCCTCTGATCTTTAAATCAATTTGTTTGGATCGTTTACTGAAGCAACTTGATATTTCATAACGGTTTTGGAACGAGTGGCAAAAGTTTTCCTTTCACTAGACAATTCTATTAAAATAATACAAATAACCTCTGGCCCAGTGGCCGTTCTAGTTGGTCTAGTGTTGGGTTTGACCTCATGAATTCTTTGATATAAAAATCAAACCCAGGAGGGTTCAATTTTTGTATCCAACAACACAAACAGATCTCTTTATATAAAAAAAACCGCGTTATCATCGCATCATGTCTGAAACGATAGATCCCTTTTGATAAAAAAAATGTGTTAGTTATTGTCAGGAAAAGGTTCATAAGAAAAAAAAACGGAAAAAGTGCAGGGAGAATGGGAAAAACAATGTTTAATTCCAGCTAGTCATGAATATTAAGACACAAAGTTCACCGGATTGACTAATTTTCTAATAAAAACGGCGGGCCAGAATTGTTTTAGTTTTAGTTTTGTCGGTAGGCAACAAAAATTTCGATCATATTGTACAGTGTTATTATTAAAAGTATTGACCAAATTTTGTTAGTAGAGAGTTAAGGCTAAAATGATAGATACTCTATTTTAAATATTATGGTCAAATTGTAATATTCATTTTTACATACATTTCAATACGCGAAAATACTTCACTTGTCACTTATGAAGTTACCAGCCTGCGCCCGCGGTTGCGGACGGCGGGAATCAGTTGTATGTTTACATTATAACAATGTTTCTTGTATTTTACGTCAGAAAAGAAATAATCTATCCACACACTTTGATACCTAAAAAGGTAGGCAGAGGCACAACCAGAGCACCCACGACTAGCCGAAGTCTCACAATGTGTTAGGAGGCTAGCCTATAGCAACCGAGTTAACATCCAATGCCGGGCAACCTTATTTTTAATAGAAAATTTAAAATACACGTATTCCTACACCACAGAGACGATATAATCTGTATTTTTTTTTAATTTTAATTAATTAATATATCGAAAGTGTTACTATTTAGAATCGTCTCCCTGAATTCGACTAGTCCTTTAATGTAGTCCCTGAAAATTTGAAATACTAAACTATTTAAAATAAGCGGAGTGAAATTAAGAACCTTATTTTTTCAGGTCAGCTAATGTTATAAAATTTCCTTTACACTTGTGCTCACAAACAAAAAGGAGGGATTTTCTCAAATTCTTTCCTACTACAGGTTTTAACTTGGCTAAGTGAGGCTTACCCGAAACAATGTTCGTCGAGTGATTAAAAAACAGTATTATTGAACTAAATAGTCTAAACTGTTTTTTAAGAGGTAAGACAACCAATTGGCAAACGGCTCTCCTGACGTTAGGAGACGACCGTAGCCTATAGACACCATAGGCGTTGCATGTGCTTCGCTGTTCATGGTGTAACGCCAATGTACTAGTAGGTATACCAGCTACCCTAGCCTCCGGATAGGAACATGATATTATTATTATAGTGGTGGTTCCTACTGTTGTCTTAATCCAATTTAGATAATGGATGGTTTTGTGCAGAATCTTAACAGCTTTTATTTACTATACGTATACATATTTTAATATTTCTGTGGTCTTGTGGTTCGATTTTGCCGTTGATATTAGGTCCGTGGGTTCGATTCCAAGTTCGACAACTCAAAATATATGTTTATATTTGTTTTTAATTTTCTTATAAAAAAATTGTGTGTGTACTTATGTACACGCGTTAGAAGTTATACTTCTTCGGCGTAATAAGATAAAAATCTTTTTAAAAATTTTATCTTTTGCCATAATTTACATTTATAGACAAAATGACACTAACCATAGAACAAAGGTATTTGATACATTAAAAGTTTTATTATAATGCATTATTTAGTTAAAGAAAGTTTATTTAATATTTAATAAAAACTAAAATGTTAGCTAAAGCTAACTTCATCATGTCGGTTTTTCGTGACGGTGTGCGCGTGAATCGTAAATTATTTACCCTCGTCATTTTTTCCTAACGCGCCAAAAGAAGTATAACTTCAAAAACAACGTTGTCCAGGATTGTAAATATGCCCAGTTAATTACATGTATCCCACATTATATTGCGGGATCAAGTACCATCGCAATGGTCCGATGCATCATCGTGGTTGCCTCTGGATGTAAATCTGTCTATCTTATCTGGGATATGGGAGAGAAGATATTTATTTATAACATAGGTATACTTGGAATAACAATTCCAACACACCTCAAAGCTTGACCTACTTTTACCGAAGCAGAACCACAATAGCCACAAGAACACAATATTGACAGAAACTATCGTGTAATCTGTAGAAGTACAGTCAAAAACAGATTCGGATTAAAGGCAGATGGAAGGCAGCGACCGCAAGTCCCGTACTAGTAAATAAAGCTCAAGGGCTTATTGGAAATGAATCATTCACTGCAAAAGCTGAAATTCACAGCTTCGCGTTCAGTTTGACACGCGCGAACTCTGTTTTATTTAATCTTTTTTAATTTCAAATGCCAGTGTTCATGACTGTACATTCGACACTTTTAGGAGCCTTTTTATTTTGTTCGTAACTGCAGGCCGAATTTTGCAATTCACTTTTGAAGCTAACCTCTTTGAACTAGAATTTGAACACATGTTTAGTTTGGAAGACAATGCAACTAACAGGTAATTTTTTGGAAATTACTCTGGATTTTTTTTAGAACTATCGTCTAACTACTAATTTATACGTTTTAAACTAGTAGCTTGCCCTGAACTGAAAAAGCTCGGGAAGCCAATATAGAGTGATAAGTTTCCAACGTTCCATCATCAACATTTTTTAAACAAAGTTTTAACGAAAAACAATCGTATTGTTAATTTATTATGAAATATCGTCACGATCCTATCGTCATCAAAACTGTCACGACACAATAAAAAAAATGTCACGGAGCATCACGACTCTTTCATAACACAGTCATAATATTGTCATGACACTGTCACAACATTTTTACGACACTGTCAAGACATAACCATGATTTTCCTTCACCACTCCCGACACATTGACAGTCATCGTGACGACACTGACAGGATATCGCCACGACATCACTACGAGATGAATTACCAACACTTTCACTGTCAACATCGCCCTCGCCGATACCGTCATGTATGTATGTTTCGCGATATGTTTCTTTGCATAGCTTGAGTAGTTTTATTCCGATTTTAATGAATTTTGGTAGGTATGCAGATTTTTTAATACAATTTTCTAGTTCTGTTATGAACGGTTTGTGGGTGACAGAATCAAGGTGTACTAAAAGAAAACTTTGAACAATTTTAATTATATGTAAAATAATTAATGAAAGCGCCTAATCATACACTGTTTTTAAAAAATAGATAAAAAAGAAATCTATTGTAGTGCATTTGCTTCAAAGACATATAAGTAAAATTTACAAAAATAGCTGTAACTAATGATATTTATGAGGACGGCGACGGTAAGACGATGTCGTGAATGTGTCATGACAGTATTGGTGACGATATCGTGAAGGTGTTAACAGTTACGCTGAAAATAATGTGATGTGGGTATTGTGAAAAATGCATATTTTACGAACGTTATACGCATTAGGTGTACTGTATCTTAAGATATAATTGATCGGTACTTCTCAGGTTAGCTCTGCTGCAGAGTCGGACTGCTCGTTCAAAAACACGACAATCACACTGGCAACTCTGATTACACGCAGAGATAAATTAGACATACATACATATCTTCATTCCAATGTCTTACGTGGTAGGCAGACAATATCCTTGCATATTATGATCCTTGCAGATCTGCCTGTCTTTCTCGTTTGCGTTAGGTACTAATCTGAGGCCGGGATGTTATGCCTCCAGCAAACGTAAGTTTACCGGCTATCTAACTTTTCGAACCGTAACACGTCAAGCGCTGATACCAATCCGGGCGACTCTCTGCAAAACTCTACCACCTAGTCAGATGTCACGGTGTTAGAGACGGTAAGCATTCACTCAGCTTTTACGAGGTGCCTGGCTGGAAGGCAGATGGTCTATTCTGTAAATACACAAAATAAGACTGGCTTATTTCTATTTTTAGGAATAAGTCAGTCATAAAAATATGATAAATAAATATTTTGATTCTATATTTTGTATAGTTTAATAAAACGAAACACAAAATACAACTGGCTTATTTCTTAATTCCTTTGACTATTTACACTTGCACTGCACTTTAATTTACTTGACCGGAACAAACTTAGGTCCCGCCAAGAATTTCCTCACGCTCTTGTAGACTACAAATTATCTGGAAAACCCAGAGGAAATTGGCAAAGGTTATATTGAACTAAAACTTGATACAAAATGAAGAATAAAATAATTGAAATGGAATAAATACAATCGCATTAATAAACTATCGAGTAACATTTTTAAGACTTAAGTATTAAATTAAAAATGTTGTTTTAAAAATACTAGCATTATCTACCGGCAGTTTTGATTCAAAAAGAGTTTACCTGTCTTATGATGATTAAAATGAAATCAAAAGTATCTTCACACCCATATCTCTGAAGAGGTAGGCAGATGCACAACCAGGGCACCTGCGACTAGCCGAAGACACTAAGTCACTAAACTAAGATAGCAAGCCTATTGCCAACCGGGCACATATCCAACCCCGAGCAACATTTTTTTATTAGAATATTGAAAACCCCAATTTTCTTTTTATTGCCCGACCCGGGATTCGACCCCAGGACCTCTTGCAGTCAAGTCCGACAACTAAACCGCTAGACCACAGAGGCTTAAAATAAACATGAAGATAGGTTTCTTGATATACAAACATATAAGACGTGTTAAAAGAAAGAGATGTAGCTAACGGAGGCTTTTATTTTTGGTATTTGTGCTAACTTTACAGGAATACTTCTCTCAAAATTGGAACACGACATTGATGAGAACTAGCGTTAAGGCGAAAAAACCAGGAATTGCTTATAGTATCAACGTGAACCGGTAAGAATGTTGTCAATTGTTCCAATTTCTGCATTAGGTACTTGGAAAATTTATATATATAAAACAAAAACGAGTTTGTTACAACACTTTCGACTAGAGATCTGCTGGACAAATTTTCATAAGTTTTTGATTCATTGGATTTGTCTCCGCCCCGAATAGCAGAATACATCTTAAAAACAATGAAATCTCGCCGAATACATAATTATAAAAGATGAAATATCTATAAATATAAAAGAACGCTTAGAACCGGGAGAAGGACATAGGTCACATTTTATCTCGTACAGCAGAAACTAAGAAAAACAACATTACAATATTTCCCATGCAAATTGAACGGGAAGAACGAAGTTTGGCGGAACAGCTAGTAGCGTGTAGTGAATAGTGAGCAACAGGAATGTCCCAAAATTGTAAACGAAACTAATTTACGAGAAACATATACCTAGTCTTATAATTTTTAAAATATGTAATTGTTATTCAAACCTACCTTAAAAATACCATATAACTAACAAATAATTATTCAAATAAACCACCTCGAAGCATTCCTGGTGCAAAAGTACC
>NJDD01000892.1:404548-416841 GCA_002245505.1 Calephelis nemesis
ATACTCAACATTATTGGTAAAGAGTTCTATTTTCAAAATTTAAACTTATTTTTTTAATATAATGCTTTTAAGTTGCCAGTTCTAAAAACTTTCAGTTTGGCCCTCGTAAAACAAAAACGAGTTTGTTACAACACTTTCGACTAGAGATCTGCTGGACAAATTTTCATAGGTTTTTGATTCATTGGATTTGTCTCCGCCCCGAATAGCAGAATACATCTAAAAAACAATGAAATCTCGCCGAATACATAATTATAAAAGATGAAATATCTATAAATATAAAAGAACGCTTAGAACCGGGAGAAGGACATAGGGCACATTTTATCTCGTACAACAGAAACCAAGAAAAACAACATTACAATATTTCCCATGCAAATTGAACGGGAAGAACGAAGTTTGGCGGAACAGCTACTAGCATGTAGTGAATAGTGAGCAACAGGAATGTCCCAAAATTGTAAACGAAACTAATTTACGAGATACATATACCTAGTCTTTTATTTAGCAAAAATATCTATCACCCATAAACACCTGACCCTCTGCATTGCGCCAGTAAAGGAAGTTGTTTCCTTTTCTAATATGGAATATATAGAGGTTTCTTCTAGGCTTAAAATTGAGATTAGTAGCATAACGTCTATAACGCCTAGTAGCCTTGTTTTTAAAATTTTGTCTATAAAAAATAGTGACTTCTTTTTTACATATTTTAAACTTATTTTTATCTATCAAGACAAATTTTTTCTAACCTTACGAAGAGATAAATTTTGTATGCGCTTCTTAACCCATATGCAGTCGCATATGAATAAAATAACTACCTAACTATTAACTTATTAATTTTTTCAACTCTCAAAAAGATGATATTTTTCTACCCCTATACACATAATCGACTGATTACAATTGGCTAATTTAGTCAACGTGTTTTAAATATCATTTTATGTAGACAATTTTGTCTACTCTTACGAAGAGATAATTTTGTCTATACACTTTTTAGTTCATAAGCAGTTAACATATATAACCAGCTAAGATATTTTCAATATAATTTTGTCTACGTAGACTGTTTTGTCTACTCTCACGAACATATATTTTGTCTATATACTACTTAGCCCATAAGCAATCAACAGAATTATATAAGCAGCTAACACATTTTCAATGTCTTATTAATGTAGAAGCTTCGAAGGTGGTGAAAACTTTAAACTCTAATTAATTTGAAACTTTAAAGTTAGACTGAGCTTTGTATAATTTTACTTCGTGTTGGTGCCGATACTTTAACAGAATATTAGTCGATTATCCTATTTAGCAGCTCGTTAGGTTTCCTCTGCCTACATTTTTGGTGATATCGGTTTAAAGATACTTATTTTTTTTTACTTTATATTAGAACTAAATCTTTACCCGTCACTTCGTCAGCTTAGAACAGTTACGTTTTCATAAACTTTCATCACCTATGATAGTTCTTTGGGGATTGCATTTTGTAAGAAAAAAGCCTCTGTTAGAATCAAAATTTTTAGCTGTATGCATATTCAATTTCATTATAATCGATTGAGCGATATAGCCGGCAAAAAGCAACAGATAGACAGACTTTCGCATTTATAAAAGATGAAATTTTCTGAATTATACGCGAGAAGTTTTTCAAAGATGAGTCTTTTCTCAATTTACTGGAAAGAAAATAGTAGTGCCGTTAGTAATAGAAAAACTGATCCCTCTTTTTCTAAATTAAATTACACGATAAAGATGGATTTTTCATAACGTAGCTAACGTAGTATAAAGCCTGTGGCGTGATTTTCCTTTCACGTAAACCTGTTAAGCTTATTTTCAGACCCGAAGGGGTTTGGATGGGTGACCATACGATTCTCTTGTTATGGGAATGTCCCGATTTATCGTATATGTGAAACTCCCTAAATAGTTGGTCCAATATAAAATTAAGAAAATCATTGAAATATACGAGAATTAATAAAATAAGACATCCCTGTTCGAAAACCCAAATTGCCTTGGTTTCAAACATTAAAGGAAAAAGAGTGCCTAGATGGAAAGAAAAATAAATGAGCTGGTCTTACCTGCTGGATCTACAAGGATCTTAGCCTAAGAATATGAGTGTTTAAAAATATAAATGTAACATTTTAGTTAAACTAAAGATTAGAATAGGTCTTGAAATATCAAATGATAAAAATGAAATGAAAACGAAGCACGGTTATTTTTTATTAAAAAATACAAGGAAGGCCTTGAAACATAAAATGAAAATAATAAAAAGACATTAATATAAAATTTTTGTTTAAAACATCTGGCGATTCAGTATTTCATCTGTTATTAGTGTGTCTGTTTGTTGTAAGATTGACAGTTTTCGATTTCATGAAATATGTAAATAAACTATTTTTAAGATTTTTTGTACAAATATTGATATAACTTTTTTTTGGCACAAATAATATGAATATATCTGTTAGATATGTCTAAAAGAGTTATTGGAGATATATTTGCTAAATCAAAATTTTATTATAATTATCATTCCTGAACCATCCTGATGTCGTATCTAATATCTTAGTAGGTCTAATCAATATCAATGTAAGAACTTTTTATTGTGCACGATCAAACTTGCGACAGATAAAGACAACTATATTATCAACCGCATACGTTTACAATTAACTTGTTGACTAATGTTAATTATTTTTACAAGACATAGACACAATTATGAATGAATGAATAAAAAACTCTCGTGTCCCGTTTTGGAGTTGGAGAGAAATGGTCACGTTGGTTTTGAGGTTATATCTTATACGATGCAGCTTGTTATATACAACACTATGATTCTCATAAAATAAATCCCTACAACGTGATTTATTTGCGAAGGAATGAAGGAATATTTTGTTAAGCAATTTTATCATATTTTATAAGTTATTCGAAAATAGGAATATGACAATTTATTTCTTAAAATTTGATATACTTATCAAGGGCCAAAGGTTTAGGTTTGGGTTAAGTTTTATTATTAATTAACATATTGGGAAAAAGTGTTACATACTATCTTAACAAACAATTCTACTTGTTTTCCCGATAAAATGTTTTTCTATGAAGTCACTTATTATCTTTAAAGTTAACGAAAATTATTTTCTGTATTTATTTAAATTAAATATATAAAGGCGTTTTTTAAGTTTACTAAACTGTTATTTACATAAAATAGAATTATTTAAATAGCTTTATCATAAACGTTTTGAGGTCACTGCGTGATTAAAAAAAGTGTGTGTGTCAGCTACGACGCACGATTGGAGTTTATTTAATCAATTAATTAAAAATAATAAAAATACCAAATAAAAGATCTAGCTGTTCGTATTCAAAATGTATATTATTCATTAATGTACACACGCAACTCGACTGTGGCGGAGCCGAATGACGACCCGCTCGGGGCGACTCGACTTTTGTTCGGGCGAGATCGTCAGTCCTGAAGGAGATAAAAAATCCTGAAGGACTGAAGCGGTACGATTTACATATTATGTTTGTCTCTTTCTACGTAACGCCTCAACTTTTCGTGTTATACTTGATTTTACTCCTGATAAAATTTCCGTACCGAGCCTTATAACTCAAATCGTTTCGGGGTAAACTCCAAAAAAATGAAGAAAGTTTAGTAAAATAACGAGTATAGTCAATTATGTTTTGGCAATTTTTTATAGAAACACTCGAAGTCTAACAAACACTATTCGCAACATGATGTCCCGGGTTCGTTTTCTTGAATGAGAAACTGAAGATGTGTTGTTTCATTTTCTAATAAAAACAACGTAGTCCATGATTGGAAAAGAACTTGTTTGGCGATAGGTTTCTCACGTACCGGACTAAGTATCTTCGATCATTTGTGAGTTTATTTACCTTTATTTACAGAAATATTTGAAACTAACCGTTGCCTGCTGTAGTAACTTTTCGTGGTTAATGATGAGTACGAAAATTTTTCTCGAAATAAACGGTTAAAATCCTAAATGCTGACTGGCCATAAGCTTGTATTCAAAATTTAATAAAAATCTGTTCAGTAGTTTTTGCGTGAAAAGCAAAGTGTTATATATATTTTAAGTATCGATTGTCACAAGTGAAAACTAACTAAAGTTATTTTGATTTTATTAACATAAAAGTTTACAGAACTCTCAATTTTACAGCAATAAATGTTCAAATAAAATTTGCTCGATGACGTATAACATACGAGAACAAGGGAAACTCGAATGAGTCGGCCATTGGAGCGTACGGAATAAACATTGGAAAGAATTTTGTGTCAACGTGCATGCATGAGAAGTAAAATTGTACTACGTCATCAAATAGCACATTTTTTAACACTGCAATGCAGCAACACTATATTTGCTATAAGTTTTTATGTACCACATGTCTGATGGTACCACATGGCTGATGGTACCATATGGTTGATGGTACAACATGGATGATGGTACCGCATGTCTGATGGTACCATATGGCTGATGGTATCACGTGGCTGAAGGTACCATTTGGCTGATGATACCACGTATCTGATAGTGCCACTTGGCTGATGGTACCACATGGCTGATGATGGATGATGGATGATGGAAGACATAACTGTGGATTTGTTTATGTTAGAGGTCAGCAGACAAGCACTACTGATGGTTAGAGATAACAGTGTCCTATAAAGACTATAGATGTAACAGATGCGTTGCTGTCACATGACCCGGTTGTTAGACCTATTGTGCACTTCAGTGCTTGCCGTTCCGAGGGTAAGGTAGCCGGTGAACTTAATTTTGCTCGAGGTCTAAATAATATATTTAATCTAAATAATCTGGTTGGTTAATAATTTATTTAATCTAAATAATCAACGCACCATTACCACCTTTGGTGTCTGTAGGCGGCTTGAATTACTTACCATCTCGAAATCCGTCTGCTTCCTTCCAATACCATAAATATAAAAAATAAAAAATGAATTTAACTATGCGTGATGGGGTCGTCACATCCGAACACTGAAATTTCTCCCTAATTTATTTGGTTACTTAAGACAACTGAATGTAATCATGTTAAAAGGACTAACACTTCAAGTCTACTGCCAACTAAATCGCATATTCTTCCATTACTAAAATGAGTTGCTTACTTATAAACGAGATTAAATTTTACTTCAGATTTCCGCTCTTACCTGAAACGAGAAAATTGAAAGGGAAATTAAATATGCCAAGTTAATTTCAGAAATTTTACAATTATGTTGACGTTTTTAGGGTTACGTTATCGAATGACAGAACCCTTACAAATTTAATATCTGTCTGAGGGATGCCAATTGTTTTGGTTGAATATAGTATATTTATAAAAATGTTGTGTTTCATTTAAAAAATAAAAAACTAGATATTAGGGAATCTGTTTTTTTTTATTCTTTTAATTATAGTATATCAAAATATAAACAGTGGTCTATTGTAGTGAAATATAGTACTTTCGCGTATTATATCTTTCTCTAACATAATATTTACGAGAGTACAGAGGTTTTAATTTCGGTTTTCGGTTTCGGTTTCGGCTAGTACTTTCGACCGCGCCGAAATTTCTGTATTAGTGATTTATTGTACATCGTGCAGCAAATGTCGTTACTACCTGGTGCTCGTCTAGGAATTTATTCTACTAAACATCTAAATAAATGGCTGTAATCATTACTGAAAATTTTCAGCTTAAAGTGCCTAGTGTACTTTTTACTATCAATTATTTCTTTATAAAGTTAGGTAAGTTTTGGTTTCGGTACCGTACCAACCGCAGATTTCGGTTTTTGTTAAAAAACAGTTTCACTTGGACACCAACAGAAACAATAAAAATTGGAAGGTGCGCTACCATGTATGGAACTGAAACATTTTCTTTGACTTTTAATCGACATAATCGTATACACCGTTTTTATTTGTTTTTTTTTGTTGTTTTTTTTATTAGTTCTCGGTCAGTCCATTGAAGGATAGATACTTTCAAAGTGGTAAAATATGTTTTTTCTGTATATGTGAAAAATTAAAAAATATGCATACACTTTATATCTCAATAAAAACTTTAAACAAAAATTTAGATAGTTTTTGAGGTATAAGCACGTTTTCTAAAACTGCAAATACAAGCTATTTGCACTTTTAGAAAACGTAAATATAAATTAGTCGTATTTTGTGCTATCGGGTCAAATGTTAATTGCTGCTCTATTTAAGTGCCTAATCCAGGTTAGCTTCTACAGAACACGCCAAGGGTAAATCCGATTCACTCTTGACCATTTTAGCAAAACTCTTAGGCCCTTGTTTATTTCTTTAATTGTTCTCTTTTATTTATTCCATCATAATTTAAATGTTGATGAAGGTATGCCTGGGGAGATCCTGTATAATGTTTTCGTGTAGAATGAGGATAACGTCTCATGAGGTTTTCAAAACATCGTTAAAGAACAATTCTTCCTTTCTTTTTCAAATCCAATAATTATCCACGACTTAATTAGTCATTAGTAGTAATTCTGCTGAGCTAAGAAGTACAGAATCAAATATCAAATATTTTTTTTTGATAATCTAAATATTTTAGTTTCCATACTTCTTATCGCCGGTGCTTGTTGGTGTTCCATTCAAGACATAACAATGAAACTGTAAACTTATTAACGGACGCGGCTGACAGCTACGATTTACAGGGTAGGTATTTTTATATATATAATTCTTGTGTTCGTGTGTTTGTCACTGAACTCCTTTTAGACGACTGGACTGATGTTGATGAAACTTTTTGTGTGTGTTCAAGGGAGTTCGAGAATGGTTTAGATTCACAATTTGGGCTCCTGGAAAATGTTTTTTTAATTTATTTATTTTTTAATACTATGTGGTTGTTGATTTTAGAATGTTTCACATCGGATCCGACAGACTGCGCTACTGTCGAAGCATTAATGGCAAGCGATACGAAGTTTACTGGGTCAGCTAGTATCTATATATTAGTACGTGATGCCAAAACTTTGGAGCCCTTTTTACGAAAATTGCGTGGACGCAGGACCATAATTTTTTTTAATAAGAATGCTTATAAAGTACATTAAATCAACAAATAAAACATTAACCACACCCACCCTCTACAGTGCATTTGACACACACAAACAAATCTATTGATTTAGCTCCTTATATTATTTGGCTGGTCCTTTTAAAGTAACCCTGTATAATTAACTTCCTTATATATAACCAAACTCCCTTGAAATCTTAACATTAAAGAAATTGACGTCATTTCTATGGACTAATTTTTAAATTATGGTGAGGAATATAGTAGAATAAATAAAATGTTATGAACTATTTCAAAAAATCCGAGATTTTAAAAAAGTAATCAATAAGTAGCTATAAATTAATTTTAATGTTCAGTGTCATTTGAAAAAATTAAATATAGTTTAGACAAAATAGTAATAAAAAACATAGTTTCTTTTGCAAAAAAAAAGAACACAAAAATATCTACGATGAAAACCAACTTATTAATTCCAATCCAAAATAAAATCCAATTTCCAAAATAATCCAAATTCGGGTAGCGTTGTTTTTATAGCGAAATTGAAAATAAAAATAATAAAAATCCAGGAATCGAACCCGGAACCTCATCTAGTCAATGTCGACTAAACCACAAAGGTAGTACTATTTGTAACAATTACGATACTTTCGAACAGCGGATCGAACAGGGGATCTGTGGTAGTCCTTTGGGGGTTGATTAAAAAAATGGTCTTCAGCTGTATTCATATCAAATTTCATCAAAACTGGTTAACTGGTTTAGCCTTGAAATACAGACACAGACAGAGAGAGAGAGAGAGAGAGAGAGACAGAGACAGATGCAGACAGAGAGCTTTTCACACTTACGTATTACAGTATTACTACGAATGTAACGAGTGTAATAAAAGGAAATACATTTTTTGTAGTATAAGCTGAAAACCAGAAAACACAGTTAACTAATAGTCTACATATTTTTAAACAAAAAATAAAACAACCTTTGCTAAATACGCGTTTGACATTTTGTAATTATATTTCATGATCAAAGCGAAAGCTTTCATGAAATTCCAAATATAAGGTGCAAATGAAAAAGGAGCTAACAATAAAGATGTTACATTTTTTTAATAAGTCAGTTCACAAAGAGAAGCGAAAATTACCTTACGAGAATTAAGTCCTCAGCTTATATAGATTAAAAGTGAATCCATAAAATTCTTTGGAGTAAAATTTTACCTCTGAATTTCTCCTGCTCTCATTTCAAATGAAGGTATATTGGAAGCGTGTAAAGCTTTACTTTGGTGCATCAAAGGTAATATTCCCCTTGGGAAATTTATAAAAACCTTCATTTGTGATTGCTACCCTTAATTTGCACATTTTATATAGCTAATGTGTAAATGGATGAGGTCACAGGTGACTTCATGTGGGGAATAAAGATTCTATCGTCTGCAGAACGGTCAGAGAGAACAAACAATATAGACACGGTCAATGTTGTGATCTTAAAATGTGTCTGAGATTTTAGCCTCATATTTATCTAGCAGCTTTATTCCTGAGATACAGGAAGGAGTTGTATACCTTACACACTTGCCTAAGAATAAAACCTTTAGATAAATTATCTTTAGGCTCGTGTACTCAATGAAGTAGGTGGACACCCACGTGCCAATCACACTATGTCCCAAAATGTGATAACTGGCAACTATCCCATTGCGAGACCGGGTACCTAATTCAGGGTAAAGTTTTTTTTACGGAAAACGAAAAAACACAGTTTTCTTTTGTTGTCTGTCCCTCGAATTGAAATTTGGATATTATAAAGTCAAGTCAAGTAGGTAGCCGGTGTACCTAATCCCTGGTAACGTTGTTTTTTTAAAAAAAATGAAAATACATATTTTCTTTTTGTCATCCGCCCCAAGAATTGAACCTTTGATCTTATGAAGTCAAGTCCAACAGCGGACCAAAGAGTCAAACACTTTTTAGATAAATTTATTTTCAGGACATCTGAATTTTGTGATAAGTGAGTAGTATGACGTATGTATTTTACATAAATATTTGTACATAGCTTGTAATAGTCTAGACTAAGTCGAGTTGTTTTGCAGACTACAACAGAATGAATATATTATAGTCGTATATTAATAGTTAAAGTTTGTATTATAAATGCGAAACTTTGTCTGTTTGTTTGTTACTCCTTCACGCAAAAACTGCTGAATCGCTTTTCCGAGGGTAATTGATTAACACATGTAAAATAGTTTTTTTCCCCAAAAATATTTCTATGGGACCACGCTGGCAACGCCGCAGGCAACAGCTAGTAACTTATCTTAATATATATAAATCTCGTGTCACAATGTTTGTCCTCAATGGACTCCTAAACCACCTAACCGATTATAATAAAATTCGCACACCATGTGCAATTCGATCCAAATTGAGAGATAGGATAGCTTATATCTCAATTTATGGTAAAAAAATTACCATCCGAGCGAAGCCGGAACGGGCAGCTAGTAAAGTATAATTTCTTAAGATCTTCGTTAATTTGACACATAGACGGAACCGAAGGAAGAAGTTAGTATGGTACCTACTATAACTTGAAATTATTATTTTTGCCCAAATCTCTTATTAAAGAGTATAATAATATCTGTTTTATATTTTTCGTACATCTGTTTAATACAAAGTTTTCCAGAAATAACAGAAACAATATACCGAGACGCTGATTGAAAGTTATAATACTTGCCGTAGGGCTGACAAGCCCCCTTATTAAGCCCCGTTTCCTGTTTCACGTTGTCTTGTAACCTGAGAGGTATATGTATCAGACCAGAGGTTCCCAAACTTTGATTATATTGGATTTTTATTTTTGTAACCAACAATCCGCCGCTTAGGTCTTGTGGTCCAGTGGCGTTGACTACATGAGGTCTCGGGTTCAATTCCCATGTCATCATCAGCTAGACGACGTCCACTGCTGGACATAGGCCTCCCCCAAACAGCGCCACGATTCACGGTCACCAACACACACATATCCAACAACTCCTA
Organism: Calephelis nemesis; assembly: GCA_002245505.1. Lineage (NCBI taxonomy): Eukaryota > Metazoa > Arthropoda > Insecta > Lepidoptera > Riodinidae > Calephelis > Calephelis nemesis. The sequence goes on from NJDD01000892.1 coordinate 414,466, forward strand.
GCGACTGTGACCAGATCATTCACCGGTTCACCGGGTGGAAGGTCATCCAATACTATGTACGGTACGGGGCCGCCACACGTAAATTCCTGTGTTGGGCAACTCAAAACGTATTTTTTTAATAGAGATTTAAAAAAATGAACACTACTGGTGGTAGTCACTGGTGCTGGTGGTTAATTGGTGGAAGAGTGCTGTGCAGCAACATGCCACAGTAGGGATCCACCGCCTTACCTATTCCTGCCGCCATAATGATTAAGTCATGTTTCGGTCCGGAAAGTAGCCGTTACACTAGCACCATAGACATCCTCACCTCAGGACAGCGACGCACCTGTAACATCTATGAGGTCCTTAGGCCACAGTTATCTCTTACCATAAAGAGACCCACGTACTTATTCGCTGACTAAAACACACAACGTGGCCCAAATAAAAAATACACAACGTGGGCCAATATTTACAAGAGCTTCTTTAACTGCCAAAGTTTATTGGGTTGAGGCCATGACAGTTAAGAAAGCGTTCTCAAAATGAACGGAGACTTTTTTGGGGCAAAGTCGGATGCTTGTGTCTTCTTGGTTTTGTTAGCAACAATAAGGGATTTGAGACAAACGACTCTAGACTTAAGATAGGAGTTGGCTCCAGCTATCGATGACGAGTGCAAGGCTTCTCCAGTAGTATCATCTTATGCATATAAAACTACCATGGAATAGCGAATTTATTAATTTGTGTTACTTGTTCCTGAATAAGTAACACAAATTGGATCTATCCTCTATAATCTAAAGTAAGCAAATTATATGCTAGTATTATGAGTATTAGTCAACGATTGTTTATAGAAATACTTAAATACAGAATAAATTTAATAAACACCCAGACTCGGAAATGTGACATCTAAATGTGATACACAACATATGCTTATCCCCGTCGGGATTGGTCAGTTTAGTTAGGCGTGTACGCTAGCCACTCGACCAACGAGGCAGTCAATATATTTAGAAGAAAGAGAGGAACGGCAGAAAATATGTAGAATATGTAAAAGAAATAAGTTTTGGAATAACACTGGTTTGGGAAATACTAGCATTGACAGGCTTAGACTCTGAGCAAGAATAGACTGAAAACATTGTTGTTTGGATCCGTCAATAAACTAGTTATTTTATTGAATTTTATGTGATAAATATATGAGGTAAAATTACGTTCTAATTAAATTTAAGTTCTAATTATAAGTTCTAGCCCTGATGATGCTGTCAAAAGCGAAACCGGTAGGCTATTTATAAAATAATAAAGTATAAGTGATACGTAAAACAGTACAAGTGTTTCTTCATTTAAAAAAATGAATTCTTATAAATTATCTAATAAATCTTAGAAGTTTTATTATGATATGTTAACTGAATAACCCATTGACAAAGCATAGGGACATGAAATACCTTGCTAAATAATAAGCTTGACATTGGCTGCGAAGTATGGCTGCCATTCTGAAATTAGAAGGCTGTTCAGAAAAATTAGAGTATCGATATCGATACATGATCTGTTAGTGAGGATTGATAGTTAAGTTTAGGTAAATATATAACAATTATTATTTACCTACCAAATCAAATTGCAACTATCAACTTACTTATTAATTTAGTGCTGTTCAATTGGCTTATAAATAAGCAATTGCAATGAAAAGAAAGAAGAACTTTACTTTTCACCAACATTTTTTTTACATTGTGGTGTCCAAACATGTTCTTTATATTTATTACAAGATTTATTATCATTACAAAAAATGTGATCAGATTACATACAAACTTTCTCTACTTTAAAGTGACCCACTTGAAAGAATTCTTATTACGATTAGCTGTGAATGATATTTTCAATGGCGATGGTATTTATTCTTATCTTATCCAAATATTCTTTTCTGGGAACGTCAGATAAAATTTCGACATTTGTATTAGCACATTACTAAAAAATTGAACAGAAAATATGGCGTTCTTGGCAAGCATGAGGACTGTCATGACGTCGCTTTAAATCGACGCCAAAGTGAGCAAAGACAGATTGTTGTTATCTCTTTCGGTGTATATAATATAAACATTTGTTAAAAAGAGACAAAGAAATGTTGTTAAGTTATATTATGTCGATTCCAACGGAAATACCGTTACAATATAAAATATAATAACGAAATACAACTAAATTTGCTATTGAACATTGTTGCACTTTGTTATATATTCCTATTTCTATGGAATTACCAAATCTACTCTGAAAAAGAAATATTAAATGTCACGATTCTTTGCCTAACTGACAAATACTCCGGTTTCGGGGACTCTATACCACCCTCGGATAAAACCCAATAAATTTGGTCGTGAATCAACCTAGGTCAAGCTAGGTGACTAGGTGGTAGAGTTTCGCAACGGCTCG
>NJDD01000893.1:43614-54944 GCA_002245505.1 Calephelis nemesis
CCGCCTCCGTGCGACGTACGGGCACGCTCGGTGCCCGTCAGGCGATAACACGCAAGGACTTGTTCATAACGGGTCCATTCTCTAAACGACCGTTTAAAGAAAATTAAGGACAATGTCTTTCGATACAGAAAGGGTAATTATGGAAGTGAAGTGTCACCCTGCTGTATGGGACGTAAATAAAATAATTTGGTCTCCGCAAAGGGGCCCGTGGCGTTCCCACGGAGTCCACCCACGGTTGCCCGTCCGCGTCGCGGGCGACCGCTTAACGCAGTTTCAGGTCTAATTTTCATAGGGAGAGAACATGTCTAGATTAAATGAAAAGATTAACAAAAGCATAAATTTAATTTAACGCATTTAACGCAACTTAATTTAAAGCATTAATAAAATTAACAAGGAGGAATGCCTAGGGAAATTATAAACATTCATGAAATATATTTAAACAAAAGAAAATAATGAGAATATGCTAACTCTTAAAAAAGAAATGATTAAAATTAAACAAGGGATATTAACCCAGTAGGTAAACTTTATAAATGACATTATACAAAAAAATATACTCGTAACTAAGACATCCATCCAATTCAGCAAATTTAATGAAATGAGTACCTATCTTTGTACCTTGGATTTAGACACATTTTTGAACTTGTTGGTTGTTGGTACTTGATAAAACTAGTCTAAATATGTTAGTTAAGTTAATATGCAACGGAAAGTAGACCAATTTAATTATTGTGATATTAGACTTGGACCTTTACGGTCTTATTAATAAATGTAGATTACAGCAAATCTAGCTTTACCCAATGGTTGAAGCTGACATTACACATATTTACTATTAATAAACATGGAGTAGAGATGGAATAAACTAGTTCGAAGCTGATCTCTAATGTAAAGATAGTCCATGCCTCTACATGATTTAGTGACCGGGTGAGGATCGACTATGCAAATGCATATTTTGCGCCCTTATTTTTTCTTTACCTTAGGCCAGTTTTATTTCTAAACTCATTTTGTCCTTATTTTCGCTATGATGGCTTGTATTTTTAAATATATTTTCATACGTGAAAGCCAATGTTAAGTTTTGACATAATAAGTACCCCAATTACTAGCTATTTTAACGATGACCCAATAATTTTTTATCGCGTATTTTTTATCTTTAATATTGGAAAGAATCCTCAAAAAGCGTGCTAGTTCTTTTAAACATTGTCGACAAACGGGACGAAAGTACGTATTGTGGTGCCATATTTGCGGTAATCCCTACTAAGGAAGGAGCTGTTTTTATTTCCAAAACGACATTTTCTATATGATATATGATTATTACCATAATTCTTTTTTATTTGCCATGATAATCAAAACATCAAATGAGAAAAAATACAAAAACAACAATTTGTAATGTCTGAGTAAGACGTAAAATATTAAAGCTTTATCCCAGACATTATTCCTGTTTGTGGAGGCTCTTGCTCTTGTAGCGAGCTGTAATAAATTTTTTAACCGAATACAAAAAGGAAAAGAAAATGATTTTTTTGTACATTGAATAATTTTTATTGTTGTATTTTTGTCTTTTTTACAGGGGTTTATTTAATTTATTCCGGTATCTATTTAAATACTTTAGGGTATTAGTATCCTTAACTAACGCCCATAACACAAGCATAAAAAATACTATTCCTGAAAATATTTAGGGATATTTATTTAAACATAATTGAATGAAATATGTTGCTTTATTTTCTACTTTTTAGTTCAGCAAGCTAAGTAAGCATGATCTTGTTTTTTAAACTTTCATTTTATACCTATATAAAATTAAAGTTTAAAAAACTAAGTGGTAGTCTACCTAGATTACCACTAGAGGTACAGTGTCCTAGAGATCTCAGTTCCAAAAAAGTTTCAAGGCAGTATTTGGTAATCCTCCTATAGTATCTGACCGAAATTTAAAGGAAAAATCAATACGTTGCTTCATCAGAATGCGAGGTCAAACAAAGTGTAAATTGACCGCAACCTGTCACGTCATCGCCAACATTTATCGTCAACTACATCTATACTAATATTATAAAGAGGAATGGTTTGACTTTTTGTTTGTTTGTTTGAAATGAATATGCTCTGAAACTACTAGATCGATTTTAAAAATTCTTTTACATTTAGAATGTTAGATTATCCCTGAGTGACATAAATAAATAAATAAATATCCCTAGACAAGTTACACAAATTGAATCTAACCCCAAAGTAACCCATAACACAAGCACCCATATGCTTGTGTTATGGGTGTTAGTCAACGATACTATTACAGAGAAATACTTAAATAGATACCAGAACACATTTAATAAACACCCAGACCCGGAAATGCAGATATTTAAATGTTCATCACACAAATGCCTGCCCCCGTCGGGAATCGAACCCGAGCCTCGCGATTCGTCGATGCAGTTAGGCGAGTATACTAGCCACTCGACCAACGAGGCGGTCAAACATAGGCTATATTTTATTTTAGGAAAAAAAATAGGGTTCAATATATCTTATATTTTGGTTTTTCTGAAACAAGGTGTAAAAAAATCAACCAGAAAAGTTACTTATTTTGCGCACGTTATGAATAAAGTACCGCGCGGGTCAGAGGAGAAATTTGTATATGAGTATTTCGATGGTATCCTTTATGTTTTAAAACTGTCAGTACATCATCTACACTATAATGTCAAAGAGGAAAGATTTGATTATTTGTGTGTGTGTGTTTGTTTGGAGCCTATTGCTCCCCAACTACTGGACCGATTTGAAAAAAATATATAACCATTAGAAAATCATCTGACATTATCGCTGTTCAACATAGGCTGCGGTATTTCTATGAAAAATTGTAAATTTATCCATCCGTGCGAAGCCGGGACGGGCTGCTAGTAATACATAAAACAAATTTAAGTCTATTACAAACGCTTATAACTCAATAACTACTAGAATAATTTTAAAGGTATTTGTTTTTTTAACCTTCTCTAAAGTGGCGGAGGTGTTCAATTCGATTGTACGTTTTTCTTATACATATATAGGCATATCATACCATTACTGGGCCAATGGTTGCCCCGTGTTGGTCGGGGCTTCTTTGCAGAATAGACCATCTGCCTTTCTGTCAGGCAGCTCGTAAAACGCGAGCTTAAGATTACCGTCACTAACACCGTGACATCCTACCTACTAGGTAAAGTTTCGCAGAAACTCGCCCGGATTGGTACCACCGCCTTACCTATTTCTGCCGCCATAACGTCCAATGCTTACCGTTGATGTGTTCCGGTTCGGAGGGTAAGGTAACCGGTAAACTTACTTTTGCTCGAGGCCTAACATTCCGGTCTCAGGTTGGCAACGCACCCTTACAACCTTTGGTGTCTTTAGGCGGCGTGATTTTCTTATCATCAGGAAATACGTCTGCTTGTTTGCCTTCCATTATCAGAAAAAAAAAGAAAAAAAAAAACAGAATATGATAGTTGTTTTCAGAAAGGTAGGTGATGATTCTAAGATGTTCGCATATAATTTTTATCAAGGTCCGAAAAGTGGTATTTAAGCTAACTTAAAATAAAATTTATCTTCACGCCCATATCCCCGAAAAGGTAGGCAGAGGCACAACCAGAATAAGTAAATAAGTCAGTAAATATCCCTGGACAAGACACACGAATTGATCCTAACCCCAAAGTAAGCAAATTTTATGCTTGTGTAATGGGCGTTAGTCAACGATACTAATACATAGAAATACTTAAATAGATACCAGAATATATTTAATAAACACCCAGACCCGGAAATGCAGACATCTAAATGTTCATCACACAAATGCCTGCCCCCGTCGGGAATCGAACCCGAGCCTCGCGGTTGGTCGATGTCGTTAGGCGTGTACGCTAGCCACTCGACCAACGAGACCAACGATACCCACGGCTAGAAGAAGACACTAAGTCTCACAATGTGATAGGCGGCAAGCCTATTGCAAACCGGACATATCCAATCCCAGGCAACAATATTTTGTTGTTAGAAAATTGAAAATATACATTTTCTATTTTTCTTGTTGCCTGACCCGGGGATCGAACCCGGTACCTACCTCCAGAAGTCAAGTCCGACACCGGAACGCTAGACCACAGAGGTTATACTTAATAATGCATAAATTGTACACATCGTAACGTCAAGGTACATTCGAGGTATTTGAAAACGTATGCATTATTAATTGATAAAATTTATATGGGACCATCTCGGAATCATGAGCGTTAAAAAAATACCAAATTGCGAAGTGGTAATGATTGTGGAATCGGTTTTGTGCTGGATTATTTGCATCCTATTTATATTATAGGCTCCTTTGTAGAATAGACCATCTGCCTTCCTTGCCAGGCAGCTCGTAAAAGGCGAGCATAGGCTCACCGTCACTAGCACCGTGAATTCTGACTAGGTGGTAGAGTTTAGCAGCGACTCGCTCGGATTGGTACCACCGCCTTACCTATTCCTGCCGCCATAACGTCATGACGTGTTCCAGTTCGGAGGGTAAGGTAGCCGGTAAACTTACTTTTGCTCGAGGCCTAACATCCCGGCCCCAGGTTGGCAACGCACCATTACCACCTTTGGTGTCTCTAGGCGGCGTGAATTTCTTACCATCAGGAAATCCGTCTGCTTGTTTGCCTTCCAATATCATAAAAAAAAAATATCGAAGATTGTGACGCGCTGATGTCATGCTGTGATAGTTTTGGTGATGGTGTTGGAGACGATGTCGTGACGGGGTCGTATAAATGCCGTAGCTGTGTCGTGAGCGTTACGATGCTGGTGACTGTGTCGTGACGGTGTTTCAGTATAAATGGCAATTTTATATTTAATAATAATGAAAAGTAAAAATGTTTACGACCAGGCGATCTAGGTATACCTTCACAAAAGTACGCATTACTAAATATATTTTATATAAGGAGTACAGTTAATAATACAGGCACAGTTAACAGAATGGTAATGCAGTGATAAAACTTATACATATGGAATCCTTCAAATACATAACCTACCTTATAGAAATAATAATAATAATTCTGTTAATAACAATTGGTGGACTTAAAACTAACAAAAAACGAAAAAAAACGTACAGACGAAAATCCTCCTCTTTTTTAAAGTCGCTTAATAAACATATAAGACAGACCATTAAAATGTACGTTATTCATCCGGGGAATATGTATGTTAAGAATTAATTACGAAGATACTTAAACATACCGGTATATAGTACCACATTGTAGTGAACAAATCCTATCCTATTAATATTATAAATGCGAAAGTTTGTATGTATGGATGTATGAATGTATGGATGTTTGTTACTCTTTCACGCAAAAATTACAAAGCCGATTACGATGAAATTTGGTATGTAGGTAACTGAAGACCCAGAATAACATATAGGCTACTTTTTATCCCGGAGTTCCCGCGGGATTGGGACTTACGCGGGTGAAACCGCGGGGCGCAGCTAGTATTTAATTAACATATTCTCAAATGTAGTATTTTCTTACTTTTTTATTATTATTAGCTTAAAAATTAATTACAAACAATTTTAAAGAAATATTAATTTTAATCCTATCTACCGCAACACTAGATACCACTGTTTCCAAACCTAGCCAATCAAAAGAAGAAACAGCAAAACCCACCAACCAGGCTTGTAACCTATCTGCCTTTTACCACCACCGCTTCCAAGTCAAGAGAAGATACGGCGAAATAAACTTCTTGGCAAACATGACTTCTTTAATTATGTTAGGTTTATAATAATAAGAAATTTTATATTTGTTTATGTTCATCTGCAAGAACCTATCAGTAAATAGCACATAATATAAATACTAGATTCTATTATTTATTTGGGCTACTTACTGATAGGTTTGAAGTTGGTGCCAAGCCTACCAATAACTTAAAAATATATTACTAGTAAGTATTACATTGGCTTGGCATTAACTTCAAACCTATCAATAAATAGCACAAATAAATTATAGATAGTATTCAAATAATATCAAATCTTTATTATTTTTAACTTTTAGATTTAGTTGGTTTCAAACATTCTGTTACTTTTTGTACTAAGTCAAAACATGCAAAGGTATAATATAGATCTGTCTTTTCTAAATCCATATTGTTTATTTTTTCATAAATTGAAATGTAGTAAATAATTAAAAATGTTCATACTTTCCAGAAATAAATAAGTTAGTTGCAGCTACATGGATGAAAGTTGAAAAAATTATTTTATTTTATTAGATAAATACATGTACCATATGAAATAATTGAAGTCAGTTTTACATTTTTTTTATATATTTTATTCATTATGTTATAAAGATGTAATTTGCAATGTAAGTGAACCTGTAGTTATTAATTAAAAAAGTAATTCTACTGATCAATTTCCTTAGTGATATGATTTATTTGTAGTGCTTTTCAATACCTAAAATAAATCAAAACATACCTTGTATGGTCTGGTCCTACTGCCTTATAAACATAGTCAGCATTGATCTTGTTGATTTGCATAAACTGATGAAGTTTGGACTTAGCATTCTCCATGGTCCAGTTGCCATGAAGACTGGCATTAACATCCAAGTCCTCTGCTTCTTCAACATTCTTCTGTTGTTGCAGACGGTCCATGTATGTGAAGTTCTCTCTTTCTCCTCTGTCTCCATCATAAGCATGGTAAGCAGAACCCATAACATCAGGACCTTGTCCTTGCTATAATAATACATTTAGATTGAATATCTACACTACAAAATTTAAAAAAAAGTTACTTCCATCTTTTTTTTAAATACTTCCCTGAGACTATGCTGTTTTTTAAAATTTGTTTTCATATGCATATACAATGTGTTTTTTTTGTTCGAGTCGATTTAAATAAATAAAAAGCATTTTAGAAAGCTGTATTTTTTTTACTATTTCGTATTAAGAGTCACGTAAAAAATTATTCCCTGCTTTTTAGAGGTGTCATGTCAAGAGTACCAATATGTGGGCACGAATTTCAGTTACACTGCATAATTATGTCAACTTTCCCTATATACATAATGACATGTCATAATGGCATTTTCTTATTGCATATTGGCCATATGCTTTTGTTTATAATATAAGGGTTCTTACTTACGTACGTACTTTAATTACAATGTATAAGAGTTGTACTTGCCGATACTCATCGTTTTATAGTGTTTAAAATTGCGCGCCAGTCGCTGCGACCGGGATCTTTTCTGACTTAACCTCATTCTAGGATGCTCCCCAATAGTCAATAGTCAACTAAATTTATTAAATATAGGATAACACTCATTGAGCGTCAATAAGATGGGTCTATGTTTGTTTACGCAGTGAACAATGTTTAGTCTAGAGTCTGAACTAAGCTATGTTGTAATCAATTACGAATGATGTAAATAGATAATTAAGCTTTGGCATTTTTAAGTAAACTTTTTTTATGATAAGAAATGAAATGAAAAATATATAAATATGTCGAGTACCTTTTTCAATGAGACTGTAAGTACATATTGTGTAACAAAGATAGTATATATGATATGTTTATAAACAAATCTTGTTTAATTAGTAAAAGAAATCCTGACACATTTTATTTAAGGGAAAGTCTTTGTTTTCATTACAAAAAAAGCAGTTTAACTTCAAAATATAATCCCACGTTCATGATTGAAACTGTGTGTTTAGCAATAGTGTAAAACAATGTCGCATCCTCTGTCCGTATATATGCTTAAATATTTAAAACTACGCCATGGATTTTGATTCGGTTTTTTTAGTAGATAAAATGATTGAAGAGGAAGGTTTATATGTATGTACCTAGTCTTGCCATAAATATTGTAATAAAGAAAAAAAATATTTTTTTAACTGCAAATAACATATATTACTTTTACAGTGTGTTAGTTTAATACATAAATATACAACAATTAAAAATATAAAAAGCTTATTCGAAGTGGTCTCCATTGGCTGCAATACAGTCCTTTAAACGTTGAGGCCAGTTATCAATAGAAGCACGCACTCTTTCCATGGGAAAATTCTTCACTGCCAATCGTATAGATTGTTTTAGGGACTCCAAATTATCATGGCGTTTAGAGCAAGCTGTACTCTCTAAAACTGACCATAAATCATAATCCAGCGGATTAAGATCGGGACTAGACGACGGCCAGTCTTCAGCTCTGATGAAGTCCGAAACGTTCGCTTCCAACCAAGACTGCGTGGACCGAGCTTTATGACCCGGCGCCGAGTCTTGCTGGAAGGACCATACTTGGTTATTGAACATGGTGATGTTAAGGGGTTTAACTACCTTCTCAAGAATGGTATCTTGATACACTTGTGCCGATGTTTTGATACCTTTTTCACAAAAATATGGCTCAGTCACTCCTTCATAGCTAACACCCCACCAAACCATCACTGAAGTTGGATAATGTCCACGTTGCACTCTGTCGACTAATTGGGAAGCTTCCTTAGAGCTTTGAGCATAAATACGGTCATTTTGTTTGTTAAAATGTTGCTCAATTGTAAAAATTTTCTCATCCGTAAACAAAATTTTTCTGTGACCTCCCTTTGCGTACCGCTTCAGTAATTGTTTCGATTTTACGACCCTATTCTTCTTTAAATTATCAGTTAAGAAATGACCAGAGCGTCTCTTATAGGCTGCAAGTCCTAAGTCATCTTTTAAAATACGCGACATGGTTCTAGGTGCTATCTTCATTTCCCGAGATAAAATCTTTTGCTTTCGGACAGGATTTCTTCGAATTCTTTCCCTTACTGCTTTGACCACCTTTTTCGTACGAACACTACGTGGACGGCCAGATCTTTTTCTGTCACAAACAGAGGAAGTCTCATTGTACCTATTAATAGCCCGGTACACAAACATTTTACTAAAACCAAGTGTATGGAGAGTTTTAAAAATTGCATTTGGCTCCATACCTACTTTGTGTAATGCAATCACAGCGATTCGGTTCTCTTTATCACCCCACTCCATTTTAATATCGCAAAATATTGTACAATGTATTGGCGCCAAAATGAGAAAACACAATGAACAATCGTATAAAAATGACAGATTCGAAATTCAAATGTAATATTTTTTTATTTTTAAGTGTAACAGTATTTATGGCCAGACTAAGTATAACCGTGCGAAGCCGGGGCAGGCCGCTAGTTTTATATAAATTGGAAGGATCTTAATATGTGTTATGTATTTGATTCAAAATAATATAATTCTATGTTTTTGTGGAAGATTTTACTTATGTACTCTACTTCAGACTCCATTTTCTTCTTTGCTCAGACAAAACGGTATCTAAAGATTTGTGTGACATGCTTTTATTTTAATATTTCCAGAGAAAGAGTCATTTATAAGTTTTTGAAGGAAAATATAATACATATAAGTATGTTTAAATACCATTACAAAGATCCTAAAATGAATTAAAGATTACAAAAAGTGTTTGCAATTGTACAAAGAAATATTTCTTGAGCGATTTGAACATACATACTATATTACTCTCTCCTATCAACCTCGGTTTTTACATGTCGTTATGCACATACAAACTATTGATGTGTGTTAATGTCTATATTTGTCAGCTGTCTGTGTTAATAACTAACTAACTAACTTTGCTACTAAACTTACTTTACTAATAAACATTATTAACGCAAAGCCTATTAAAAAGGTGTCAATGATGGAAATTGTTTACATGTATATGTAATGTAAAAAAATGTCACATTTAAAATATTTTACTTAAAAAATAAGACAGGTTAGTAACCTGAAGATGATTTTTCCCCGTGTTGGTCCGGGCTCCTTTGCAGAATAGACCATCTGCCTTTCTGGCCAGGCAGCTCGTAAAAGGCGAGCATAGGCTTATCATCATTAACACCGTGACATCTGACTAGGTGGTAGAGTTTCGCAGCGACTCGCCCGGTTTGGTACCACCGCCTTACCTATTCCTGCCGCCATAACGTCATGACATGTTCCGGTCCGGAGGGTAAGGTAGCCGGTAAACTTACTTTTGCTCGAGGTCTAACATCCTGACCTCAGGTTGGCAACGCACCGTTACCATCTTTGGTGTCTCTAGGCGGCGTGAATTTCTTACCATCAGGAAATCCGTCTGCTTGTTTGCCTTCCTATAACATAAAAAAAAAAAAAGACATGTTAAGCCTCTTGTGATAGTTTTACCCTTCATGGGTCTTCTAACATTTTTTTGTGGATGTATAAATTATAGACTTGTCTTAAAGAACTTACTCGGAACACAGGTCGGCTTTGTTGATTATCATTATCAGCAAGTGAAGCAGTATCATCTTCCACTTTAACTCCAACATCGTCAGGCACTTCAGAAGCTGAGACCTCTCCAGATCTCACTAAAAAGTTTATGAAATCTCGGGATGCATTCTTCTGAGCTTCCTTTTTTGTCACAGAATTACCGGCACCAACATAAGAATAACCATCAACTCTAACTTCACAAAGGAATCGTTGCCGATGTTTTGGACCTAAAATGCATTAAATGTCTTATTGTACACTACATAAAAGAGAGTACATAAAAAATATTTTTTTACAAATACGTATCTAATAAATGTCTTCTCCAACTAACGGAATATATCAAAAAAATTAATTTTAAATATACCCAGAAAAGAGACATATATATTAAGGATGCATCCTGCACTAACATATCAGTGATATCACAAAGTTTTCTAACCTACTAATATAATTAACCTACCTACTAAATAACATACTACAGCCAAACCTGGGTAAGTGAGGGCTGGATAAGTGAGAAAACTCTATAAGTGAGAGTAATAACCGGGACCCGTCATTTTAAGCTCCCAAAACCTCTATTAGCGAGAAACAGAAACCTCTGTAAGAGAGAGTCGATTCTCCAGTATGGACCTCCGTAAGTGAGACTCCTACTTATTTAGACCTCTATAAGAGACAGTCGAGCTTTATTTATTTATATTATTCAGGAGGAATATATGATAAAACAAATCACAAATTTAACATCTGCTATTTTATGGTTCATTCTTAGCTTTCGTGAAACTTTCTACCTTTGAAAAACTATGAAAAAACTTTCAATCACAGCATTGTATTTAAAGAATATGTAAAAAAATATTCCAAAATTTTTAAACAAACTTGTAAGATTGCGAAATCTAGGTATCTTAAAAATATTGTTAAAAATTCAACAAATAAAATAAAAGCTACTTGGAATATTATTAATTGTGAAACGGGAAGAAATAGAATTTTCAATAATGAATACCACTTGATAATTGAAGATTTGGACATTGAAGAAGATTTAAATGTAGCTACAGAATTTGAAAAATTCTTCTGCGGCATTGCAGCGGAAACTACTAAAGCTCTCAGCTCATCCCCTAGTGCTGCAGAATCATTGCTGAAGCAATATGTTGATGAGTGTAAAATTAGTTTTGAATTTTCG
>NJDD01000893.1:56228-83877 GCA_002245505.1 Calephelis nemesis
TGTTAAATGTAAATTAAATCAAAAAGGTTATTATAACATTGCTGAATATTTAACAGATAAGACTGCTTGGGATTAGTTGCTCCTCATGCCAATTTCTTATAAAATATTTTGTATCATTACATAAAATATTGTAAATCAATTTTAAAGTAAGAAAAAAAAAGACAAGCCCGCTGAGTTTCTTGCCGGATCTTCTCAGTGTGCGGCCGCGTTCCGATCCGGTGGTAGATTTATTATTATATAGACCCGTCACAAGTGCCTCTTGTAGGTTTATGTGAAATAAAGATGATTTATTATTATTATTATTATTATTATTATATTTGTTTCGTAATGTTTTCTTGTCAATATTGTACCTATTCTATTTCGTGGAACTAAATAACATAGTCATTTTATCGCATTCTTTTTGAATGAACATGTGTGCTTACGTACTGTCCTGTAAGTCGGATTTACTCAGTTTATAGTAATTATTTACTATATTCATACTTGATGTGACCTCTATAAGTGAGAAACGCTTCTCATGTACCTGCATTAGCGAGAAACTCGGGTTAGTGAGAAACCTCTATAAACGCGAATGAGATTGTGCTCCCTTGAATTCTTGCTTATCCAGGTTTGACTGTATATGTATCCCATCTAATAGATCATTTGTCATACTATGTTTTGTTGTCTTCTGATCTCTGATTGGTTACCATTTAAGTAATTCAGAGTTTTTTTTTATTTATTTATCAACTCTTAAAATAAATTACATTTCAATAAAATAGTCTGTAAACTTTTATAGTTTGTCTAGACAATGTCTAAAAACAACTAAAGTTTTATTGTTAACGGTTACAACTTAACAGGGTTCAGACAGGTTTACTAAGTTACAACTTTGGGAGCTCATATCTTCGAATTGTGACACTTTACGTGTTATTGTCTCAGATTATTTTTTGTTTGAATTGATGTTAGTTTTCCATTTTTGAAAGAATTATTAGTGAACGTGATTTAAAAAAAATGGCAGACGATAAGTAAGCCAGGCTTTTGTCAAAAATCTTTGAGGCTCTTTGATGTACTTTTATAAACATTTCAATACATCATAATTCTCTTATTCATAGATTCATTCTTATTCTTATATACAAAAGATGAAATCACAAGGTTTCAATATTGATATTAGGGCATTCCTTTGGTATGTGCCGCATGTGGAACACTGTGTAGGGTTAAGATCAAATGCATGTTACAATTTGGGTAGTTTTACATTACTCTATTTAATGTGGCCTAGGTTCAAAAAACTTTATACAGGAAACTACCTACCATTCTTCAGTTGCCTATTTACAAATACTTAATGACATCTTCTTTCTAGAAATAGCAACTCAACTAGTGGTCCAGTGATAAATACAAAGCAGACAAGCACAAGGAAAATAATAAAAGTCATGGTATCCATAATGATGCGATGTATATGTTAGGCCTGTAACTGTTACAACTAAAAGTGAATTTCCAAAAAACAAGACTAACATCATGTAACAAACAGTAGCGCTCCAAGTACTTGCTTAAATTGTAGCATCACCACTCTGATAAGAATACCAAGTAAGATAAATATAGATAGAAGATAAATAAAGAAGAAACTTATTTGCCTTCTTTCTTACTTTTTGTTTATAAATGCAAAGTAATGTTAATAAATACCTGTGCCACGGATATCATAGCAGGGAGTCAAGCCCTTCTTTGCAGTCCATGAAAAGAGAAAAGATTTTACGTCCATTTTCCTGTGAACCAGGGCTGGTTCTTAAAAAAGAATTTAACTGCGAAAACTTGTTCAAGTTGGCACTTTATTACATTAAATAATTAGAATTTACATGCGATCTGCGAAAAAACTATGGAAAACGCCGCTGACAGCTGACCGGAAATCGGAATAGAGATGTGTCAACTCGATTTGCTAACCCGAGTCAACTCGAGTTAGGTCCAATTCGAATCGACTCGAGTTGATTTGTCTATAACTCGAATTGGCAATTGTCAATAATCGCAATCCCCGCGGGCAGGCGCTGTGCCGCCATAACGTTATGACGTGTTCCGGTTCGGAGGGTGGGGTAGCCGGTAAACTTACTTTTGCTCGAGGCCTAACATCCCGGCTTGTGGTTGGCAACGCACCATTACCACCTTTGGTGTCTCTAGGCGGCGGGAATTTCTTACCATCAGGAAATCAGTCTGCTTGTTTGCCTTCCAATGTCATAAAAAAAAATAATTGAATGGGGAGTAAAATATATTAAAAGAACGGTTACGTGTGGGCAATAATTAATTGGAATTTGTCGGTAAGAAATCTCATTCTAAGCAATTCCATAAACAATGAGATAATAAAATAAAATAAAAAAACAGTACTTAAATAGTAACGAAAAATTAAATTATTTTTGCTTTGAAATAAACAGGAACTTTTATTCGTAATTCTAAACATACTTAAGAAATCAAAATGACATAAAATTTGCTTAGTAGCAGTTAAAATAAACATATTGTACTTATTATAAGAGCAGGTTTGGCTTTCGACGGTCTGCCTCTCTTCCTTTTTTGCCCGAGTTAAATGTTTTTAGCTTCAACTGGAAGTAGAGCGTGCTTCAAGCGTATGGACTGGTATGGACAGACCAATTAGATGTTTACACTAGACATTTTACAAAAGTTTGGACAATGTTCCTTGAGTCCATTCTTCTTTACTTTGTAGCAATATAACTTCCCATTTATTGAAAAATGGCTCTTTGAGTTTGGGTGTCACCGCTCGCTATGATCTGCCGAACTAAGAAGGTTATTTATCGAACCGCTCATTGGATTATTGGACTGGTCAATTATTTTTAGAATTAACACTGTATGATAAAATAACCGACTAATTGATTTTTTTATTACCGACCATGTTTTACTGTCGCAACTATTAATCAACCGCAATTAAATTGAATAACTGCTCAATATGTTCTTCAACTGATCATAATAGTAGTTCCCTTTAATAATTACCACGCAGTCGTATGTGTGCTTGTGAGTGTGGGTGTGTGTCTGTGGCTAAAATAAATCTTAACATAAATGACTATTTCGAAGTTTTTGTTCTGTATAGATATTATAATAGATCCCGGACCCAGGACAACTTTGCAACTGTAACATTTATGGCGTCTACAGACCACTGTTGACTCTTATCATCAAGAGAGCAGTTTGCTTGTTCGCTGACCTCTCACATAAAAAAATATATTATTCTGACTGAAAACATGGACATCGAGCCCCAATATCTTAAGGCCAATTTGTTTGACTTCAAGTAGGTACGGTTGTTTATAGTTCTATCTATAACCTTCTTGGGTGTATCTTTAGGACATAACTACCCGTAACCTGCGTAAACGGTACGCGTACGGTAAAAAATGCGTCAGGCTCAAATCGCTCCATTAATTTTAGAAATAAGTGAAAATCATTAGGGGCTACTTCCAGAAATTATGGTGGGTGGTCGAGGAGAATAAAGCCAGCACGGGATTGCGGTGAGCGCAACTTCCGATCATTATCCCGGGAGCATTATCCCGAAGAAGCAATACGTGCAACGAAAGTTATCAACGAAGTTTTCCTTTAATCGCCTTACACACTTTCGGAATTAAATTTGCATAATATTGTCCGTCTGGCCTTTTATCATGTACCTATTCAATAAAAAGGATTCCGTAACTATCCTAGGATAAATAGGTCATAACTTTGCCTGCGGTAAAAGCAACTCGAAAATTCTCAGTGACTGCAGAGGATGCTCATTTATCCCAGATAATTAGTCTCTTAGTTTTAGGAACGAAATCAAAATATACACTGTAATCTTTGATCGAAATGGTGGACCCACGTTTCGTCCATGGTGACAAGAAAAATTATACGATTCTCCCTGGAACTTTTCCAGATTCCCCTAAGAAATTTCAAACGCCGTTTTTTGTTTTCCTCGGTTCAAATTCGATGCACCCATCTTGTCGAAGCTGTTTTAAACCAAAGTGAATAAGTTAAAACGGATTGAGCTCTACCAAACGATACGTTTAGGATCACAGCAATATGATTTATAGTTATTCTTCTGTCTTGTAATACAATTTTCTCTACCTTTTGACATTTTCCTTATCCCTAGACAATGGGGTTTGAACCTTTGGCTTAGTCAACCGCCGCTATTTTGTTTTTTTTTTCCAAAATGGCGGCGCACGTTAAGGGTATGCTAAAATACGTCAGCAATATAATGTTTTTTTCATACAAAGCAATCATGGATCTTGGTGACAAAAATACACAAGATTAACATTAGTATGCTTTATAGGACAAGTGTTTCCAAAACATGATTCATTTCATTTTAAAAAAATCAAAAAGTTAACCCTTTTTTGAGAGCAAAACTCAACTGTCTACTTAAATTATGAAAATATCGACACCAGATTTAACGTAAACATAGTTAAGTACTATAAGTACCTAAAAGATAAGTGTTTCAGTTTTTATACTTTTTTTCAAATTACTTTTATAGTGTCAAAAATAGTGACGACATTTACTTTAGAGCGCAATATTTCATAGTAATCATGGAACATAATACAACTTTAAATTGTTATATTAATGTAGTATTGTTATAATAATAATTTACTACTACTAATACGTACTTGTAAGTATATAATATTGTTGTTTTGGGCCAAATTCTCATCACCGTTTTGATTTGGAAATAACTTTTTAACGTGACGTTTTAGGATATGTTGATCCTAATACTTTTTTGTTTAAACAAGTGTCCCCTATCGATATTTGTAGGAATAATCGTTAGCCACCATTTTGAAAAAAAAACACAAAATGGCGGCCGAACACTAAGCCCGGGTTCATACAAAAAGTTCAATACCCTTACATATTGATCTAACCCCCAAGAAAGCAATTTTTATGCTTGTGTTATGGGTGTTAATGAACGACAATTATCATAGCAATACTTAAATATGTACTGGAATAATGACCCGATGTCAAGGTGAACACGTGCCGAGGGCTGAACGGAATGAGAGTGTCTAAACATGTCATATCGCTAACGAGGGCCCTGTGGGCACCAGTAGTCTTTGGGCACCAGGGTGAACTCTGTTATACTGAACCCCTTATCCTCCTCATCCATCCCAATAGACCTATGGGGGAATGACCGTTTTTATCATATACAGAGAACAACATGAACAGAAAAACATTATCTAGTTGAAAATACAGTTAAAAGAAAAAACCTTGGTTTTGGCGCCATCGAGAGAAAAGATGGTCGAAGTTTTTTCATAATTATTGAATTTCGTGTCAATATTGAGTGAAATTCGTCAATTTTGGTGGCATTTTGTACAATTTTGATCAGTGAAAGAGCGCAAATGAAATAATTATTAAGAAATTGGCGTGTGTGTGCGTGTATTTCCTCGTTGCCGCCAAATCTCTTTACAGAGCTTGTGTAATGAGCCACCGCTTTACCCAAGAGCCTGACATGACTTCCTGACGACTTATGACTAATTATAATTAATTGAAAATGATATAAAATTGGATGCAAATTTCTACTTGACTAATGGCTAGATACTAACGTGAAGGCCAAAACTAGGATTGAGTTAAAAATATCGATATATCAAAATATCGATATTTTTTCAATAAATAATCGATAATTATCGTCGATATTTTAAATATTGATATATCAAAAATCGATATTTTTTTTCGTATATCAAATTTGATATTTATTTATGAGATCTCGTTCCACTTCAGTTCTCGATTACGACCGCATTCGCAAACCAAGTAGATTAGTACCTGACAGTAGTCTGTGTCAGTCGCACATTAATATTTTGCATTTAATGCTATCCTTTACTTTAAGGAACAGAAACAGCTCCACATCTGTCTATCTCTATCTCTGAAATGGTTTACGCATTTAAACTATCGTATAGCACGTTCTCGCTTACTCTCGGCTCAGTGAATCGGTATTTTAGTCGTTCGAAAATGAATCTTAAAACTAGTGAGCTAGAGATATGATTGGAAATGGGGTGAGCCGAAGAGCTTATCTTTCACTTGCACGGATTGCTAATATTTCGATATATATCGATATTTTTACACGATAATCGATAAATATCGATAGCTTTAAATAATATCGATATATCAAATATCGATATATTTCTTTCATTTGCCCATCCCTAGCCAAAACCTAAAGAAAGAAAGAAGAAAGAAAAAACCTTTTTAAAAACAAGATTTCATTACTATAATAATGAAAGGAACTAGTGTTAAAGTTTTCGTGCCACAGAGACAATGTCTCTTTCTAAATGTAGATGTGCGGGTATTGTACTTTCAAGTAGACAACGCATAATTTTATTATTAATATATTAAATGGCAGTACATAAGTACAATAGAAAATAAAACCACTTGTATTTAAAAGTTTAGAAATCACTTTATTGGAAAAACACACATATCATACAACGCCCTTACTTACATTTAACGGTAAAATAAAAGGAACCTGAACTCTATCATGAGACCTCAGAAACACTTATTACACTAAATAATTAAATACATATGTTCACACCAAGACCCTTAGGCATATAGTATAGATAATTGAAGTAGGTAGATCATTAACAGATTTTATTACACATACATATACATATCTTCACGCCAAGTCCCTCACGGGGTAGGCAGAGACTATCGAGTGCCAGACCTCACGATCCTGACAAACCTGTCTTGCTTCCTTCACATTCATTACCCTTTTCATACAAACACGCCGGTTTCGGAGACTCTTGACACCACCCTCGGATAATATTCGATGGATCTGATCGTGAAATGTCAGCCTTGGTCTCCCCGGGATTTTATTCGCATAAATAAACGCAAATAAGCGACAGATATGAACAAACAGGAGTGGAAAACTTAGTTTATTTTCCTAAACGATTGACAGGAACCGAGCCCGATGTGTGTCAAAACCCTCGCATCTGACATTATTAAAATTCAGAACAATTGCTTAGTGTCGTTTTGTTCAAAAACCTTTTTAATGTTGTTAATATGCATATTGTAAAAAGTGTTACCGGTCCAAATTCTTATACCAGTAACATTATTATCATGACCATCCTTATGAAATCATATAGAATTAAACACACGTACTAAATATAATAAAAATATCTTAAAAAGTAAGTTGTCCCAAGGACTGCAGACAGATGTTGAAATAGTAAGACTAATATTACAATATAAGGTTACTTTTTAATAAGAATATTGTTTATACCAGTGACAACATCAAAGAAATATAAAAGAAGGAACAACATTTGTTGAATTTTTTACTTGTAGTCTAAAATCTATAATAAAAACAAATGGAGGGTTTATTACAGCAGTTACAACTCGGGAACTGGACTATTTAATGAGATTTTTTATCGGGTTTGTGTCAACTTCGAACAGTATATTAAAACATTTGAACAATTTCGGAACGGGCTGTACGAAATTCTTTGGGACAGCTAGTTTTAAATAAATCAGATAAGACACCTACCTAATTATTCAGTAGTAATCATCACAATGAAGATTAACAGTTGGAAAAAATATATAAATTAAATTATGCCGTGACACTCATAAACATATATAATAGAAAGAAAATAAAAAGATTAGTAACTGCAGTTGGCTACTATTTTCATGAAGACATTTCTGAGGAAATCCAAAATATGTATTTTTTTTAATGATATTGGAAGGCAAGCAAGCAGACGGATTTCCTGATGGTAAGAAATTCACGCCGCCTAGAGACACCAAAGGTGGTAATGGTGCGTTGCCAACCCGGGGCCGGGATGTTAGGCCTCGAGCAAATGTAAGTTTACCGGCTACCTTACCCTCTGAACCGGAACACGTCATGACGTTATGGCGGCAGGAATAGGCAAGGCGGTGGTACCAATCCGGGTGAGTCGCTGCTAAACTCTACCACCTAGTATATATTTATTATTTGATTTGATTACATTGTTACATTATATTTGTAAAATTTGAGGTTTGCTTTATTTCGGGTTTACCTACATATAAACTGCTAACAATTTAAAATACATTTTAACAATTCATATAACTCTATAGGTATTACAGTGTTTCAGTCATGTTAATAACTAACAATACATAGTTATCAATATAATTTTCATTACTAATTACAAAAACAAAAGTCTTTAACCAGTGTGTGTTACCAGTGATGACCTACGGCACCGAGACGTGGTCTCTTACTGTGGGCCTGATAAACAAGCTCAAGGTTGCACAGCGAGCTATGGAGCGGGCTATGCTCGGGGTTTCCCTGCGAGATCGATTCAGAAATGAGGAGATCCGCAGGCGGACGAAAGTCACCGACTTAGCCAGCCGGGCTAGCAAGCTGAAGTGGCAGTGGGCGGGGCACATAGCGCGAAGAACTGATGGCCGTTGGGGCAGAAAAGTTCTCGAGGGGAGACCACGTACCGGCAAGCGAAGCATAGGACGGCCACTCACGAGATGGACAGACGACCTTGTGAGGGTCGCGGGGTCTCGCTGGATGCAGGCCGCTTCCATCCGGTCGAAGTGGAAGTCAACGGGGGAGGCCTATGTTCAGCAGTGGACGTCCTATGGCTGAAATGATGATGATGATGATGAATTACAAAAAGTCATATATACCAATGGGCATGAACCTAGCAATTTGTCCTAGAAGAAAAAGACGTAGAACATTAGAGAGTCGAAATAAAAAACAGAAGTAACAATTTTCTGCGCTTCTATTGAAGCAACGCATCCATTGCTAAGTTGATGACGTCCCCCTTTTTTTTATGCAAACCTATCAAAACCATTATATCGAGTATGTTTTTAGGAATTTCTTAATTTGGTAGCATAACGAAAACAAAGATACATCATACAAATTGTCATTTACATTTTTTTTATTTATTCCTCTAGTAATTTTATATGACATCTAATATCTAAAATATGACATTTCAAAATTAAATAATATCTGAAGTAAACAAAGTGATGTTATACACTTAAAGACACCACAAGCAAATTAACGGTCTAATAATGGATGGACTTTTCTTTTTTGTATTATAAAAGGCAGAAAAAGCAAATGGATCTCGTAACGGTTTGAATATACGTCGCCTACGCCAGAGACGTTCATTTAGGATGTAAACAACATATTCAGACATAAATGTGACTAAAACAAGTAATTCTTCTGACAAACCGACTCTACAAATTTTAACCGGGACACGACAATGACGCGCACTGGCGTTATTGTGACAGGAAAAGACGTAGCAGTGTCACAAATACTACCCCCGCGTTGTTCCAGTTATACAGAGTAATGTAGACCATCAGCCTCTCTGCATAGCAGCTCGTAAAATGGGTCAACCAACAAGACCTCTAGTGGTAAAGTACTGTGGTCTGTGATGCAACTTGACCGCGTAGAGTTCACCGTCTTACTTTTTCGTGCCACCATAGTGACATTGTCATGTTCCGGTCCGGAAGGTAGGGTGGAAGGCACAGGGCAGCGACGCGCCTGTAACATATTTAACACCAGGAGAGACGCGCGCTTGTTCGGGATCTTCTTACATATTAAAAAAACATTTAAACCTAATTAAAATATCAAAATAAACACAATCAGAATACACATTTTAGTTATTTGTTACCAGCGAGCATTCTTTCACATTACTTATAAAAAACGTTTATCCAAAGCCCTTTAGATAATAGTCAATAAAGAATAGATAAAATAAACAATAACCTGCTACCGGCAAAAGATAGTGTTACTACAGTTGGCTAACCACGCAACCTCTTTTTTTTTAAATAAAATAAGTATCTTCACACCGATATCCCCGAAGAGGTAGGCAGAGGCACAACCAGGGCACCCACGACTAGCCGAAGCCACTAAGTCCCATAATGTGATAGGTGGCAAGCCTATCGCCAACCGGGCACATTTCCAATCTCGACCAACATTTTTTTTATTAGAAATTTGAAAAAATCCAATTTTCTTTTTGTTGGCCGACCCGGGATTCGAACCCGAGACCTCATGCAGTCAAGTCCAACACCCGGACCGCTAGACCACATAGGCGATAATTATTTTAATAAGTAAAAATACTTTTTTTTAATAAGTAAAAATGTCTGAGCAACAATCAATGCTCTAGTAAGACTGTCTCTTGCTGTAGATAGGTTATCGTACATATTAATCTTAAATTATAAACGTGAACATGACTCCCAGTGACTAAATAGTACTTGGTACCTAAAATAATTAACAGTAGGTAGGTGTATCGAATGCCAAGTACAATATTGATATTTCGACTTCACATTTTATCAATAAGTATCCATTTATTACAAAAAAATAGGTAGGGACGGTTACATAAGAGAAAATAAATGGATAGAGGAATGGATTAGGTTAATGGATGGATTGGATTGGATTATAAGATTAGTTTATTATTTTCACAATGTGTCAGATTTGTTTTAATTATTACTAAATACACTAAAAAGTTCAGAGCATCATGGAGAATATTATTTTAACATATACACATTGGAGTAATTTTCCATTTATAATTTTATGAATTCACTACACTACTAGCCCTACAGGAAGAACATTTTAGAAAGCCGTGTTGGATTGCTATATTTGCAATACAGTACATTCAAAGATCATCTGTGGTCCTGAATTATCAAGAAACAACTTAATCCGATAAATATATCAGACAAAATTCATTACAAAATATAATTCGAGCTTCTTTGTAATTTTTAAACAAAAATTAACGAAGATTGGATAATAAATATGCATATTATTAAAATATGGGATTACAGAAATAATGGATTAGAGAAAGGACCGGCCCTTACAGGGGATCTACCATACATTATTGATTTTAGAAATTATGCTGGTCAATTTTGTTATTTAGTGATATGTTATTGAACAAGTTATTGTTTATGGAAGTAGTGAGAACAGAAAAGTTTATGACTGACCAAAATACCAAATACAATATTCATAAATTCCGCTACGGATTTGCAAAAGTATTAAATCAAGAACTCCACTATTGTATTCCAACGCCCCAATCCCACAACCGAATGCTCGAAGATCTGATACTGATGAATATCATCAGAGAGACTTTCTAAATGTTAGAACCAAAACCTTTTCTTTTTATTTTCATTTATCTTTACTCATGCCTTTAATCATGTTCGCTAAGAACAAGAAGTCACTTCCTAAAATTGTGTTTCCGCTGAATTAAAAATCGGGTTTCTCAAAGCAAGAGTGGACAGGATACTTCTAGCTAAGTACACTTAAGCTAAGTATAATAGCTTAAATTTTAACATCCATCAGGTGAATTGTAAGTCATGCTGTTAATACCCACGAAATATATTTTTACAGAAACACAATTTAAACGGTTTACTGAGTTAATAAAAATATTTAAAACATATTATTGTTTTGTCTTTTGGTATTTAGTTTAACTTATTATAAAATTTACAATGATCAAGTAGTCATTCGAAGCCACCGCCAATGTTTTTTGGAAAAATGTCTCTTAATACGTATAGCCAGAACTTATAAAACGAGTATCAACCAATCTCACAAAAAGAATGCATCTGTTCTAAACAAGCAATTTTGAATAAATATCACAACAAGTTACATAAAATATCATTAATGTCGCTCATTTGCTTTGGCTCAGTGGGTAGTCACTTTCATAAATTCGAAATGACCAGATTACCTTGAACTTCGGAAAGCATGAATTTCCAGCATCGTCGTGGTTCAATTTATATTTGTGATTTACGAATTCTTTACCAACATAAAAACTTGTTTAATTTTTATGTTGGTATTACCACTAGTATGACACTTATGACACAACTGCCAACGTCAAGTAAAATAAAAACTATGTCAGCCATATTGCTTGGGTATTTCGTCTTACTTTTGTTATGTAAAGTTAACATTAATTACCTTTTGCGTTTAAATGTCACCTACATCGCCGTGTTCAGCGTAACCTAATATTTCGAATTGTACTACTGTGTGAGTGTAAAGTGAATAAGTTTTTGAGATATAGACTCAATTTCAGTGACAGGAAAACCATTTAGTTATTAATTCCGTTTTAGGGTAAGGGCCCAATTATTAAGTTATAAATTAAGGTTAGCAAGAAATCATATCAAAAGTGTCTTGGTAATGTAATGTGTTTTTATTAAGAAATTGCTAGTTTCATAGATTTATTTAAAATAAAGTTGTTGTATTTAAAATAAATTAAAATTTATTAAATCTCATTCGTTTTTTATTTAAATCTCAAATTATCATTAAGTAAATAATGTATATATGAATGTCATTGCTAGCAACATAAAAATATCGATATCCATATGTTGCGACAACACTAGCTATCGTATTTTTCGATAACATCTCTTGCTGTCAGTTACATCACTAGAAATTGCAATGTTATGTTGGCAGCAAATATTTTTCGAGAAGGTTGGTATGATTTTCTTTACTACTCATAGCTAAGAGTGATGTACCAAGTGCCGTCTCTTAGAACGTAGTGATTATATTCTCTTTGCTTTGGCTTATTAGCCTACCTGATCCCAGTGACAAATTAGTGCTACACGTATTTAAAAACATTTTTCTTTTGCTGGCAATCGACTTAAAAAACAACAATTTATAGACATATTTCATGTTAGGTTAGGTATATACAAGCAAATAAGCACAAGGATTTTCTGGAAAATTTTAGAAAAATTAGGGAATGTCAAAAAACCGCAAGAATCATACAAATTGAACTTCACTCGAACGAAGTTGCGAGCAGCAGCTGATAATAAATAATAAAAATTATGCGCGGTTTATGTCCGTCGACCACCAGTTCCACCCAAACACTTCCAAGCGGCGAAACACACAACACAGGAACTTACACATCAGTACAATCTCTTCCTAGAGTTCTCTTGTCGTTTCTGATACCACATGATACCGAGCACCACGACCACCATGAGGACGATGGCCACACACATCATCATGAGGAACGTCTTCACGCCTGACATAGCTGGTTTTTCGTCTTCCGTCCTCTCTCTCGGCGCCTCAAACGACGCGGCTGATGGGATTATCTTTGATCTATCTTCGTCTCTATTTTGCTGTAAAAAATATTAAATCTATGAGTAACGAAATTACAGAAGACGCAGGGAAACCAGATACAAACTATTTTTAAATTTACTAATCAGCTGTTATTTTTTTGTAAATGTTTGTCTAATCTTCAGCCTCAAAATATAAAGGCGTTACGCCAAAGTCGCAATATCTTAATGCAACATTATTTTAAAGTTGCATTTCAAACTATGACTATATTATGCGTGGTGCGTTGGCAAGGAAATGTCGAATTTTGTCATTTCGTTATAACATACTAGTTACTGTTGGCGATAGGCTTGCCACCTATCATATTGTGGGACTTAGTATCTTCGGCTAGTCGTGGGTGCCCTGGTTGTGCCTCTTCCTACCTCTTCGGAGATATGGGCGTGAAGATACATACTATACTGTCGAAATAACATTACTTCAAGGTGTCATGCTGAGCCCCTCAATTGGATGCAAACACAAAGACTAGCGCCGCACCGTCTATCAGGATACAATACTGTCAATTAAAAAAATTAAAGTGATGGTGTTAATTACGAAGATAGTTAACACTCACAGTATCTACTAAATCTAATTCATACATCTTCATAGCTATGATGTCGTGGTTGTCGCTCAGGTCGCCGGTCGTGGCCGAGGCCCCGAAGAAGTAGCCCGTCGGCAGGAGAACGTTCTCCACTTTCAAACATTCCTTCCATGCGTTCTTTCCTTCGAGATCTGTTGATACTGTTGGAAAGAAAATAATATATCGAAAAAAACTGCAACAATAATCATTATTTTGCTTGAGTGACGTGAAACAATTAATACCTCCCCGTGTTGGTCCGGGCTCCTTTGTAGAATAGACCATCTGCCTTCCTTGCCAGGCAGCTCGCAAAAGGCGAGCCAAGGCTCACCGTCACTAACACCGTGAATTCTGACTAGGTGGTAGAGTTTAGCAGCGACTCGCCCGGATTGGTACCACCGCCTTACCTATTCCTGCCGCCATAACGTCATGACGTGTTCCGGTCCGGAGGGTAAGGTAGCCGGTAAACTTACTTTTGCTCGAGGCCTAACATCCCGGCCCCAGGTTGGCAACGCACCATTACCACCTTTGGTGTCTCTAGGCGGCGTGAATTTTTTACCACCAGGAAATCCGTCTGCTTGTTTGCCTTCCAATATCATAAAAAAAAAATAAAAAAAATACTCCTTCAAATTAAGATATCTACAAATGGAAGATAACTCTGTCCGTTGTCTAATAATAATAATAATAAATCCTTTATTTGCAAGAAAAATAGGGTTACAATTCAGGTCTTAAATATAGTAAGGATCACACCTATTTTGCTAAATTCTAGCATGCAAATTATAATTTTTCATTTTATTTCAGCTTAATCTAATAATTCAGTTACATTTTTATTAAATTTTACGAATTACGAAATATGATATTAGTTCAATTTTAAATAAGTATAGGATTTCATAATTAGTTCAAGTCATTATTGTTTTTAATTTCAATATACAAAATGTCAATCATTAATAATGAACCAGTCAGTTTCCTTCTTATTTAGTTTTAAATATATATGTACATATATCTACAATATTATACGAGTCGGTATAGTGGTCCAGCAAGCCATTTCACCTATGAGCGTGTCGTCTCTGTACACGATAGAGATGTGCGTGTCGTGGTTGTAGTTCCGGAATTTGGCTTCACAGCCGGCGAGCTGCGTGTGCGTGCCGTCCCGGTCGTGGTCGTAGTGCAGCGACCCGTTGTTGACCATGGCCGATATGTAGGGATGTTGGTGCTGCGGGAATGCATATCAAATGTAAGAATCCTCTTCATTTATGCCCGGTTCCTATGTTTAAAAAACGAGTCGTTTTGATTACGGATGGTAGTATTTTGTACGCTTAGTAAGATTAATAATAATGGTTGCTCGTTTCCGACTATTAATTCTAAACATTTTTTGAAAATATTGGTAACGCTCCGTTACTTTTGAACAAACTACGAATGGTTTAGCTGACGGATTACGATTCGTTGATTATAGGAACCGGGCATTAGTCAATAGACATTTTTCTTTACCAATGCTTTCAGGGAGTTTGCCGATGATTCCAAGTATCGGTAAATATTAACTAAAGCACGTTCAATTTTAATTTGTTGACAGCAAGTGTGCTTCCTTACAAAATTTATACACGTTAACGGCCAATATTAATATAATCAATCCTAATCCAAATCTTGCTGTCCAAGATTGATATTTTGATCCATTTTTATGTTATCGCTTGCCAATAACATATCTGTGGACAGGATCAATATGGCAATTATGTATAGGATAGGCCGGCGGATAGGCAGCTATCTAGATTGCTTGAAATCCATCTTTAGAAATATATTATTAACATTGGCCGTTAGTGACTATTGAAACGTATTAGTATTCAGAAAGTGACGCGTACGCAGTAACAAATACCGAACGGGCACAATATGCGTGCACTTTATGCGGCAACTAATGATTGGCTTTCAGCTACATAGTCGTATACCTAGTTCTAAATTGTTAACAATTTAATGTTGGCACGGGGCAAGGGAGACAGCCGTTCTGTAGATAGATTGTCAATATTGCGATACATCTTGGTTTCAACCACATCTCACTGACTATGAGAATAGTTTCATATGAAGTATGTGCATATTTACTGTTTTGTATGGTGTGTAATAAATATGTTTTTCTTTATCTCATTGAATAATATGATAATTTTGTGATATTAACCAATAATAGTCTTCTTAAAAAACGTGGATATCAATGCTTTTAGTCTATAAAATTAAAGTAAGTTTAATTAAAATTGTGTGTAAATACGCCTGCAGTTAATACACGAAGCACTGCTTTTGTGCCTCTGTTTGCGCACGCCACTGTTTGTATCTGAATCGTTGACTAATTTATATCAATAACATAAGCATATAATTTGCGTACTTTTTTTTTTCTAGATATATTTATTTAATTATAGATGACGTTTATATCAGGTAATAATTTAAGCGCCGAAAATTGCAACAAACACCGACCTTATGGTTATTCTCCTTACTATATCGTCAAGATAAACAACAATAATTGTTTTAAAATCCTAACCTAAAACAATATTAAGTATAACTTCGCCTCTGTGCTCTAGCGGTCTAGCGTCGGACTTTACTTCTTGAGATTCCGAGTTTTGATCTCCTGGTTGAGCAACTAAAAAAAATTAGTAAATGTGTTTTCTGTTGGCGATAGGCTTGTGGGATAGGCGATAGTCCTACATTGTGGGACTTAGTGTCTTCGGCTAGTCGTGGGTGCCCTGGTTGTGCCTTTGCCTACCGCTTCGGGGATATGGGCGTAAAGATACTTTATTACTTAGTGCAACTTATAAACACTCATCAGATCGCCGTATCACCTCTGAATCATGAACTATAACTATGTCGAAAAAAGGATTATCAAAATCTATTCGCTTTTTTTTTAATAGAAGAGGAGGCAAACGAGCAGGTGGGTCACCTGATGGAAAGTGATCACCTCCGCCCACTAACATCCGCAACACCAGGAGTATCACAGATGCGTTGCCGACCTTTAAGGAATGAGTACGCTCTTTTCTTGAAGGTCCCTAAGTCATAATTGTTTGGGAATACCGCCCACGGTAACTAATGGCGAATGGCTAATGGCGAAGAAATCGCATGAAAAACATACAGGCGAAGGTCTAACCTACTCTTTTTGGATTTTGTAAATTATATTACGTATATTACAAGATCTTCATTAAAATAAAATAGGTAAGTCAATTATTATTCAGAAACAAACGTGTAAAGTTAGCAAGTGAGTATTTTATTAACATTTTTATGTCTCCTGATAACATATTTATGGCATAAGAATGTGTTCAGTCACGTATTCTGCGAATGTAGCATTATTATTCGACTACAAAAAGGAGGATATTATCAAATCGAATGTATTTTTTTTGTATGTTTGTTACACGATTCCTCAGCCAATAAACAGATTCTGATGATTCTTTTTTCGAAAAATAGGCCCAGGATTCCAAGATGGTCCCATATCAATTTTCAAATGAAATAACGACGTAGTAATGATATTGGATTCTTTTTTTTTTAATTTTACTGAGCTTATGTTATCGTCTTTTCAGTTTACACAGAGTTTATATCTGACCAAGTCTTTTTTACGGAACTCAAGAGTAAACAATGAGATGGATTCCTTGATGTTAATAAAAGCTATATATCACTTCAGTCACCAAGAGTCAAATTCAGCCTTTGGCACGTAGTCAACCAAAGGTTGAGAAGTTGACTCTTACGTTAGTTTACCGGCTACTGTCCCCTCCAAACTGACGTAACGGCGACAGGAAAAGGTCAGCCGGCGGTACTAGCCCGATGAGGTCAATAATCGTAAGAGACTATGTAGTGCAGAAGATTATTTTGCTATGGGGTAATGGAATTTTTGCAGATTAGACATGACTGACGTTATGGCGACACTCAGACCCGCAAACTAGTGTTTGGTAGAACCAATCTGGTTGACCTGTTGCACAACTCTTTCACCAAATGCGACAGGCAATACCTTTATTTAATTAAAATAACATCGTATTACAACACAAAAACCACTAGTTTTTGCCTGGAGTGTAAGATTAAACTACTGTGTAATAAATATACTAGCACTCTTGATTTGTCAACAATCCATCAGTGGGTAATGGGGTTGTCACTTTTTTACCAACTCACATTATGAGCACCATTATG
Organism: Calephelis nemesis; assembly: GCA_002245505.1. NCBI lineage: Eukaryota > Metazoa > Arthropoda > Insecta > Lepidoptera > Riodinidae > Calephelis > Calephelis nemesis. Next base: position 73,877 of record NJDD01000893.1, read on the forward strand.
GTTGCTGTATGTGTCCAATATGACTGCGAGGCCTTGGAAATAGTCTTTGCTGCCAAAAACAGGTCCCGGCTGCATCCTGTCTCGCACATACCATATGGCAAATCCATCACCAAACAAATCTTTTCCTCGCCCATGGACCTTGAATTGTATTTGCAGTTCCCAGTTTCGAGTGAAGCAAGGCTGAAAAGAAGAACAGCAACTTTAATAAGCAACATATGCACCAATCACCTGCTTTAAACTATTTTGAAATATTAAACAGGGTTACTTTGAAAAAGGACTGGCCAAATTTTAGTATAAGGGGGTAAGGGTTTATGGTTAAAGAATTTTATTAAATCTCATTTGAATTTAAACAATTCAATTATTGAGACATCATATTGCACATACATTAAAATTGCAAGCTCTGTTTAATTCAACATTTAAATAAGGCAGGTAGTTCTAAATAATATTGTTACAACTTTGCAAACAGGTCCACAGTGAACAAAAGGCCCACCGCTACTTACATGGATAAACAATATCGCAATTATGAATAGATGTGGCATCGAACATTTTTATAAATTTTAAATGGTAACTTTAAATATAATAATGGTCACTTTAAATATAATTACCAAATTGTGATATTTACTTTTATAATTATTCATTTAAAACAGTCCGCAAAAATGCTTCACTTGTTGTCACGCTATGTCCTACCTAGTATCTAGAATGTCACCCGCCTGCGAATGCTACTGCGGTCGGTGAGACCTTTTACACTATAACTATGGATCTTTTTTAAATTTTTAGTATTTTTATAGACTGAGTGTTTTCCATTCGGAACAGTTTCTTAAAATTAAGCTAGTGCTTTAGATGTTACCCTGTGTAAACACATTATTCTTATATAGAAAATTCTCGTGCCACAATGTCCCATACTCTTCTGAAACAGCTTGACCGATTCTTATGAAATTTTGTGAGAATATCTGAGAATCGGCCAACATCTATTTTTCATGCCCCTTAGTGATAAGGGTGACTCATCCCATTCTTTTTACTAAATTCACATTAAAAAAACAGCAGAACAATGTCTACCGGGTCAGCTAGTATAATATAAAATGAATTGCAGAATATGTTGTTAAGATAACTTTCGAGCGACTAGACCAATTTAGTTAATTCTATTTAATTGTGTTAGTTATTGCTAGGATACAATTCTTATGAAGAGAACAACCAGGAAAATTTCCCTATTTTCGCTTCAATTTTCCTGGTTGTTCTACCTGGTAATACTTTATTTTCCCATACAAACTGAATGGGTGAAACTACTGAATCTAGACTAGACTAATCTAATTTGGCTATTGAAGGTAGGTGGCCGTCTGAAGTATCTTCTGAAGCATTGAAAACTTGAAAAGTCCATCAAAACTAGTTGTATATAACCCTAAACAATGTCACAACAACAAAGTTTTGTCCACACTCAGTGCTCTATGAGGCTTTGATTGAGGTTTCAATTTTGATTAGCATTGGTAAGCTCACAAGTAAATCTTAAGATTCAAACTTATTTTTTGTACATGAATCATCTGCACAAAGTGCTATCATGTATTTTACGGCATTTGTAACTTTGACTAACACCAACAGCACATATTTGCTTTCTCTGGGATAAGACTCAATTTGTGCAATTGGCAAAGAGATATACATTTACTTAATTAAAGCATGTCAGTAGTTCATTAACAATAAATTACATATTTCAAAACACTTATCACAAATGAGTTCAAATATTATGTTTCTTATCAATGACATAAATTAAAGACAAAAGAATATTCATGAGCATTCATAGAGGTCATTATATCTTTGGTTTTATTGAAATTTGCAATGTTACAATGTCTAGTTAGTTTTAATAATATGCAACAGATAACCTTTAAAATGATTTAGTGTCAATCATAATTGCAAATCATTATGTGAAATAGACAACCATGTCTTTGAACAAAAATTTTGCTTTAATATATAAAATTGTGTGCTTAATAATAATAATAAATCATCTTTATTTCACATAAACCTACAAGAGGCACTTGTGACAGGTCTATATAATAATAAATCTACCACCGGATCGGAAAGTGGCCGCACACTGAGAAGATCGGGCAAGAAACTCAGCGGGCTTGTCTTTTTTTTTTCTTACTTTAAAATATATTTACAATAACTTATGTAATGATACAATATATTTTATAAGAGATAATTTGTAATCTTAATTGTACTACTATTGCAGACTAACATCATGTCACAAGCATACTTATGATTTGTTATTATGTAAAGGATTGTCTGACAGTAAGAAACGACTAAGCATTTCTTAGTTCCTACTATTAAATATTAATAAAATACTAAGATAATGGTTGTGCATTTATAATCGGAGACTTAGAAAGTTAATAATCTTGTAAATGAATGCAGATTGGAGCTATCATAATTCCAAGGTTGAATTTGACAATACACAAACTCAGTGAAATGATACAAAATTTATTTACTTGATGAATATTTGTGTTAAATTGTTACTAACATATTAAATGCATATAGTATTTTAATATTTAAATCAAAGCATCTATTTACATTTATTACATGCTTTATATATTTTTTTAATGTTAGCAGTTTAAGTAAACATGGACTAAACTGCTTTGAATTTAATCTTTAATTTTAAGATAGCCTATTTGTCCCATATGTGATAATCCATAGTTTAGTGACAGACTAAGCCCTACGTTTCCTAAAAACTAATCAATTTTATTTTACAATTTATATCTTCATAACAGCTGCTTTAATATCTAACATAGGTAAACATACCTAAAGTACCCGTCATGAGAAGCTGTAAATTATGTAAACAAAAATCTTTTACTAAGTAATTATTTTTACTTCGAGACAATAATGAACTGACCATATTCTTGAATCGAAATAAAAATATAGACGGGTTATATGAAAGTAACAACCTATTTAATTTAGTCAGATCATATCTAGAGACTGACGTTTGACTTTCTTGGTATGGGGAGGGGCCGGTCGCCGGGAATGCAAACCATCGGTTCGCCATTTTGAAATAAACGCGTTATTCGAGTTTCGAATTTTTCATTGCTTTGTGGTTGTTATTGTTAATTTTGTTATCTTTTCGTTATCACTTTGTTATTGTAGTTAGTTTTGTCAATTGTTGCCTTAATTTTATCATTCTTGTTATTTGTTATTTTGTATTAACGTAAAATGGAGCCAGTACTCAGTACATCTAACGAAATCAATTTGCCACGAAAAAAACCTCAAGATACGTAATTTATTATACATATTTACAAAATTAATTAATTAAATTTATAATTAAATATTAAAAAAAATACTTTTTTCTTTGAACCAAATGTTGTTAACTCCCGAACGTTTGTTTACATAATTTACAGCTTCTCATGACGGGTACTTAAGGTTATGTTATTTTGCAGCAATTTCACTGAAAAATAAAAACATGCACAATTTTTTCCAATATTTTGGACAAATACTTTCATATGTCAACAAATTTAAGCAAAACCATAACTATAAAGGTAGGTATAAACCAAAAGGTCTTTTCAAATAAGTGCATGAAATTGTACCTATGAATATTTAACTAAATAAGTAAACAAAAGTTTTACAAAAATCAGAACTAAAACAAAAAATATATAGTAAAATAAAAATAATATTAATATAAAAGTGATATTAATATTAAATAAAGTAATATTAAAATATTAATATTAAAGTGTTATTATGAGCAATTTCAATGACCAGCTTGTACGGCGGCTTTTGAGTCTACACGGTGCGCATATACTCACATACCTACCTAGATAAGGTATGTGAGTATTACTTTTATTCTGTGTCCCATCCCAATGACAGGCTTTGAACTAAAACTGATCATAACAGTTTAGTAAATGTAGACATGGTAAAAAATTAGAATCAAGCTTATGTACAAAAATGATTGACATACCCACCTATTCACACCATTTACATTTACAGATAAACTACTGTTAACTAATTTGAGAAAGCCCTTTATATCTCAACCTTTTTTATGAAGCACTCTATCTGTAGGTGAAATTGTATGAATTTACAGTTTTTAATTTAAAAAATTCCAATCTGGTGGTAGTATATGAAAATGTTGACACGCATAAGTACCACTTGTATGGTTCACGTGAATAAAGTTTTTTTGATTGATTAATTAAACTACCTTTAAAGGTTAAGTTATTTGTTAGAAGAGAACAGCACAGATTTTACTTTTGTACCCCGTTTAACACAAATTTGATTGCCACATGCATCAGCTCTCTCACTACGACCACTCAGTGTTCAGTTTGCGATAGGTTAAAACGTGTTCCACATGGAATTGTTTTACATGTGCAGTGCATTTTTATTATAATCTCTAATTATGTAAAGAAAAGAAAACACTGTCTTTACAGTGTAAACAGAATATAATTAAAGACTTTAAAACAAAAATGAATAATTTAGAAAAAAAGTGATTCTAATGAAGAACGAGTTTCTACAACAAAACAATGTATAAAAAAATTTATGCTATGAGGAAATTTTACATGGCAACAAGAAAAATTTAACTCATCAGGCAATATTGTTAGAATCACATTAACTTTGGTTTAGACTACTTTATTCATAACAATGTAATTTTTTTATTATCCTACACTGTATTAATCATTTTTCTTCTAAATTATTTTTTTGTTTAAACACTGGTCCCGACTAAACAAACTTTATATGTATTTATATGCAAAATTGAACCCCAACTTACTCAAATTCGACTTACACGGCAATGGCGCGAACCTACCCACTGTATTTGTACAAATTTGAGAATACATAAATTAATTGATATAAAAATAAAATTTTTACAAATTACAATTAACATAGAAGTAACAAATGTGTACATCACATTGTGTACCTACATCTTGTGGGTAAAGGTTAATATTTTTGGCAATATAACATATTGCATTTTGAGTATTTTTTAACCTTGGCACTTATAATCATAGCAAACATATTACAGGTTATAAAAATACAGTTAAATACGTATACTTAATTGTAATTTTTAATGAGATTAGTAAATAAGCAGCGTTGTATGGAATTTTAATACGAAGCGTTAAAGTACAAAGTCGCTTACCACAGTGTTCCATAAAGCACCGGCTTTTGATTGCAAATCGGGAGTTAAACGAACGTAATTCGATGTAACTATTGTACTACCTAAGAAGTCCCAATAGGGCAAGGACATTCCACTCCCTGTAAAATAGCAATGTTATTTAATAATTGAGAAAATTCAGTCAAATCTTATGTCGAACCCGTAGGTCACTCACCCTGGTACGGTTTTGTAAGGGAATGCTCCCTTCGGACGTAGTCCCGAGTATTCCATTCGGCTATTATTGGGCACACAAGGAGAGAAAATACAAAAAGATCAAAACCTTTCTTTTTAAAAAACATATTCAGTCCCATTAGCTCTTTACTTTTAGTAATCCGTCGACAAAGACGAAATAATTTATAAAATATGCCCAATATGACATTCACAATTTGCAAAATTGCTATTTGCTTGACAGTTGACATTTATGTCATTGCACGATTGATGATGTACCTACATTGTGATACCAGCTCGCAAAAAAATATCACTAGATTTGGTCTCAAAACTTCCCCGACTACAAAATTTTAACTAAAAAATACTAGATTTATATGATGAAGCATTAACATTTATATGAATGACATAAAGCAATTGTACAAAAAATGTACAAACAAACCTAACATTCAAACAAAAACAACCTAAAATTGCTAAAATTAACAGTCTTTATTTGTTCATAACTTCAATTTGGAGTCGCACTAAATGTTGTTAGTTCCTTCTTAGGAAGACGCACAGGAGACTTTTTATAGCTGCAACCGCATATTTGTCCACACATTAAAGAGATAACCATGGTGTCGGGGCAATAAATATTGCTGCTACGCGCTTATCCTTACTACATTGATACTTTTTTTGTTTGAAATCTAACGTAATCGAGAAAAGTTTTGTTGGGGGCTACATAAAAGTTATAATTTTATGATATATTAGTATTATAAGGTATATTTTAAAATTGGAAAAACATATTTTGAATCGTTGAATGAGCTAAGAATTGAACCTAAAACCTTCTTACAAAAACTTCCTACAAAATTCGGGTTTGCCGAATACCTATGAATATCCGCCTTTAATTACGTAGTATTTATATACACTTTGGTCAATACCTCGACTGTGATAGAAGTTACAGCACGTAATACTTCAGTATTAATTAAGAATTATGTAGAGCTGTAAGACGCCAAATTACCTTATTTGAATATAGGTACTTAATTTCTTCCTACATAATTTTCAAGATGTTGTGGAATGGATATCAATTAAAAAAAGGAAAACCTATAAGCGGTCAGTCCCGTGAAATAATATGCAACGTATACCTGTACTTTTTAACAGAAACTAATATTTTTTAAAAGTCTGAAAATGGATATTTTGATAAACTTCAAGACCGCGTGGTCAAAGCCACTGGCATAACCAGACGATTTCTGCAAAATTTAATAAGGGAGAAAGAGAATAATGGCAAGGCCTGTATTTAACGCACCTAAGAAAGGAAGGTCAAAGAAGAATTTCATTTTATAAGTAACTGGACAATTTTGATTACAGTGTGATTAGTAACATATAGTATACGACTTTCATTTAATATTTAAGCAAGTCCTACTGTAAACTAATGTTTCCAAGGAAGTGCATATACATTAAGGAAAATTCTTAAAGATATCGGGTTAAGATTTATAAAAACAGAAAATAACAGAAGTCTCCTTGTAGAAAAATCTGCTGTACACAAAATAATTGAATATATAAAGAAAATACAGGCTGAGCTGCCGGATTTTTTTTTGTATACATGGATGAATCTTAAGTTCATACTTATCACACAAAAGGTAAGTCATGACTTGATAAAAATAAAAAAAATTGTGTGTGTACTTATGTACACGCGTTAGAAGTTATACTTCTTCGGCGTAATGAGATAAAAATCTTTTTAAAAATTTTATCTTTTGCCTTATTTTACATTTGTAGACAAAATGACACTAACCATAAAAAAGGTATTTAATACGTTAAAAGTTTTATTATAATGCATTATTTAGTTAAATAAAGTTTATTTAATATTTAAGGTACTTACCTTTTTTTGAAAAACTAAAATGTTATCTATAGCTAACTTCATCATGTCGGTTTTTCGTGACGGTATGCGCGCGCATCGTAAAAATTTACCCTCATCATTTTTTCCTAACGCGCCAAACGAAGTATAACTTCAAAAAGTGGTAAAACTATCTATTTCCAAAGGTGAACGCATTATTATCATACATACAGGTAATTAGAAAGGTTTTGTAACCTGGTGCATTACTAGTAGGTAAATATTTAGATTCTGATGGAAAATATCATCAAGCAATAAACGCATGAAAGAGACACATGAAACCTGGCTCCGCAATCAACTGATTCTCAATTTACTTCCAAACAGTGTGCTAATAATCGACAATGCACCTTACCATAACCAGTTAATGGTTAAGTCGCCTAACTCTAATACACGGCGACCTGATATGTATGCCTGATATGATAGCTTGGTTAGAGTGGAACCATATTTCTTTTAACCCTACATTAGAAAACCTGAGTTATATAAAACTATACTGACTCATAAAGAAAGTTTGGCTGTAGTTACCATTGAAAATTTTTACAACAGCATGGACATTCAGTTTTACGATTACCACCATATCATCCTGATTTTAACCCTACCGAGAATATTCGGTTCTAAATAAAGGGGCACGTAGCTTAAAAAAATGTTGCCTTGAATGTGACCTCGGTAATAAAACTTATACTAGAAAAAGCTAACATGATAGGACCCGACGAATAGAAGAAAGTATGTGATCATGCTATCAAGTGTGAGGATGAGTATCGGAAATTTGAGCCTGTGTTGATAACCATTCGGATAGAATTATTTTATACAAATGGTTCCAGCAGCGACAGATTCTGAGTTTGAAATGTCGGGTATAGAAGTCATATCAAATTCTGATTAATTGATAAATTTATATTAATTTATGAATTTTGTTTTATTAAAAAAACTGTTCTATTTACTGGTGTCAGACACTTATTGAGTTAGTACAACCGATTTATCTCAATTCGATTTTCTTTTTCTATAATCTGGGGTTTTCATTTTGGTATCAGCTGATGGCAAGAAACACAGCATTCTTTTATTTTTTAAATTGGCTGACCTAATCTACATTTAAGCGAAATGATCAATATGTAATAAATGCTCTATATGGATATCTTTAAAACACATTTGGATTTCCGAATATCTTGACGAATATAGACGAGGCGCATTATTTAAATAGTATGGTTTTGTTGCGCAGTGCTACCTTGTCCATTTTGTCACTAAGTTTGATGAATTAGAATTTTAGGAGTTCGATTCAAATCCCGGTGAAGTTGTAGAAAGCGTGAGGTTGGCTACACATTATTCATTCAAAAAGCTTATGCACCTACGTCACATACACACATATAAACCACAGATTGATTATTAACTAAATTAAGCGCTCTCTGCAGTGACCGGTTAGGCCCAAGACTACAAAAAAGGTATCGCTCTGACAGAAATATAATTTTTAATACAGGTATTCTGATAATTTTAATTCAGATAAGGTGAGAGTTTTGGCGCAATCGTGAATGAAGATGGTCGTAATTTTTTCACAATTATTGAACTTAGTGTAAATTATGAGTAAAATTGGTTAATTTAGGTGGGAATTAGTTAAATTTTGTTCAGTGAAAGTGCACAAATGAAATAATCATGAAGAAATTAGTGTATTGTGAAGTTCCTCGCTGCCTCCAAATCTCATAGACGAGCTTGTGTAACGAAACCACCGCTTTACTCAAGACCCGGACATGACTTTGTAAATAGTGACTAATGACTGAAATAAAGAATTGATACAGAAGACATGAACTGAAAATATGTATATAAAAGATTTATTATTACGGAAGACGTGGCTGTATGGACTCAGATCCTTTGCCTTTCCCCGACTGGGATAAGATTAAAAAAAAAAACAATCAGATAAGGTGAGTAACATTTTTGAATTTATAAAGCTGCCATCTAGAACGGAATTTGTAAAATTATGTTGGTTACCTTTACATGAATATAGTTTTTCCATATTTTGCATAGATGTCGTTTGTAACAAAGCTAACATAAAATTGTTTAATTTTATTTTTAAAAGTTTTGGAGAAATTAAGATAAAAGACGGGTCTGAGTTTTTTCTCATTTATAGAATTTCGTACAGTTTTAAAAAAAACTGGACTGTGGGGTGCTTCAGGCGACACACAATGAACTTGAGCAGTGAGAACATTTACGAAAAATCTTTTAAAAGTAGTTATCTCTTGCGACTTGGCCCGGGTTCCTTTATGTTAACTTCATTCATTCATTTAGGTTCAGGGTAACTTGTCAACCGGGGCGCGAGAAGATACAGCGACCCATACGCTGGGGGAGTGCGTCGCCTTTGAGTCACAGCGGCGTCCCGTTTCAGCGACCGTAGGAGAGGACCTCTCGGTGCCGAGCGTTGTCAACGTTATGCTCGGTAGTGACAGGTTCTGGCAGGCGGTGGTCTCTTTTTGCGAAGAAGTCATGACGCAAAAAGAGACCTCGGAGCGGGCCCGGTAGGACGATCCCAATTCAAGCCCACTCCGGCGCAGGACGACCGGGGGCGCGAGAAGGCGGTTCCTTCGCCTTCAAAGCGTCTCTGATGCGGGACTGGCGGGGGGAGTCGGGGGTTACTCCAATGGCCGGAGTCGCCCCTCTTTCAGCGAGGGAGGAGGCCAAGTAAGGACCGGTCCGTAGCCGCGAAGCGAGATGGTGAATGCCAACGCGACCCCGTCTCGCTCTTTAACGTTTTTAGACGTTTCGAGTCCGACATAACCCGCTGCTCTCCCCCGAGAGCGGTGGGTATCCAGGGGATTTTTCATAAAAAAGGATAACTTGTCAACCCCCAAGGGTCCAAGCCTTGTCGTGGCGGGGGGGGCTGAGTAA
>NJDD01000893.1:84012-94482 GCA_002245505.1 Calephelis nemesis
AGGCAGGTACAGGGGTGCCTGTCGCCACTGTAACCCCGAAGTGGTGCAAGCTGTGTCTTCGTGCACCACTTCAGACGATATGCCACCCCCTGTTGAGAGGGGCTGCCTAATGGGGATCATCATATCCAGCGCCGCTGGGGCAGTGGAAGTTTTCGAAAATGTCCCCATAGCCCCGGTATCTGGCGAAGGGGAGGACACCGTGTGGTTTAAGTGAATAGGAGTCCCACAGAAAGTGGCAGGTGTCCATGATGGACTTCCACACTTTAAAAAAACGGGTAACTTGTCAAGTTATCGGGAAGGAAGGAAGTCTATTCCGCCATTTCTAAATTAAGACTACGGAATACGTAGACATACAAAATGTAAACAAATTACGGGACACTTTATAAATGCCATGCTCCAAAAAAATATTGAAGTCAGACAATACGTCAGTAAATTATAACCGAATTTATATCTAAATTTTACTCCTCTCTCGCAGGAACTCATGTGAGCGGGGTACCTTGGAACATAATATAGTAAGTACCTATCAGCCAAATTCTTTTTTCTAAAAATACTAAGCATGTGTTATGCTGCCGTATCTAACCCGTTGCACCTATTTTTGACGTGTCAACGTCTTAAATTAGGTTACGGCTCGGAGTCACTCATGAAAAAGTGTAACACCCGGTAACGTTACGATGAGTCACCGAACGAGAGAGAGGCCCGCCGGAGCGGCAAATGCCTTGCGTCTCTCTCTTACTCTTAATAATATTCTACCGAGAAAAAGACGTTGTCACGTAAAATCTTCGCCCGTAAAACCAACTTTTCAGGCAACCATTTTTTTGAAATAATTTCTATTCGTACAGTTTCTTTAATCTTCGACTGTTTTACTATAGTTTATAACTATAGATAGATGATTAAGTGCTTTGTAGGAGCTTGCCCGGATTAGTACCCAGCCGCTTTTTTTTAGCTCAAGCTCAAGCTTTAGATTCCTTTTTCGCTATTGTTATATTCCGTAGTGATTAATCAGTACACTTGTACACATACCTACTCTTAGATCCCCGAACACAGTAGTGTCTACGCGGCGGTTGTCCTGCCACCAGGGACACTTATTTTTAAGTGATTGGACTGCGAAGAAAGACACGACTTTCATAATGATAAGAGACAAACGTGGACTTAAGATAGCCAGAATATTACGCCTATTGTGTAAGTCTTTCGCTTATCTTACCATTCGGGTTAAAATACGAGACAGTGGCCAGAATGAGTGAGGCGGTGGATCCCTTCCCGGGCATGTTGCTACACAGAATTCTGTCATCAGTGTTCTTGTTGGGAATACCTAATAATTCCTTAAACCTATGCTTGTCTCTTACGAGCTACCGGGTAAGAAATCCGATTCTCTATTCTATATGCATGATGCGGACCAATACAGGTGGTAAACATGCTATTAGCTGTTTCGTAACAATTTCTAACATAGGTACCTACCTATGTTAGAAATTGTTACGAATGTGGTCATATAATATACCTATTATATGACCACATCGTGGGTCGAGTGGTTGGCGTACACTCCTAACTACACCCACCAACCGCGAATCTCAGGTTCGACTTCCAAAGGGGGCAGGCATTTGTGTGATGAGCATTTGAGATGTCTGTATTTTCTGGTCTGGCAGTTTATTATATTTATACTCTGGTTTCTTTTTACGTATTTCTATTTTTTAGCAGAGATTAGTAAATATTATATTGTCTTTGGTGTTAGTACAGTTGACTAACACCCATAACACAATCATATAATTTGTTTACTTTTGGGTGCAACTTGTCCAGGGATATTTATTTATTATTTTTCAATTTTGTGGCATTTGAAACAACAAATGAAAACTCGGTCGATTACCTCAAACTCGAATTCACGTGAGTTAAATACAGGGTGCGCCTGCTTTCACTCATGACCAATTCACTTTCACCTCGTTACAATATAGACCGACAGTAAGGTCAAAATCGTACTTACCGTCGCCGGTCAATGACATTCGAGTCGCAAACTTTTACCGATTGATTCTCGTCAATCAAAATGCAGAGTTTATGTATAAAAGTATTTGGTAGTACCACAAAATATAGTTTTCACTTCGTTGTACTACCTAATAAATAAAAATAGACACAGCTGTCCGTTTTGATTTTTCGGATTATGTTATGGCTATAAATATTTTCTTTTTCTTTCTTTAAAATTTATAGAATATTACCCTAAGCACAGGGCAAGTGCTAAAATAAAAATACGTTGCGAGAAACGAAAGTTATGGCCATTCTAAAATGTGAATTTCATCTGTAATGATGAACTCATTTGGTGGGTACTCAGAATTGTGTATCTATAGGACATAACTACCCGCGTTAACGGGTTAGAAAGGAATTAAAAATTTCGCCACGGGACTTGAATCCTCAGTAGCTCAATTGGTTAGAGCATTCGTCGGCTTGAGACGAAAGGTTACAAGTTCAAATCCTGTCTGGGGCGAAATTTTTTCTTTCTTTAAAATTTATAGAAAATTTATATAAATATTTGTTTAAACTCCTAACAATTTTATTATTTTTAAATTAATATTTACAAGCAATTGTTCTGGTTGACTTAATTTAAGCTGACAGCTAATAAAAGTTTGTATGTAGGAAATGTTAAAGCGTTATTGTTTTCTAAATCTATGTACCTATATAAAAGAAATTCGTGTTGTTTACACTATTTATAATTCAAGAACGGCTGGACGGATTTGGCTGAAAATTGATAGGGAGGGAGCGGAGGAAAACCAGGAGAAATTTAATACTTTCCCGTTCGACTGCGAGAGAGTTAGGAAAATCATTTCGCATTTGAATTTTTCCCACTGACTGACTGAACAGGTGAAACGAAGTTTCCCGGAGCAGCTAGTCTTATTCCAAATCATAAATGTTTTCGCTTTGATCACTATCAGGTAAGGGCTTGGCAAAATTTTGTGAACGTAAGTTAGGTTGGTGTTTATAATAAAGTCTAAAAGCCACCGTAATATGACCTATGCGCCTAGGAATCGAGACATTTGGCATTCGATACTCTCTGCCCATCGTGCCCTAAGTGGTAAGTCCCTTTACCGTATAAATATGTGACATGACATGTAGGTTCAAAATATGTATCTTCATATTATGGATTTCAATTCAGTTGATAACTTTAGATTTACTTTCGCACACAGAGAAGCCAATTAAACATTCAATGTATTGATACAATTTTGTACCTATAGAAAATGTCGACTTAATGACTGATTAAAAGATAAGTCAAATATCTGAATATGGATGTAAGTGTTGTTATTTGTGTAATTTCTTAACTACAAAACTTACGGATTGGAAAAAATACAGGACTATCTGTAAAGCACAAAGGTACCAAAAAAGAGATAAATAAAATAAACGTTTAAACAAATTATAGTTCAATTTACATTTTGACAATTACAATTTACATCTACCGCAGGAACCCCAGGTAAGCAGGGTAAATAGTAGAATATAGAGTATCTACCTGCTAACGGCGAATGTTAATAATGTATCTCAATCTAATGGATTTCAAGCAATCTAGATAGCTGCGTATCCGCCGGCCTATCCCATACCTAATTGCCATATTTATCCTGTCCACAGATATGTTATTGGCAAGCGATAACATAAAAATGGATCAAAACTTCAATCTTGGACAGCAAGTTTTGGATTAGGATTGATTATTGATATTGGCCGTAAGACTTCATTTGATCGGCTTGTGGATTAGGGATAGAGACAGAGAGACAAAAATGCTAAAAAGCTAAAAATATTTTTGGATGAATCCCGCCATCCACCCCTGCAACCCTCAGATCGTGTGTCCATATAGGAGGGAGACGTCTACTTTGCGTTTCCCACTCCAGAACCTTAGCCCAACCGGCCATCGGTTCTTCATGTTATGTGTCCCGCCCACTGCTACTTCAATTTGCTAATTCGCTGGGTAATATCGACGACACTACCAATAAGTGTAGTTCCCCCGTGTTGGTCCGGGCTCCGTTGTAGAATAGATCATCTGCCTTCCTGCGCCAGGCAGCTCGTAAAAGGCGAGCATAGGCTCACTGTCACTAACACCGTGACATCTGACTAGGTGGTAGAGTTTAGCAGCGACTCGCCCGGATTGGTACCACCGCCTTACCTATTCCTGCCACCATAACGTCATGACGTGTTCCGGTTCGGAGGGTAAGGTAGCCGGTAAACTTACTTTTGCTCGAGGCCTAACATCCAGGCCTCAGGTTGGCAACGCACCGCTAACACCTTTGGTGTCTCTAGGCGGCGTGAATTTCTTAACATCAGGAAATCCGTCTGCTTGTTTGCCTTCCAATATCATAAAAAAAAAAGTAAGTAATTAACGAAACACTAAATTTCAGCTTACTAGAACTGTAAGAATTCCTTACCCTGTGAAATTTCATATTCAAGTAGGTTAGTGACGAAATCGAAGTTTTTTTTAATAGCAATAATATCGAAAGTATTATACGTTTAATAAATTAACTATATTAATTAATTTAATTACTTACTACTTAAATTAAATATCCCTGGACAAGTTATAGAAATTTAATGTAACCTTAAAGTAAGCAAATTACACGCTTGTGCAATGGCTACCGATACTAATATATAGAAATAGTTAAATTTAGACCAGAATAAGTTTAATAAACACCCAGACCGGGAAATGCCCGTCCCAATCGGGAAGCGAACCCGAGGCTAGCGGTTGGTTGGTACAACTCTCGACCAACAATGCGGTTAATATAGACAGTATATCTTTAAAGTTTTGTTTATGTGGTATTAGCCAAAACGAAGCTACAAGAGTTAAAAAGCTCTGAATTGTATGCAAAATCTCATTCCCTAATTTATGCCTTGGTCGACTTATTAATAACCACGAAATAAAGTACTCCAAGGTTGAACTTGGTATTATAGTCTTTATCACAATGTGATACAGAAAATAATATCAACTTAATTTTACTCCTAGCTTATTCCATGTTTTTCCCCGTGTTGGTCCGGGCTCCTTTGCAAAATAGACCATCTGCCTTCCTGTGCCAGGCAGGTCGTAAAAGGCGAGCATAGGCTTGCCGTCACTAACACCGTGACGTCTGACTAGGTGGTAGAGTTTCGCAGCGACTCACCCGGATTGGTACCACCGCCTTACCTATTCCTGCCGCCATAACGACATGACGTGTTCCTGTCCGGAGGGTAAGGTAGCCGGTAAACTTACTTTTGCTCTAGGTCTAACATCCTGACCTCAGGTTGGCAACGCACCATTACCATCTTTGGTGTCTCTAGGCGGCGTGAATTTCTTACCATCAGCAAATCCGTCTGCTTTTTTGCCTTCCTATAACATAAAACAAAAAAAAAACAGTAATAAGACAGCGGGAGTATGAAAGTTTCAAGTTTTACATCTTTTTCTTTTTTGATGTACTAATTAGCTTACATTCAGCTTTATAGACTTCGGGAAGTACCATTTGACTTTAGATGATCATTAGTGAGTCAGTGACGAAACCGGCGGTTTTTTAGATACCAGTAACATCTAAAGTATAAGAGCTATACAAAATTAAACTTTACATATTGTAGAAGTTAGCCTCAGTCATCACATTCTGGTCTAATCAAAACTCAAATTATGAAGGTTCAAAAAACAAAACGCTTCTAGAAATTGTAATTAGATAGTTCTACGCGCTTCGCTTTACTTGTCTTGTCATTATACCGTTTTTTTTTTATGATATTGGAAGACAAACAAGCAGACGGATTTCCTGATGGTAAGAAATTTCCGCCGCCTAGAGACACCAAAAGGTGGTAATGGTTCGTTGCCAACCTGAGGCCGGGATGTTAGGCCTTGAGCAAAAGTAAGTTTACCGGCTACCTTACCCTCCGAACCGGAACACGTCATGACGTTATGGCGGCAGGAATAGGTAAGGCGGTGGTACCAATCCAGGTGAGTCGCTGCGAAACTCTACCACCTAGTCAGGTGTCACGGTGTTAGTGACGTAAGCCTTCGCTCGCCTTTTACGAGCTGCCTGGCAGGAAGGCAGATGGTCTATTCTTCAAAGGAGCCCGGACCAACACGGGGGAAAACCGTTATTTATTAGTTCTTGCAGAAAAGAAACGGTCACTCCAAATAGTTAGGTGTAAAACTTATAAGTTGGGGCTCGTACAGTTAGCGAGTTCAGGAGCTAGGCTCTTCGTGACATCTAGTAACTTGTTTACAATATGGTCTCGTCTTGGAAACATTTTACATGAAAATGTGAAATGGGATTTCACTGCTTTTTATAAATCGTTGAAAATTTGATTTTTAGCAATGATTGCGTCTTACAATCAGGAGATCCGCCTTGTTATACTTTAAACTTCAAAGTTCAAATCCAAAACTAGATATATAACAGAGAATCGCGTTAGTTATAATAATTATAAGTTAAGAACGACTAAACCGACTTGGCTAAAATTAGATGTACCTTAAAACATCCTGTTTGATGGCAAGGAAACCAGGGAAAACAACATTTTAGTTTTTTCATAAACTAGATAGCTTAAGAAATAGCATTTCCGATGCAGATTCTCCTATATTTAAACAAACATGTAGCCCATATATGATATATACACAGTATTCATTTGTACTGCAAAAGATTAATTTCCATACATTTGGAAATTACAGGTCTGTGTGACTATTGTAATTGAATGTAGAAACACATTTTATATTTTTATCCTATTAATATTATAAATGCGAAAGTTTGTATGTATGGATGTTTGTTACTCTTTCACGCAAAAACTACAAAGCCGATTACGATGAAATTTGGTATGTAGGTAGCTGAAGACCCAGAATAACATATAGGCTACTTTTTATCCCGGAGTTCCCGCGGGATTGGGACTTACGCGGGTGAAACCGCGGGGCGCAGCTAGTATTATATATTTTATAGGTATGAAAGTAAACCACTTACTACTTACTACTACTATATCATCTATGTTGGTACATCGTAACTTTATGGCATTACAGCTGATCTACCTTCTACATTAAACACTAAGTACAGCCAAATGGAGTGCCGCCGCCAGGTAGTACCTAGGCCCATTCCTACTAGCTGCCAGCAGTGTTTCACTTGCGTTGTCAAACCGCTCGTTCTAACCCAAACGAGATGCAGCATAACCCTTCTAGTTCCATTTAACCGTGCAGACATTCGGTTCCGATTTCGTTATCACACTGAGAAAACTAGGCCATGTCAGGTGACAGAGTCCTTGTCAAAACGAATAATGAAAATGGTTTGGCCGAATGGTTGGCGTAAACACCAAAATGATTCACGTGACGGGTTGCGGTACCCAATTCAAATAAGCGTTTGTTTGGTGAGCATATGTGTTTACCATAGAGTAAATATGGATTTCTGTGCAACAATATCATCAACACAAAAATAATAATCTAAGTTTGTGGTTTATCTTGAGATATTGTATTTACAACAACAAAAAATGTCAGGTAACAATCCAATGTTTATTTAGAAGTATAACAATTAATTAAATATTTAATTTAGTTTTATTAACAAATTTAATTAACCAAATGCTTTAACATAATTGAATATATGCTCAAATTATTGCAAAACTGGATAAATAGCAAAAGTTCGTGACTTTTTTTTCTAAATTTACATTTTTGTCGTCGTAATTTTATGAATGTGACGAAAAAATTTGAATTATCCAGAAGCGTAGCGTAGCGTTTGGCACTATGACCTACGAATATCCAGGTGTGTATTAAAGCGTTTTTTGTTTGTAATAAGATATCGAAAAAGCACACGGCTTTCCTGATAGTAAGAGATAGCCGCGGCCTATACACGCCAGAGATGTTATAGGTGTGTAGCTGCCTTTTGGGCGGGGTGTTAACCCAATTCAGATTATATTCCTGTTATTAAGAAGATAGGTAGGGCGAAGGATCCTTACGTAGACGAGGTGAAGAACGGCACTCTAAAAACGGTAGTCTTGTAGGTAATGACCCGTTTAACCTTTGCTCTCCTCTTACACACTGTCAGGCAGGAAGACAGATTCTCTATTGTACACAGGAAATCCGGACGAAAATTAGAAAGAAATTAATTTTATATTCAAGAAAAGATGAAACAACTTATTTCATACCCAGATGTATAGAAGAGGTCTAAGGGTCGCTGTATAGAAGAGACTACTTACATCTAGGGTTTTGCAAAGCAAGACTCATTTAATTTAAGGCACTTTAAATTTAGTTCGTTTATAATTGTGGAATATTTACAATGTTGACCGCCTCGTTGGTCAAGGGGTTAGCGTATACGCCTAACTCCACCTACCAACCGTGACAACTGGGTTCAACTCCCAACAGAGCCAGGCATTTGTATGATGTCTATGTTGAGGGATCTGTATGTCCGCCTATTAAAGTATCTGACTGCCTTGGCAAAAAAAATAGATTACCTGGTTAACTGAATGCTGTCTGAAATTGTCATCCAGCCAGTATATACTGCACGTGGGTGACAAGGCAGCATCTTATTGTTTGACAATATATTTTTAGGCAGTGTTTACTAAAAAAATGTGTTTAACGAGTGTTTATTTTTTTATAATAAGACGGTCAAAGCTCAAACAGAGGTGTTTTTTCGTTAATTTTCTTCAATATAATTCTAGTTTTTTATTTTACAAAAACCATTTATAAAGAACTAGATGAAAACCTTCAAGAAGTAGGCACACGCAATTGGTCAAATAGCCTTTGCCGTCGTTCTCAAGTTGTGGCATGATCAAGGGAAAAAGGGTTCAATTTTATTAGTTCAGATTAAAATGACATGTATCACATTATAAGATGCAAATACAATTCCATTCATAGGCCTCCATTGAAGAAATGACTCAACGGAACGTAAACCCCGAACTAGGCACCGGAAGTCCGTGACCTAATTCTTTCTACACTTACCTTTTCTACTACGTCGTAACTTTCTACTTGTGAATGAAAGTGACGAATAAAACTAAAAGTGGAGGCATCCTGAAGGCCAACACCTCGACCTACGACCAGCCAGGCTAAGAAAACCAGGTCAGAGAAAGCAGTGAAAGTAATGGCCATGATCTGCTCTTGACATTCTCTGCTTTTTTGTTTGTTATTGACGTGGGAATTTGAACTTTATTTTAATAATCACAATGGCGAGAATATTGTAATATTTATGTAGGACAGGTGATTGTACTTGTGATTATTATAATGGTAGTTTTGTCATATTTTTAAATGAAGAAACACTTGTACTGTTTTACGTATCACTTATATTTTATTATTTTATAAATAGCCTACCGGTTTCGCTTTTTACAGCATCATCAGGGCTAGAACTTAAATTACTGAACAATATTTTTGAATAATAAACCTAATAAATAAACCTAATAATAATAATAACCTAATAATAAACCTAATCGTCTCTGTGGTCTAGCGGTTCAGTTGTTGGACTTAAATGCATGAGGTCCCGGGTTCGAATATAGGGTCGGGCAACAGAAAGAAAATTGGGTTTTTTCTATTTTCTAATAAAAAGAGATGTTGCTCGGGATAGGATATGTGCCCGGTTGGCGATAGGCTTGCCACCTATCACATTGTGGGACTTAGTATCTTCGGCTAGTCGTGGGTGCCCTGGTTGTGCCTCTGCCTACCTCTTCGGGGACATGGGCGTGAAGATACTTAAACCTAAATTCATTTCATAGTGGGTAGATACAAAAAAACTTAAATGCGTTATACAATAGGGTTGCAAGCTATTGATTTTTTTGTCGTTCATCATCATTACATGTCACAGCGTTTAAAGGTGGAGTGAAATGTTTTTTTTTGTTTTTGTAACCGAAACTCATTTAAGATAGTAACTATAGTTACGTTAATAAGACCAAAGGATACTGAATACAACCACAAACTAGTACAGCTAAAACTAGTCTGGAATATTCCATAGTATCTGCCATAAATGGCAAAAGCAAGAGGCGGCAACAGATTGAGAAAAATTGAGTTTTTTAGGGTAACTGAAAATATTTGGTATAACTATGTATTCAAATTAGCCAACCTGACCAACTTCGTTCGATTGGTACCCAATACTCTGTCTATCCTCCTGTAGGGACTTGGCGTGAAGATAGTTATGTCTGTGTAGGAATACCTGCACGTTTAAATGTTTTACTGCATTCCAGTTTTTATGTTAGGTATTTTGTCACATTATACTATGCAGGATGCCTGTAATTTCTAAACTACTTACAACTTGGAATACTTATCAGAATGATTTGTAAAGCACACATTTTAAAACAAAATAAGAATGGATAATATCGGATTATACGTTTTTAATTATAGCCTAATTTACATTTTCACTTTTGCCACTCTCCCCCCACGGTAAGCCCCTTTAGTAAGCGGGCGAAAAATCCTAAAACCTTTGAACCATTTACCATAAAGTACGTCTGCAAGTCAAATTTGGGTATGATCAGTTTAGATGTGAATCGCGGGCATGATACTTACAGACAGTCAATTTTTCTAAAAATGTGTTCTATTGCGCCGTTTTAGTCGTCTCAAAT
>NJDD01000895.1:0-11879 GCA_002245505.1 Calephelis nemesis
ACTACTAAGTAGTTCAGAAAATCTAAACTCAGATCAAGTAAATTTGTTTAAACGCTGGTGCCTAGATTTTTATATCGATGCTTGTAAGCAAATAACCACGCGGTTTCCATTGAAAAATAACCCAATAAAAGGTTTAGACATAATTGATCCAAAAGATGTTAAAATTTTCAAAACTGCTTCGATAGTTCCTGTGAGTAGGCTCTTTCCTAATATTGTTCACAGCAACAATTTCCAGGAAATTGATACAGAGTGGCGCATTTTAAGAAATTGTGAACAAATCAAAACATTTCCTGATGATGTAGAACTATTTTGGGATGAAGTAAGTTTACTAAAGCGTGGCGATGAAACTCAAATGTTTCCATTGTTGTCTAATTTCATCTTTAATATTTTATCACTTCCCCATTCATCCGCTAACGTTGAACGCATATTTTCACATATTAATCTTTTAAAAACAAAGCAGCGAAATAGGCTGTCTACTGAATCAATCACTAGTCTATTACATTCAAAACGACTCTTTAATACAGCTAATTGTTACGATTTTGAAATTAATTCAAAGATGACCGCGGCTATGGCCAAAGAATATTGGTATAAAAAATAATTATGATTATTACAAATTAGTCTGTAAGCTATTTTTAAAAAATAAACGAATTTTATTGAATATTGTATTTTTTTTTATCAAATACCGATTTTGGGTACAAATATACCGATTTTTGCTGACAATTCTACCGATCTCGCTCTATGACGTTCGAGACCACTGTTGTATTCTCTTTGGTGTCATTGTCACAGCTGTTGTCACAGATTGCTGTTGTATTCAAAGACTACAATGGTTGTATTGTTATTCATTTTTGTCATAAAAAATATCTTTCTAAACATTGTTTCATAAATTATAAATATTCGTATATATTCAAACATGAATAATGTAAAACGTGAGTTAGAAGTGGAAGACGACCAACAAACTTGTCGTGGCTGTTTAAGTGTGAACCGTCGAGTTATACTTTTAGAGCAAAATAATGATGTATATTTACTGTTGTTGGATAACAAAATAAATACAAATGTAAGTATCAACTTAATTAGTTCGCTGTTACTACACAGTTGCTGATGGTACTCGAGTTAGCTTGCCTTGTCCGGTTTCGTTAGTGTGCTAATAAAACAAAAACTTTTCATTTACCTTCAAAGATTAGCCCTTCAACTTGGCTGATGTTGACAAAACATTGTTTTGCCGTTTTACCTCGTCAGTGGCTAGGGTTGGAAATAGTAGTAATGTACAATAGATAGAATTAAGTCAATTTCTCATTGCAAGGTTTGTGTTAAATACAAATAAATACTTTGTTGGGTATTAAAATATTGTCTACTATATAAATAATGAAATTGTTAAAATATTAAAAGTTATTAAAATATTATTTAAAAAAAGCACATCAAGATGTAGTAGAATACATTAGTATGCTTAAATATCTTTGTAACAGTTCTTCTAAACACACAAGTTCTGCAAATATTAATTTGATGTTTAACTATATTAATAATAAAATTTAGATTGTATTATGTGGACTGCTGGCTATTGTTATTTTAAAATAAAGTTATTCTAATACTGAAAAGCTGCTTTGAAACATGTTCAAAGCAAGAAATGCTTTGCAGATTTAGATCTGATATTTGGTCACAATTTTTTTATTTTAATAGGAAAATTACTGTAGCCCCTGTAAGAAATCTTCAGTAGGGGCAAAATTTTTATTTGAAGAAGAAGAATAATTTTTATTTTATATTATGTAAATGCCTTCTGTGAAGAGGTCACTATACTAAGCAACACAGGCAATAAAAAAAAGATGTTCCAATGATTTAAAAAATTGTTTTTGCCAAAAGTCCTGATTGTATTTGTAATCAAAATTATTAGTACATTAGGTACATATTAATAAGGTGATTACATTTTCAGGATTCTAAGTTTAAAATATTATTGTGCTGGGAGTGCACTGCAGTTTTAAAGAGAATCAAATCATTTCAAAGTCAAATACAAAGTGCTCAGTACGAGTTGGGAAATGTGGTAAGTTTTTTTGCATTTCAGAAAAAATATATGAAAGTCTGTTTCTTGTGTAGTATTTTTACAGTATCTGTGGGCAAAGTAGCAGACAGATAGAAATAGTTTTCATAGAAACCTAGGATGTCAATGATGCTCAGCATAAGTAAGCAGAGTTTATCAGCAAGCCTTAAGATTGATTCTAGGTGGGAATCATTTGTTTGATGTAGGTGTTTGTTTATAGATCTATGTGTTTTTAAAATTTATCTTATACTATGTGTTCTTTTTTCTGCGACTTTGTCAGAATAGAATATATTTGCATACAGAGTTCCACCCTGGTTATAGTCCTCTCAGGGAAGCAAAGTAGCCTATGTCAGCATTGTTCTCTTGATCTATTTGTATTTCAAATTTCATCAAAATAGTTTTATTATATTAGCTGTGAAAGTGTAACAGACAGACTGACTTTCACTTTTATTATATACTAGTATTTATTAATATTTGTACATAAAGATAAGTACATTTTAATTGCAATCTGTTTTCTTATTGATAAACTGTTTATTTTGCAGTTAAAATCGTCACTATCAAAACTTATGTGTACAAATAAATTTGGTTATGATGTTGAATATGATGGTTCTTATCTAGATGATATTAAGGTTGAAAATTTACCAAAAGTTGAAGACACATTGGCCACAGTGAAAGAAGAATCACAGGAGACAGAAGAATCAGGCAATGAAGCAGAGACAAATGTTCTCTGCATTGACACACATATTAATAATATACCCAGAAAAGCAAAGAAGTATAAAACTAAAGAAAAACACAAAGAGAGAGACACAGATAAAAAAACATCTTCATATTATAAATGGATAAGTGAGAACTTTTTATTGAAAACTCCATTTGATGAAAGTAAAATCGATGAGCATATAAGCAAAGTGTCTCATAATTTGAACAAACTAGAAAGATTAAGCAAAACTGAGCAGAAACGGCTATTTAGACATTTAATGCCACATTCATTTCACAGTCGGTTAAAATGCTTACTGTCTAAGAAAAGAACTGATTGTTCGAATAAGTCAAAAGTATGTATAATATGCATGTGATTTTTTTTTTATTTTTGAATTGTTTTGCATTATTTTTAATGTTATAAGATAGCAAACAAACAGGTGACTTCTGTTAATAAGAGAAAACCTTCGCCTATAAACTCTAATAGAATATAGAGATTACTGGTCCATTGTTATTTCATGGTCAAGAACTTGGACCATATGTGCAGGTCTTCTACCTTACACTCTAGCTCGTAACATGACAGCAGCAATAGATCAAATGGTGATACTGATGTGAATGAGCTTGTGCATAGCATTTTACTACCTAGTTATGACTTATTGCACTAGTGAATTAATCAAAATGTTAATAGATTACCATCAGCAGATTATATACAATAAAGCATTAAATAATTACAGTCTGTTTTATCATTCGTGAAAGAAACAGAACGGGCATGCAGTGAATGTGGAAGTCTGCATTCTTCGGTGGACCTGAAGGAACACTGGAACCAGCATACCATTGATACATATCAGTGTAAGCTGTGCAGGAAGCACTATGTGGACCATAAGGATTATGTCACTCACTTTAAATCGTCGCATCCGTACATTTACTCTTGCAAAGAATGTGGATTCAGCTGTTGGTGAGTCATATTTTCATGATCATTATTTAAAAATTGTTATTGTAAGATCCATAATTATGTTTTAAAGAGGATAGATTTGATCATTTGTTCTCAATGAACACTACTCCGACCCTGCTTGGCCAATTTGAAAAGTATTTTTTCTTTCCATTTTCCTTAGAATCCCATATTATCCATGATATAAATAGCCATATTTACCTACACCTAAATGTAGTCTATTCCAAACACAAAGAAAAATAACAGCCATTGATCTTTTAGTGCAAAAAAAAACAACATTTCGGGATTATCTTTAAAAAAATGGAAGTGTTTTTTTATACATTCAAGGTTTGACTTGCAGTAATTGTGTAAATTACTATAATCTGGTTATGTATACCCAAAAAAATAAAAAAATTGTTTACTCATTTTTCACAAAACTTCTATAACTATTGAACATAAATACATAAAATTTGGCAGAGACATGTTAGCTAAGAATAACAGTTTTACTTTGATAATATCAGTTAACTAATTTAATCGAATGACGGAATCCAGACTCCACCTTTAAGAACACGTTTGACGCGCCTGGATGACGGCGTCACTCACCTCGCCTTTTACCATGAACCGCAATTACTGCTTCTATACATAGTATAAAGCAAAGTCGCTTTCCGCGTCTGTCTGTATGTATGTATGCTTATATCTTTAAAACTACGCAACGGATTTTGATGCGGTTTTTTTAATAGGTAGAGTGATTCAAGAGGAAGGTTTTTAAGTATAATAACATGCTTCATATATTAGAGAACCACTGATAATTTCAAGATATCTAATGCGAAGTTGTAAATAAACACATTTTTTTGCGCTTGCATTGCAAACGCTGGCTGAACTCTACGAGATAGATCAAAATAATGTACTAAGTATTGTTTACCTTATAAAGGTCTACAAAAAAGTTCGCGATGGTATATGTTTATCTCTTAGGGATAACCTACAATAACCAATTTTTATCCTTTACTTTTTACGAAAAATAATGACTTATTTACGAAGCGATTTTAAGCAATACAGCATTAATCCTTATCTATTTAAGTTTCTTAAATAAATTTTACATTTAATATAGAACAATATCGCCCTTTACAGCATCTAAATTAAACAAATAGTTTCGGAGATATTACAGGTTTAAAATATAGGGACATCGCGGTTGCGGCGGTACTAATAATAAAAATGCGAAAGTAACTTTGTCTGTCTGTCTGTTACGCTTTCACGCCTAAACCAGTGAACCAATTTTGATTAAATTTGGTACAGAGATAGGATAGACTCTAATGAACAACATAGGCTACTTTTCATTTCAAAAATAAGGGAAAATGGGTAAAAAGAGGGGATGAATGATCATATGGAAATTCGTCATTTTTAAAGCTGTAACTTTGTGTGTAGACACTTTATGATAAACGAAAGAATATATGCTTTTTTATCACTAGAAAATGAGGGAGAATGGGTAAAAAGAGGTAATGAATGTTCGTATGGAAAATCGTTTTTTTGTTTGAAAGGGTATTTATAAGGGTCACCATGTGAGGATCTAATGATGAAATCCTGGGGAAGTCGAGAGAAACTCTAAAAAATGTTGGCAAGAATAGTGTTTTTGTGGATTATGATCACTTGCTAGCATTCGGCAATGGTCACTCCATACTCAGACTCAACAGACTTGCGGAACAGGCTAACCGTTAAGTGTCTTTGAGGGATTTGGAAATATTTTCACAGACGAAAGGGAGAAGATCAGCTAGCGCTCAGCGTTAAGCTCAAAGTAGAATCATTTTCGGAAGGTTTAATAGGAATGTTTTTGTTAATGCAGAATTCATATAATATGACCACACATTACAGTATAAAAATCCTACTTTGACATTAATTGGAAAAATGATTAAAAAATGTCAGCATTGTGATCCCTTAAAATTCAAAAATGAAACGCAGGGTTGTGTGAATGGTAAGATATTATAGTTTTTGCTTGGTGAACCAGCTGAGCCGCTAAAGTCTCTTTTATTGTGCAATTCTGATGAATCTCGAAGATTTTTAAGCAATATGCGCAAATGCAATAATTGTTTTCAAATGACGTCGTTTGGAGTAGGTAGACATATCATTATGTCAAGATGTTCTCCCACATTTTTCTGTGCAAGGTCAAATTTATCACAGAATCGGTTCATACTAATATTTAAAAGCTGAAAAGTTTAATGTTATTGCTATAATTTCTAAATGTGAGTTTCTGAAGATATACCCGAAGGGTTAGTTCTGCCTAACTGCATAACCAGAGCACTAACGACTAGCCGAAGACATTAAGTCCCACAATGTGGTAGATGACTATCCTGCACTCATCCAATCCCGGGCAAGTGGCAACGTTACATTTAGTAGAAAATTGAAACTTCACATTTTTTATTTGTTTTTTTTGTTGCCCGGACCGGAAATAGAACCCAAGATCTCAAGAAGTAATTCCGAAGACGGACGGTTAGACCTCAGAGACGATATTTATATTTCTAAAATTTCGAAAAAAAAATCTGTTAGAGGTTTCCATAACTTGCTATACAGTTTAATTTGCTATACACAATAACGTATTCCTACTATTTATCTGAGGTGAAATTAGAAAAGAGAAAGTGTATGTTCAATTTGGATGGCAAAATTACTGAATTGAGTTTAATATTTACAAAAAATAGATAAAACTTTGGATAGCGATATAGGCTACATTTTATCTTAAAATTGGAGTTGGAGAGCTAAATATCAAATTAGTAGACTACGCGGGCGAAGCCGCGGGTAACAGCTAGTAAATAATAAAATTTAACAATATTAGTTTTATTCAGCATTAACGTAATACATGGAGTCAGTGATCGCTATATTCTTGGCGTTAAGAATAGACCCTAGAAATATAAAAATAAATCATCTGGTCTGGTAAAAGCCGGAATCTGCCTACAGTGTAACATTACATTAGTCTGAGTACCTCCTATGTTACCAATCAGTGGCAAGTAAGTATTATTGTAATTATAGATATTGGGAATTACATGACAAATAATATGAATCTGTTTCCATTTTCAAAAATTTAGCACTGTATATGTAATTTATATATAGTATACACACAAAATTACCTCAGATGTCGAATGGCTAAGAAGGTTCGATAAAAATCAAGACTTTATGAAATTTTACTATATTTAGTAAGTGTTTGTCACATGTAAAAGGTGTAACAATTTGAATTGTTTCCTGAGCTTTGACTTTATTTGTGATCTGGTCACGACTCACGGTAGTGGACAGTGGGAGCGTTCATTAGGTTACTTGGAAGACTTCTCGCCACAACAGTTAAAGGGGATCCGCGGATTTAGCAAAATTATTCTACATCTCTTATATTTAGTTATAAAAATTTACGAGATTGGTGTTGGTCATCAACATCATCGTTATCAAAAATATCCCTGTGTTAGTCCGAGCCTTCTATGTTAAATAGACTATCTGCCTCCCTGTCAGGCAGCTTATAACAGGCGAGCATAGGTTAGATAGTTCGTTACTCACAAGACCACGGGTTAGAGTGCTGTGCAGCAATGTGGCTGGACAAGACTTCACCGCTTTACCCATTTCTGTCACCATAATACAGTCTCCTGAACCGATTCGGTCGGTAGGGAAGCTGATGTAACTTACACTGTATTTTGAAAATGATTGTACAGAGATTTTCAACAGGAAAGGTCAAACTTTTTAGAAGATGTCATCGTAGTGGCAACTAACTCTTTATTTTCCAGATATCCATTGAACCTTGGGGATAGCATTCCACCAGGTGGCCCGTTGTGTTTGCCAGTTTTTTTTATAAATTAATATAAATGATATTGTTTTAGTTATCTGAGCGAATACTACAGTCACTATCGGAAACAGCATGGAGTGTTCAAATGCGACCAGTGTGGCGCGACACGTTTGACTAAAATATCGCTTGAAAGGCACATATGGTAAGTATAAAATTTAAATAATAAAAGAAGAAAAATAAAAAATACACGCTGTTCTGGAATCCGAAAATTCAGGGTTAAAACAAAATTGCAAATAAATCCAAAGCATTTACACTAAACATTTTGAAATATGTCAAGGGATGGGGGAGGCGCTACTTGATAGTATAATAATTATTATATTATACCCTATAGGCGAAAATTACGAATACGTAATTGTCGCCCCCTAACAGCTCGTTTCTTGTATTGTTGTGGGTGTCTGTCTATTTTATATGTTATTTTTATGTTATATATGTTATATGTTATATATGTTATAGTAGACTTGCACAATAAGCCCAGCATCTCGGGGTTAGGACAGCGACGCACCTGTAGCATCTATGGCAGTGGTTCTTAACCGGTGGTCCACGGACCACTAGTGGTCCTTGGGAGCATTTCAAGTGGTCCGCAAGCCATGCCAATTAATGTCAAAATTCCACACAGTATTACCCGAATGCGTGTAACATGGACATGACTGGACTGCGACGAAACGAGTACCTAGATCTTAATTTTTGTGACCGTCCGCGAGAATTTTTCAAAGGCAAAATAACAAAACTTAAAAACATCTGACAAAAACATTGTCTGCATCGTTTGAAGTTTCAAAATTGATTGCAAAATCGAAAAAATCACACATAATCGACGAATCTCTAATAAAGCCTTGTATGCTCAAAATTTCAGAAGAACTTTTAGGCCAGGAAGCTCAAAAGAAAATTCGAGAAGTACCACTTTCAAACGACACAGTAAAATCTCGAATTCAAAAAAAGTCAACTGATATTGAGAAACAAGTTATTGACAAGATACAAAATAGTCTTTATTTTGCATTACAATGTGATAAATCTACTGACGTTTCGTATTACTGGTAGGTAGGTATATGTTCGATTTTTGGATGAAAATAAAACGTTTAAAGAAGAGTTATCAGTGTGCCAAGAACTAGAAAGCTTTGCTTTGACGCTGAAAACAGCTATAAAAGTTATTAACTTTATTAAAAAGAGTGCACTTGATTTGGGAGGTACAAATCAATAAACCAATTCGGTGGTCCACGGCATAACGGAAATTTTATCAAATTGTCCCCCAACACTAAAAGGTTAAGAACCACTGATCTATGGTGTCTTTAGGCAGTGGATATCTCTTACTATCACGGGAGCCGCATTAACCGTCTTTTTGAAAAAAATGCTACGGAAATGTCTTCTTAAGCAGAGAAAGAATTTGATTAATTAACTGTTCGAATAATAAGAATGGAAGTAAACCTTTGATTCGTGTACAATCAATCAATCAAATACGTTCTTTCAGTTGTGTGAAAAAACACTTTCGTTTGTTAAAGGACAAGGCACAGAGAGTTCTCGTGTAAGGAGTGCAACAGAACGTACAAGAAGCTGAGTGGTCTCAAGCAACACAACAACGAGCACCACACGAAGTCGGCGAAGGAGCTCTGCTACTGTGTCGAGTGCAACCTGCAGTTCGATAACATCGCGTTGTACAAGAACCATTGGAAGTACAGCGTCAGACATACTAAGAGTCCGGGGTAAGAACGAGCAGTGTATAGTGCCAGTTCGATAACATCGCATTGTACAAGAATAATTGAAAGTACAGCGGTAGACAAAGAAAGAGTCCGGGGTATGAACGAGCAGTTTATAACACCAGTGCGTCATGTTACAAATAAAGAAGGGTTAACTCCTCTTATTGTGTCCTCATATAATATGAAATTTGCATATTGTATGGGTGAAACAAAAAGTCGAATGTTTTTTAATGTACCGAACAAAATTATTTAGTGAAATTATCAATCTTTGCTACTATAAACATTCATTCAAAATAGTCCACAAAAATACTTTACCTTCGCTACGTTATACCTAGTATGATTCATGACGTCACCAGCTTGAGCATGCGATTGCGTTCGCCGGGAATCATGTGCGTTTCATCATTTCATGTTTTATTTTGCGTTGTATTAAAATAATGGTTAGTGTTTTTACAATTCATTTTTTCAATTCAATGATTTCATAGATCGAAAATGTTATCGATTCCGAATCGTCGCTCAAAATTTGGCTGGTCCTCCGAATGTAACCCTGTATAAGGTGTGGCAATCCGAGCGATTCGTTGCAGGATTTTGACACGATCGTTATTATATCTATACTAAGTTTCTGTCATCGTGACGTAAAATGAGTAATCACATTCGTCGCTAAGATTATTATAATTGCTGACCAGCGGCAGCTTATGGCTGAAACGCCTTCAAGATATTTTTTAATAGAGTGTTGTCAGCCCTAAAAATTTTCCCCTAATTCGGGGCAGACACAAACTAAAATGTTACTGATTTATTTTTTACGGATAATAGCCAACCTAGCAAACTTCGTATCACTTGACATGAACAGCTACTACATAATATTTGATGCTCCGATAGTAGCGCAGTCTGCCGAATTCAATATAAAACATTTTAAAATCAATGACTGCGAAAAAATAAATAATGTCTTAAAAACATTTTCCAGTGGACCAAATTGTAAATATAAATCATTCTCGAATCCCCTTGAACACATACAAAAAATTCACACACATCAAAATCGTTCCAGTCGTTTAGAAGGAGTACAGTAACATACCTACAAACGCACACAAGTAATATGTAAAGGTAAATAATAAGTAATAAACGTTATATATACCTTCCAGAGTTCCATGTCCGTCGTGCAACAAGGTGTACCACGACAAATACGCTGTTCGGGCACACTACAACTATGTACACCTCAAGAAAAGCAATTACATTTGCGACATATGCAATAGAGTGAGTCTTCAATAAGAAACACCTCTTTTTCTTTCCTTATTCATTATTTTCAAAACTTGGCGGTAAAATCGTGTTTCGAGTTGTTGGTCGTTGGTCGAGTGGCTAGCGTACACGCCTAACTACGTCAACCAACTGCGAGGCTCGGTTTCGATTCCCGACGGGGGCATGCATTAAATGCACATTTAAACATTTAAATGTCTGCATTCCCGGGACTTGGTGTTTATTAAATTTATTCTGGTATATATTTAAGTATTTACATGTATTAGAGTATCTCTAACACCCATAAAACAAGGATATAATTTGTTTACTTTAGGGTTAAATTCAATTTGTGTAACTTTTCTACGGACATTTATTTATTTACTTATTTAAAATTATTTCGCTCCTTATAGAACCTATCAAAATACCGGTTATAAAGTAACCTAATTTTTCCAGGTAGATAATAGTGTACCACATTACATAATAATCGTTTTAGACACTGTCAATTTCTATAATTATATTTTTTGAAGTTATACTTCTTTTGGCGCGTTAGGAAAAAATGATGAGGGTAAATTTTTACAATGCGCGCTCACATCGTCACGAAAAACCGACATGATGAAGTTAGCTATAGATAACATACATCTACGTATGTTTGCGTGAACTGACAACTGTATTCACAATATTTCTTTATTTCTATGGTTAGTGTTATTTTGTCTACAAATGTAAAATAGGGCAAAAGATAAAATTTTCGCAACTATATTATAAGTGGGACTATGGGGATGTGTGCGTTACTTTTTTTAAAACTTTTTTGCAACAAATTCGACAATTACCCTATTGTTGCTACTGTAACGTAAGTGTTTGTCATTGTCATGTGCCAATTTTATGTTTTTTGTAACCGGCAAATTTACCTAAAATGCACAGCTTTAATATCGGGTCGCATGCGTATTTTTAACTTTGGTATCATTTAAAGAAATAGAGAAATATGTGTTGTTGTTTTTATCCGTTTCTTTTAATCCATAAAAAATGTGAAATATTCTATTTCAGCAATTCCAAGAAAGTACCAGCCTTCGGTATCATAAAGACCGAGTACACAACAAGATATTGCCGCCCAAGGATAAAATATGCCCTCACTGTGGTAGAGGTTTCTCGGTAAGTTGGTAGAGAAAAATACAAAACTTATTGCTATTCCCGCTAATGTATAGTTTTTACATTCAAAATTGTCGTTATTTGATTGGCGTTATAAGGAAATACAAGGGTGATCCAAAAGTTCTAAGCCCGACCAAGAAAATGAAAGAAAAGTGGGTCTAAATTTATTTTTATTTTTCGACATAATTTCCATCTAGTTCAACCTATTTCTTCCACCTGAACTGCTATTTGTTAACCTCGAAAAAAAAAACTAGCAGTCGTGGGACTGCCGATAGAAGTAAAAACGGGACTATTAAGTTGAGAGTAATTAAAACTATATGCAAAAATTATATGAAATTTTTTATGTTTTATTTATTAGTT
>NJDD01000895.1:27130-37597 GCA_002245505.1 Calephelis nemesis
CTGCCCCTACACTACTGCCCCCCGCCCACTGTCTAATGTAGATTTCAACTAAATAAAACTTGTATACTGAGATAACCTTTTTATTGTCATACTAGCTGTCCCGGCGAACTTCGTTCAACCGTTCAGTATGGAAAATAATAAAGTATATTTTTTCCCATTTTCCCTGCAACTTTACCGGTTTTTTCTTCATACAAACCTTCTCCTGATAATAACTAACAAAATAAAAAAACAATCAGTCAAATCGGTCTAGTCGTTCGGAAGTTATGCGATTACCAACACATTTAGCGATTCATTTTTATATTATAGAATAATATGTTTTACTTACCTCTCTCAGTCATTTATTATGGCTATATGATGCGATTGTTTATGAAAGAAAAACATTGAATAAATTATAACATTTATTGACTAACTGTTATATATTTTTTTCATATTATTCACACCGCACTCACTTTTATCCCAGTGTACTCGATCACGACTGCGTATGGAGCAGTTTGTTGTGCGTGTAAAGTGCCGCAGAGTGTGCGAACGTGGCAGGACAGTGGGAACAATGCAGGGGACGTTCTCCCGTGTGCGTCCGTATGTGGGACATCAAGATTAACAATGTCTGAAAAAATAAGTGAAATGCATACTTTAGGGTTATTCTTCTATTTTTTCGAAAGTAATGGTTCGCCGCAAAAACCGGCATCAACGGTGTAGTGTCAGAAAGTCTTGTATGATGTATGTGTAGGGATTGAGAGGTGAGCTAACGTTGACCTCCGTTATCAGACCGACAACCGTAAGTATGTTTCTAACGCTATGCCTTCTAAATACATAATACCGATCTGTTAAGGTTTGCCTACATTAGCCCCACTAAATTATATTTGCCGCAATATTCCTTTTTGGAGAGTAGGGTATTTGTTTATTTTTATATACGAGGTTAGCAAACAAACATACGGTTCCTAATAATACAACCGTGGTATATACACACCTTAAATGTTACATATGCGTCACTGTCCTGTAGCGGAGGTGTTAGGCCTTACTTGTAAGTCTACCGGTTACCCTCCAGACAGGTACATGACACTGTTATTATGGCTACAGGAATAGGTAAAGTGAATCCCACCCCGGACAAGTTTATCACCAGTGGTCTGGTCTATTTAACCGACCTATGCCTCTTACAAGCTGTCTGGCAGAGAGGCAGATGTCTTCTACTCCGCGGACTCGGTCTAACACGGGAAAAAATGGAAGGAAAAAGAAAATATCTTTACGCCCATATCCCCAAAGTTTTTTGTTGTATTTTGTATCTATATATGTGGCGTTTATATCTTAACAGTGCGAAATCCATCAGATTAGCTTACAGTACTGTTCAAGGTGATACAGCATAGTCCAATGCACAAATATGAAGTTATAAATATATTTTTGAAGTTATTCTTCTTTTGGCACGTTAGGAAAAATGATGAGGGTAAATTTTTACGTTGCGCGCGTACACAGTCACGAAAAACTTATTATATTTTACTCAATTTTGTTCTTGACTGTTTCCTAGCAACTGTATTGTTTTATAAGAAATATATATTATTTTATTATTATATATTTATGTTATATAATTACATTCACATTATAGATAACATTTTAGTTTTTCAAAAAAAAGGTACCAACAAAGTAAAGTAAGGACATCTACGTATGTTTGCGTGAGAACTGACAACTGTATTCACAATATTTCTTTATTTCTATGGTTAGTGTCATTTTGTCTACAAATGTAAAATAAGGCAAAAGATAAAATTTTTAAAAAGATTTTTATCTTATTACGCCGAAGAAGTATAACTTCTAACGCGTGTACATAAGTACACACACAATTTTTTTTGACGTAAAATTACATGACTCACAGTAAATCCTCTCCCGCAATGGTCACATATCTTGTTACGGGGCGGACGTTTTTTTTCGTGGACGAATTCTTTGTGCTTCTTCAGGCTTGCTCTATTTTTGAAAATCTAAAAAAAATATAACTCAAGAAATTTTGCGCTTAGAGATGTTAAAGGAAAAGCTTATTAAAATAGCCAGCTTTTTCTTGTCGTTAATCCTTACAGTATTTGTAATAGTTACATCCAACACTATTTGTAATAGTTGTTTCAGATATATATTTCCATCAGATAGACAACTTGCTTTAGAGGGACAGACAAATAAAATCCTATACTATATGGTTTTATCTACTTAATAATAGTTTAAAACAAAATTTATCAGTCAGAAATAGTTAGTATGCTGCGAGGTCCGACAGAAAATATTTTCAAAACTTCTCTTTTAATTTCATCTTTGTTATATTGGATAAATATCTTGTCTATTCTTAACAAATAGCCCGATTAATAGGTTTTCTGTCATTCGGGCAGTTGCAATTCTGTGTGAACGTTCTTCTGCGTGTGGCGGGGAAGAACACAACTGGCCCCATCTCTTCTCATACCTCACGACGCCCATTCTTGTTAATGGCATAAAAATAAGAATAATAGTTGCAGATTACCTTGGAGCACTTAGTGCAAGCGAACTGAGTGTTGTTCAAATGTATCCAATCTATATGTTCCAACAAAGCGCTCTTAGTCAGAAATTTACTGCTGCACGTATCGCAAGTAAATCTGGAAAAAATGCATAAGGCTGAAAAGTTTTTGTTTGCTTGTTTGGATATCAGTTAAAAAGAGAAGAATGTGGAATACACGCATACAGGGTTAATTTTTAAAGGACCGACCAAATTGTGATATATGTACGTTAAAAGCTAAAATGATATTGCGTACTTATATATTATTGTCAAATTAATATTAATTTCTATAAACCTTTTTTTAACATGGTCCGCAAAAATGCTTTACTTGTTGTACCTCGTACGAATCATGACGTCACCAGCCTGCGCATGCGATTACGGTCGATGGGAATTAGCTGAATGCCTTGTTTACGTTATATTATCCTAAGAATCGAAAACTCTTGACACTTGGATAATATCCGAGTTACCTGATCGTAGAATGTCAACCTTGGTCTCCCGGGTACCTACATCCATCCACATTCGCATTGTATACATATCTGCTTTGTCAATTTTTCATCTGTC
Source organism: Calephelis nemesis (assembly GCA_002245505.1). NCBI lineage: Eukaryota > Metazoa > Arthropoda > Insecta > Lepidoptera > Riodinidae > Calephelis > Calephelis nemesis. The sequence goes on from NJDD01000895.1 coordinate 30,189, forward strand.
ATTTTTTTCACATGACTGAACCAGCGGAGCATGCCCTTTCGCATTTTAACACCAACACTTTCTTTCAATCATACTCTTTCTCGGATCTCACTGTTACGAATACGGTCAGCGAGCGTTCCACAGATTCTCCGTAGCGCTCTCATTTCGACCGCATTTATCCTAATTTCCCCTCTTTCTGACATAACTAACTCTCGCTTCCATACAATAACGTTGGGATAAGCACAGAATTATGCAAAGCGAGTCAGTCTAGCTTTTTGATTCAAAATCTCGCTTTGGTATAGCTTACCTAATGCTTCAATCACACAATTCCCTCAACACGCTCTCCTCTCTACATCCACGGTGCAAAAATCTCTTGATATTCTTTTTCAAATGTGACCCTGTAGATACATGAAAGTGTATTTCTCACCGCATGTCGTCCTCGGTGACGTGTCGAGAGTTCGTCCGCAAATGGTGCCTCAGCCCGACCGCAGAGCGGAAATGTGTCCGGCACACACTACAATAAGCGGGCTGCGTGTGTGTATGTTTGCTCATATGTGTGGCGAGCCCGGACTTAGCGCGGTATTTTTTCCCGCACTCTTTGCAAGTATATTCTCGTCGAGACTGTCCATGTATTGTGCTAAAAAAATATAGGGCTAAGTAACTTTTCTTGAGCATCGTATAATATGAACCACAAAAAAAAAACTTGGCCGGTATGACGTTACTTTAAACCAAGTAGGTATGGCGACTAATTTTTATTTTAAAATCATTAAGAATAATTGTTCTAATCTATACTAATACTTACGTACAAATCTTCACGACAAGCCTCTTACGAGCTAGGCAAAAAACAGACGTATAATACAGATATAAAATAATGTAACTGCTGTGGCAAATAGTCCTCCAAATGACGCAGAATGTGACATGCCTAACTAACGTGCCCACCGCCCACCTCCGCGACCAGAACACGAATGAAGGGAGAGCTCGGAAAACAATATAAAGTGTCACGTCCTTCGCATGTGACTACCCTACCTAAAGTTCCCACCTCCGCGAACAGATCACGACGATAGTCCGAAATTGGGAAACAAAACCACTTGTCACGTCCTTCACTAGCCTTGTCGAAGCACTCACCACAGAGAACACCAAATCGCACTGGACGTACGTTTCGCCTCGACACCAAGGCATCCTCAGGAAATTGACCGTACCGTACAAACGACATCACATGGCCCTCCTTAACTTCCTCTATATTCAATACTCTTTTCATACAAACACGCCGGTTTGGAAAGAATGGTATATTGATGGTAATAAATCAGAACGGTACTCACAACATGTGTACCCGAAGCGCGGTTTTGTTGACAAATTTGTTTCCGCATTTTTCACATTCCACTTTGGCAGTACGATGTTTGTCGCGGTGATACCTGTAGCTTCGGTTAGACCTGCAATATAAATGTCGTACTAGGTAATTTATCTATATATATAAAAGAAAGTGGGCTTAGTTACAACACTAATCGAGATCTACTGGACACATTTTCATGGTTTTTTATTCTTTGGATTTTTCTCCGCTCCGAATAGCAGAATACACCTTAAAAACAATAAAAACAAAAACAAAATATGAAAGATGAATCAGTCGTTACAGTTAAACCGATTATGTTGAAAATCGATGGAGGGGTAGCTTAGAACCGGAAGAAGGACATGGTGTACATTTTATACCTTACAACAGCGAGGAAACTAGGAAAAACGACATTTTAATTTTCCCCATACAAACTGAACGGGCGGAACCAAGTTTAAAAAACGATATTTTAATTTTTCCCATACAAACTGAACGGACGGAATTTCGCCGGAACAGCTAGTTAATATTAAGCGGGACAAGCGTACGTGACATAAATATTTTGAAATGGAATATGACAAAAACATACAGACAATCTGTTATCTCGTTTTTACATTTTATAGACGAAGTATTTTCAGAAATTTGTGCGGAAAAAGCAATATCCATCAAACTGTCACAATTTACGGTTTATAGTATCAGCTTAGACACGCGCCATTAAGAGTTTTAAATTGAAAAAAGATGTGTCGGTGTAAATTATAAAGGAATCTTTTATACAGATGGTCTGTTTTTTTTCTCGAAGGAGCACGGTACCAACTCAAGATAATATGCAGGTATGTAAGGAAATTTCCAATTAGATACTTACTCGGTAGTAAAATCACACAACTTACACGAGAAGTGCGTGACGATGGTGCCGTGGAACTCATTGTAGTGTTTCAGAATAGAGTATATATTACCAGAACGCTTACCGCATGCCATACATTCGTACCTAAAGCACAGAATATGTTATAGTACATATTTATTTTAGCAGACTTACTCTTGTTTATGTTGCAAACAAATTAAGAAAATGCGAGAAAGTAAAAAATCATGTTTAATCAGTAATATTTATTACACAACCAAAAGTTTGTGAGCTTGTCAAAATGGCAATATTTTTAAACAATATATACTACATTTACAACACAAAACAACAGTTTTTGCAACTAAACTCAGGCAAAAAGACGAAGCACATCACATCAATAAGTATGAGCGAGAACGCAGTACGCCCTCGCACTTCCCTGCTTAGGTCCTCGCCGATAACTTGAAACGACTTCTGCACAGTGACGTGTTACTTACTTCGGAAGCGCATTTAAGTTTTGCGTGAACTGTAGGTAAGTATGTGGCACTAAACAGTTAAAAGACATTTTATTGTCTTAATAAAAAAAAACATTTTAAAATGTGTCCCTATCTTATTAAATAAAATTTTATTGCTTGATATTGTAGTCTTCGTATAATTATGGTTAATGTGTCAGTTCTTTGAATTGGTTTTGTACTAACCTACGTGAATGTCTCTTTTTGTGTTCATCAAAGGATGCCTTGGTACTGAGCACTGATTTGCAAATTTTACACATCAAACCACCTTCTTTCTGAAAACAAAGTACAATCAAAAAACATTACGAATTTGTGAGAAACGACGTAGGGTGGTTTTTAAGTAGGCATTATGTACAAAGAGGATATCTTATTCAAATATAAGGGAAAGATACTAGATAGCTAATGTTCTTTTACTTATTTTTACGAATATTATAGAATATTATATATATTCTGATCTCGTTTTAGGATGCAATTTCAAATGCATATTATCAAAATCAATAAGAGGCAGCACAGAACATTTGAATTAAAATGTAAGTAACAAATTTATACCTAAGTTGCGCGGGTCCACCGTCTGCCATCCCATCGTGCTGGGATAAAGACAGTGACGATCGTATAGTACTTAATTCGTCTATGGTGACGATTTTCTATCCGGAGGGAGTATTACAGATGCTTTACCAACTTACAAGAACGAGTGCACTCTATTTCGAAGATTCCTTCTGGCTTCCGTTTGGAATATTGCTTTTGGTAACTGGTTCCATAAAGATGCTTTACAAGGTTAGAATTGTCATTGGACTTAAAATTCTTGCACTTTCAGAATAGAACTAATAACCGGGCCACAGGACAGTGACCTATGACATCGTACCTACTAGTGTTTATGGCCTATAGGTTACATATGTAACTAATCTAGGTGTTAAGTATAAGTAATAAAAAAACTAGTATTTAGGTACATTTTGTGTACTAGACAGCAAGCTCGTCGGAATTAGAACCACCGATTATCCTATGCCTGCCTGTTAGTGCTGTCCAGTCGTGTACCGAGTTCGAGGTACTACATTCTTCAGTTCGGTAAATTTAAACAAGATGCCATACACAAGGCGCAAGTGCTGACGCACCGGTAACATCTATGGGCGACAATAGTTGAAGGGTTGAGTTCGAGAATAGTTTAACTAACAAATACGTGATTTGACGCAAATAACATTTTAAACATTGGGAGCATTATTTTCAATTCTACTAAAAAAATCACCACAAATACGGCGCTTGTTAAAAGGGTTTTTGGCGATATAATCCATTTTTATATTAGAACTGAGATAATTATGATATTTTATGTAGGTTTAATTAATATTCAATATTTTTGGTACTAGCGACGTCGACATCTGTGTCAGTTAAACCGTTTTAAGACTTGTTATTTTAAAAAGGGTATTAGATAGATTATTTTTTTCTGAATCCAACGATACCAATAACTAATTTTTGAAAAAAATCAGTTAAACCATTCTCGAACTCAACCCTTCAATTGTTTACCGCCATCAGAAGAACCGCATTCACGAACTTATAACATTAAAAAATATTTCGCTGTCCCGGCGAACTTTACTAACCACTAGGAAAATTAAAATGTTTTCCTAGTTTCGTCGCACATTTTCTCTTTTTTTTCTTACCTTTTAAACCTGCCCTGAACTTGAACAAATAATTCAAACCCGAAAGGTTCAATCGAACTCGAGTTTTAGCGAGACTAACGAACAGTAATTGATTTTTATATATAGGTACAAAGTATATCTAGACTATTGACGTTTGAGGGTTAACAGGGATAATCATCATTTCTGAATCGCTTAAAAAATCGGATGTATTTTTTTAAAAGTTTACCAGCAGTAATTATGGAAATTCCTCTTAATATGGTTCAGTATGTCTATACAAAATATCTATACATAACCAAAAAATTATTTGCTCACTAATCACGAAAATACGATAATTACTTAAAGTATAAACACAAAATTAAACAGAGAAATAATTTATAGACACATGTGAACCAAGAATACCTAACTGTAATGTAACAATATCCGCTTACCAGAAGTAAAGTCACAACTCATAAAGTACATAACAACCGGTTTGTCATCTCTGAATGAATTAGACCCCACTCGGGTTGAGTGGCCCTTTCTTACCACGAACCGCGTTAACTATAACATTATAGTTATATTTGCATAAAAAACTACGCTTTTGATTTCGTTCGGCAGTAACCTGATAATTTGGGTCAATAATTGTATTTCGCTTTGCGTTTAAAACATACTAAGTATCATATTTTAATCTTGTTCTGACAGCAATTCTAACATTCAAACTGGAGGTTCAAGAGTGTTCTTAAATAACAAACTTACCTCGCCATGACGTTTTTCATTGTGATCTTGTAATGTCTTTTCGTGATCAAATCCAGTAACGCAGCTTTCACATTTAAACGGCAAATTCAAATAACTAGTCTTCAAAGCTTCCTTTTCCCTCTCTTCTTCTACCTCTTTTAATGACAACATAACCACCTTAACTTTACCCTTATATTTACTTTGTAAAGAGCCTTTCCCTGATTTCTTTGTCTTAATTTTTTTCTTTAATTCGGACAACGGCGAATCATATTCGAAATCTGAATAGTCATGCTCAACTTTTATTTCAGTTTTTAATTCAATCTCTGGTTGTTTAGGTATGGTTGGTTGAACTTTTGATGTTGGTTTGATTGATTCAACTGTAATTGGCTCCGAATTGACAGTTGAATTCAATTCTATATTTGAATGTTCTAAGCTTGGTTGTTCAGGTTTGGTATTTAACTGCAAATAATAAAAAAGTTATATAAAGACACAAGACCACAAACTATAAAGACTTATCACTAGACTTTGTTGTCCTAATGGGTACGTCCACACCCATGTGTTTTCCTATTCAATTCAGCGGTTGGGTATTAGTATTCACCGGTTTATTTTTTATATTGTTACTCATTTTTGCCAAAATAACTCGGCAATTCTTAAACGGTCTTATAAATATAACTAAAATAACTCTTATTAAAAAACACGGACTAAAGCAATCACAGGTTCAACCTAGTATTAAAGCCTTTATTGCACAGTGATACAGACTATAAAATCAACTCAATTTTAATCCTTGATTATCTTAGGTACTAAATTTAGTCAGAGCCACTGAGTAATCATAAGTAGGCATGGACGGCACATTTTTAATCTTTCATACTAAATTCTATTATAATAGAATTAAGTCAACTTTACAAGAGTCACTTGTGACACTTTGACTTAAACAACTTTTTAATTACCTACCTATTACTTCAATTTTAAGTAAATCAATTTTAGTGCTAGTTGTTTTAACTCAGACATCAATTCGCAGAACTGTAACACATACTTTATTTAATTAAAAAAATAATAAATAAGGATTACTTACTGATAGATAAAATTAATATTCTTACTGTAAAGTTCCAATATATTTTTGAAATTTATTACATGTCATTTAGTTAAACAAACTTATGATAAGCTTGTTTAAAAACTCTTGATACACTCTGTAAATACAAGGAACAAAACAATCTTACTTCCCTCATCTCCATTGAATGAGCCATTCGTTCTTGCCCCAATGTATGTTGTCGTTGTCACATTATTTGAAAAAGGTTATTATAAGATTGCAGTATATCTAGCTAATAATAATGCTTGACAATCATTATAATAAAAACACAATAAAAAAATTTACATGTAAACATTTTTTTAATTTAAAAAAACAAGCCCGCTAATTTTCTTTTACCAAATCTTCTTAGTCACTGTCCAAAGTGGTGGTAGATTTTAAAATTATTTAGATATCTATACATAGTATAAAGCAAAGTCGCTTTCCGCGTCTGTCTGTATGTATGTATGCCTATATCTTTAAAACTACGCAACGGATTTTGATGCGGTTTTTTAAATAGGTAGAGTGATTCAAGAGGAAGGTTTTTAAGTATAATTACATGCTTCATATATTAGAGAAACACTGATAATTTCAAGATATCTAATGCGAAGTCGTAATTAAACACATTTTTTTGCGCTTGCATTGCAAACGCTGGCTGAACTCTACGAGATAGATCAAAATAATGTACTTAGTATCGTTTACCTTATAAAGGTCTACAAAAAAGTTCGCGATGGTATATGTTTATCTTTTAGGGATAACCTACAAAAACCAATTTTTATCCTTTACTTTTTACGAAAAATAATGGCTTACTTACGAAGCGATTTTAAGCAATACATCATTAATCCTTATCTATTTAAGTATCTTAAATAAATTTTACATTTAATATAGAACAATATCGCCCTTTACAGCATGTAAATTAAACAAATAGTTTCGGAAATATTACAGGTTTAAAATATAGGGACATCGCGGTTGCGGCGGTACCGGCTGGTCGCGGTGCGTGCCTATCCCTACTAATAATAAAAATGCGAAAGTAACTTTGTCTGTCTGTTACGCTTTCACGCCTAAACCAGTGAACCAATTTTGATGAAATTTGGTACAGAGATAGGATAGACTCTAAGGAACAACATAGGCTACTTTTCATTGCAAAAATAAGGGAAAATGGGTATAAAGAGGGGATGAATGTTCAAATAAAAATTCGTCATTTTTAAAGCTGTAACTTTGTATGTAGACACTTTATGATAAACGAAAGAATATATGCTTTTTTTATAACTAGAAAATGAGGGAGAATGGGTAAAAAGAGGTAATGAATGTTCGTATGGAAAATCGTTTTTTTTTGTTTGAAAGGGTATATTTCAGAGGTGGT